>CM020182.1:22600358-22629658 GCA_009805545.1 Oryza longistaminata | reverse complement strand
AACCACATTCATGGTTAGCTGAGCAGCCACCTCCCATCGCATTTAATACGACGCGGGGAGCGTAGTGGGTGAACCTGTAACCCGTCTGCGACCGGTCTATGACCAGGCGATGGACAGATGGGATAGCGGCAGATGCACGCACGCCTCAAGCTCCTGTTAGGCGGCGTGGGGGCAAGTATGCCCTGTCCCATCGTGGATAATGAGGAGCCCTACGTCCCCCGTCCGGTCAGCAGTAGGCTTGACCGAAAGGGACGTGACCGGGTCCAATGACCCGGTGTGTGTGTGTGCCTATGGAGTCGCTGAGCATTAAATACCGAGTGACGGGGGGCTGTCCCTCGTGTCAACCGGAGAGGTTTGATGGGACCCGCATGACGGCTGGCGTACGGATCGCCTCCGGACCAAGGCACAAGACATGTGCTGAATATAAACAGTATCCGCTCTCTCCCCGAGGAAGTGGGGGGCAGCGTGTGTAGTATCCCCTTGAACTATAAAAGAAGGACCACGCCTAGCGGGGATGAGGGATGAAAAAACCGAAGCTTGTAGACCAGAGATTCAGAGACTTTGTAAGCACAAAAGAATCATCATGCACACAGGAGTAGGGTATTACACTTCATAGCGGGCCGAACCTGTATAATTCTCTGGGTTCTCGCTTTCACCAAGGGACCTAGTCTCCGACTAATCCACCACACTCGCATCCTAAGAACTCCTCAAGAATTCACCCGTGCCCCCTGCCGAACTTAAAAAAAAGGGGGGCCTCTTAGTCCCCCGCTGGAGGGAATCACTCTTCGACAATTTTGGACTTGAGATTTTGTGGAGTTGTATAGATATATTGTATGAGTGTTCTTAAATTTTTTTCAGAATTTTTTATAAACATTTAGATAGTTTTTTAAACAAACGAGGGAATATCCCCTCGAGGGATCCAGATAGTTTCTAGCCACAATCCGTTAGCAGCCAATCTGCATGGGCCGTACATTGAGCCCAACGTCTGTAAAGACGCAATGAGGCCTCACACGACGATGTATACAGCCCAACAAAACAAAGCCCGATATTGCAGCAAGCGTCAAACATCCAACATCCAGAGTTAATCAAGTCGTCACGTCACTGTTCCAGCCTAGCTAAGCTAGCAACAAACGGGACACCACCCAATGCGATGATGGGTATGGACGAATGATGCCGCTGGCTGCCGAGACAGACAGAGGCCACAAGAATCCGTCGTCGCCGCCGTCGGGTCGGCGAGCAGATGAGATGGGGGCGAAGGAAGAAGTGATCTGATCGGCATCGGCATCAGCTACGGCGCCGCTGTCTCGAGTTGAATGGCAACAGCTATCCGATCCGCTGCCGCATGCGACCCGCGGAGCGCCTCGGGACCATACGTTGTGATGGCCAAAAACACCGGATGATACGGAGAAACCAATTAGAGCTAGTCGCGCTCATGTTTCTGCACGAACAGCCAGAAGAGAATTACTCCGCGAATTATGGGTGACACGCCATGTGCGATGCGATCCTTTGCCTCTCTCAAATTGATTTTAGGAGTACGACTTGTGTGTGTAATTTCTTTTCTCCTAAGCCCACGATGTTGTGCAAATTGTCAAACTAATTTTGTGCCGGTGATCTCAAGTGCTAGGGGGTACTGTTTAGGTGAAAATGAGACCCCCAGGGTTGCTTTTGTTTCAAGCCTAGTAGCAACAAAGTTAGCACCACCCCCCTCCGCTCGTCTCCATCCGCCACACAGACACTCTCTCCCGGCCGTACGCTGCCGATCCGACGGCTCCCACCTCAACCACCCCGCCGTACGTGGCCTCGACTCCGCTTTTCTTCCCCCCTCGGCTCCGGTTTCTTCTCCACCCGTCTCTCCTCTCCTCCTCCTCCTGACCTCACCGCCCTCACCCACCACCCGCCTCCCGCCGCCGGCTTTAATGCCTCCGGGGACAAGCCCTCTCAAGCGTCAACGACTCCTCCACTGCTCCACCCGCGTGGGCGGCGCGTACGTAGACCCTAGCCGGCCTCTACCTGCTCGCTACAGAGCTCACGTACGTACGCGCGTGCGGTGGTGGTGGTTGGCGCGCGCGTGCGGTGGTGGTGGTTGGCGCGCGCGTGCGGTGGTGGTGGTTGGCGCGCGCGTGCGGTGGTGGTGGTTGGCGCGCGCGTGCGGTGGTGGTGGTTGGCGCGCGCGTGCGGTGGTGCCCTAAGAGGAAGTCTGAAAAGAGTACTGGACCCAATGACGTTTTAGTGCCAAAACAAACTCTGAAGCTAAACATGACGGTTGTTCATGTATTTTTATTCTTAATTGCTTCCTTTGATTGGTGGTTTCATCAGTAGGAAGAGGTTGGAGACGTGGAGAGGAGTGGTCGTCTCGTTTCAGATTCTTCTGCGCCAATTCTGGTTACAACTAGAAGTTGCAGGACGCGAGAGGGCTGATTGGTAAGGTAATTCTATGGCGTTCGTGTGTTCCTCTCATGTAGGTTGAGTGTGGTTTCTTGTGTTATGTTTGTGCATTCTAGATCTGATTGATATGCGTTTGTCATCTCCATGAATTCTGTGTTGTTTTTTACGCTAGCCTGACTAATCTGCCAAGTTAATGGCACTGTTTATGTTTTCTGAATAGTAATGTACAACAAGGTGATCAACTGATCATGTACTAATAGTGAACACTTTATGATGTAGTAACTTTTTTTTAAAAAAAACGATATGATATGGAGTAAGTAACTTTCCTTTGTTGATTCCTCGCCGTTGCTTGAATTCTGGTTTTCTGCTCAGCTTTGGTACAGTATCATTATCATCGTACCATCTCTGCATCTCACCAGCAAGCTTGTCGGAATGTTTGCTGCTTCACTATAGAGTTTTAAGGAACCAATGTCCAGAGCTCACGTGTTATAGGTGCAGTAAAGTCGGATGAAATCATGAATATCTGTTTCAGTCTAGACACTTTTCTTTTAAGAATGGTCACCGGGGGCGAAATGCCCACCTGAATATATTACTTCAAACGATCTTACACAGGGCAGGCTTAGCTTATGCAAGCGTAGGTGGCCCTGGAGGATAATATGGAAGAATACACGGGGTATAAAAAGAAGAGAATACAAATGTATCACAACCTCCCCACCTAACACAAAGAGGCACAATAGATAGAAGACAGAAGCTTTGACGTTTGCCACCTGCAAAATCACCCAACAAAATTCCAAATCAAACAAATGTTAGAACTCTTGTTCGCTGGAAACACCAGGAATCGAAAGTGTCGGAGGGCCTCTCCGCCATACGCATGCGGCTCAGTACCCTGGCAGTGTGAAAGGCTGTGGTTGTCGAAGACCACCCTCATCAAGCCATCAGAATAATGACTTAGTCATGTTGCTGCTGGGATCAATGCCTGCCGGCGTCCTTTGGGGGAAGGAAGCCCCAAAGGAGGGAGGGCCACTGAAAGATTGAGGCCATAGGCCATCCGCATCAAGTCATCTTCAATCAGGCTTTAACAAATTGTCCAGATTCATTGTCCTAGGATGGGATTAGCTAGTTTAACGCCCTCCAACATCCTTCGGGGGAAGGAAGCCCCAAAGTAGGAAAGGCCGCTAAACTTTGCGGACACATTGATACACTGTTAGTCTTGATCTCGTCTAAAAATTTACCATGGTAACAGATCAAACTTGTAGGAGTATTTTTCCTTTAAAAAGAAGTACAGTATATACCTTCATCTTGGAAACGACAAAGTTCTCGGTAGTGTGTGTGTGTATATACTAATATTTTTTCGAAACGTTCGTCATGATATGATTATCTATGAAAATGTTTCTACTGCATTATCATATATTCATATTTTTCCTCGACATATTGTACTATGAGGACAAACTTATCAGTTAATTGACAGGCTGTAAAGTTGTAATGCGCTTCTTACATTTTTGACAGAAGAAGTGCGGTCAACTTTGAGATAAAGGCAAATTACGAGAAAAAGAAAAGACTTTCAAGTTCTTTTGAGGATGAATGACCCTGGAGAGCCTTCTAAGCATTCCCAATGGATGTCACACTGGACCAAAGGAAGCAGCAGTGCAGAGCCCCAAGTTGGAAGAAGTAATGATTCTCCGGAGGATGCGAAATATGACATTTGCGAGGACAATTCTGGGCCTTCAAACTTTGAGATCATGAAATCTAGATTGTTTGAAAGGCTAATGGTAGGAATCAGCCAAGAAAGAGCTTCGTTGGAGCATGGACAGCAGTTAAATTCTAACATGAAAATAGTGGTAAAAGATGCTCGCCGGCACGCTGTGCAAAACCAAATTGATCAGGGAGACGGGCCAATTCAAAAATCTGTGATGCAAAAAGATGTCTTATATGCTAAGGCTGTTGTATCAAAATCACTTTCCATTCAGAAGCTTTCAGAGTTATCAGTGGATTGTCAGAAACTTGCAGGTTCAGATGACCTGAGTTCAGAGTGGAACCATTTTCCTATGCTTGCAATCAACAGAAAAATTGACTCCATTCTCAACCCTAAGAGGAAGTCTGAAAAGAGTACTGGACCCAATGACGTTTTTGTGCCAAAACAAACTCTGAAGCTAAACATGACTACAGCTAATCTGATGGCATTCTCATCTCAGGAATATGAGCTGCATTCTCATCGAACAACCGACGAGACAATGGATCACTGCAAACATGCAGGAGGCATTGTATCTCGCCTGGAAGATCATGCTGGTGTCATGTTGAATCCTGCAGAGCAAAAAATAAAAGGTCAATTATTGCCAGCAACGTCATGTTCGTGTAGCAAGGATGACAGTAACTCATCTGATAGTCTATTAGATGAGCAGCATACAAGCCGCTACATTGCAGATTCAGATCAGGAACCAACCTGCAGATCTCGTGAAAAAAGGTTGAAATCTTCAGAAAACAATGACACGAACTGTAAAATTGGAAGTTGCTCCCAGAATCAGAAGTCAAGAGCACCTGGACATCATAAACACAAAGGTTCTGCGGGAGTCATGTTTCGTACGTCAGTACCTGGTAAAGAATTTGAAGCTGCTGAAATTAATTGTTCCGACAAAATTAATCAGCGACATCTGAATACACAGAGAATAGTATCTGCAGCGAATGTCACTGGCTCCTGCATACCTGATCCAGCTGCAGATATATCTACAGTAAATGGTAGGGGGGAGGCAGTGACCCAGCCATCGGGCATATCTGGAGATTCAACTAAACGAAAAGCTCCATATTTATTTGAAATGCTAACCATACCTTCCAAAGCTCAAAATATGAATCCTGAAGATTCACTGCCTTCAGGAAACTCGACTGCTTTTGGAGTTCACATGTACGGCACAAATATTGGCAGTCATCTATTTGGAGCAAATAACAAATCATCAACTGAAACTGAAATATTATCCGGCGACAGTCAACATGTTTCAAAATCCTCAGCAGGTAGGAGAGAAGAAGCTCAGATAATACTCATGCGACATTCTTTTAGCTTATATTGATCAAAAGGACTTGTCTCTTTCCAATGTTGTTTGAGTCGAGATTGATTTATTGGGTATGAAAGAAGGCAATAAAAACCTTGAATAAAATATAACAATTTTCTTTATTCCATTGGTGGTATCACTCACAGTTTTGTTCTCTCTTCTTTCAGGCATCGCCTCATTGTTGGCACAAAAGGTACTAGTGTCCTATACTACTCTCATGTTTGGTCGTTATCATATAAGTTTATACAAATTTACTTTAAAAATGTATATAATGTTGTCGGATATGCATTTTTTGTCTGCACCATCAACATTGTTTTCCATATTTAAGATTTTGATCACATATATAATCATATTAGCTTGGACATAGCCCATTTTTCTCTTCTTATATCCTCGCAAACAAGTTACTTCATGCTATCTCATTTATATGAACATGCCGCGGCTAATTCCTATATGGTTGCAGGCAAAATCCGAGCAGCTCGCGACTCTGTACATGAAAGGAGCACCAGGATGCAATGTGAATGAACATCAAGGTGTTTCCTCCAAGGCAATTGTCGCCAATAAGCAACAATGCTACAATCCAAGAACAGCACGCATGGACTTAGATCTCATGCAATTCCAGTTGAGCAGAATGAGAAACCAAGAATCACAAGCGCGAACCGAACCAGGCGACAGATGGCTAAAACGCCTACAGATTGACAGCAAGGACCCTCATCATCTTCCTTGCTCCAGGAGGTCAAAAGCTGGAGACGGATCCGGTCGTCCAGTCACCGGAGGAGCAAGCAGCATGGCACCCCGTTGCGACGGGAGAAACGACGACGATGACATTGTTGACCGTGATCATAAGGAGGAACAAGGATTGGATGAAGGGGTGGAAATTCAAGGCGTCAGAGAAGCATCTCCTGTTCCGGCAAAGAGTGATGACCGGTGGATTGGGAGATGGTGCCAGGGTGGTGTTCCTGTGTACCATGAAGATGATCATGATCAGAGGAAGGAAGTAACAAAGCCTGATATTGCCGCCGGTGACTCCGGAGGAGTTGAAGGTCAGTTCCCAAGCATCAAGGCGATGGCGATGATGGGACGAGCAATGAGCAAGGTTCGGCCGTGTCAGCAAGAGAGGAGGGGATCCTTCATGGTGTGGAAGGCGTAGTAGGAGAGATCCTGATCACGTACTTTTTCCTGTTTTTTGTTCTGTGTAATGTAGGCTGGGCTGCCCTCTCTGCTCCCGTGGCAGCTGGCTTCAGATCTGGTGGCTATCTTATAGGGTAGTTTACCAAAGTATCTTCGCGCCAGCTTCGACTCCCTAATCCTCTTAATCTCTTGGCATCTATGGAAGGAATGCAGCTCTAGAGATTTCGACTCTGCGCTATTTTTGGTATCAGTGGTTCAGTGTAAACGATGTCTGGTTTTCAGGTTTACGAGGGTAATTCGGTCGACCGTGATAGTTCGGGGGTAATTTGTACTTTTTTAGTTTCTAAAATAAATAGTTGTAAATAAATGGATCTACGTGTTATAAACGTCTGCATTTATAATGTTAAAAAAATAGTACCCCCTCCGTTTCTAAATATTTGATGCCGTTGACTTTTTTAAACATATTTGACCGTTCGTCTTATTCAAAAAATTTAAATAATTATGAATTCTTTTCCTATCATTTGATTTATTGTTAAATATATATTTATGTATACATATAGTTTTATATATTTCAGAAAAGTTTTTGAATAGGACGAACAATAAACATGTACTAAAAAGTCAACAGCGTCAAATATTTAGAAAAACAGAGGGAGTACTCTTTTTGTAAGAAAAAAAAACTTAGTATGACAGCTTAACGGATATATTGTGTTTGTTTTTTTTATGTACTAAAAGGGAGCAGTAAAGTAAATAAATCTAGCACTGCAACTTAATGGATCGTCTTTTACTAGAGCTAATGACAGAATGGACAGGACGATTTGCCTTTTGTTCCAACTATCTATGAGACCATGACGTACTCATTCCATCCCAAAATATAAGACTCAACTACTCATAACATAAAGACTAAGAAAATATTTAATCTCCTGCTTGGTTGGATCACCCTAATACATACAAGCAATGTGATTGGAATATTTGATGGTATAGGATTTAAAACAAATCAATTCTATTGGATCAAGAGGTGTTAGTTAATGTATACATGCATGCATGTCTTATATTACGAGAGTGAGACATGAGAAAAAATGGTTGTGTGGAAGGGAGTAGTAAGTACGTAAAGCATCATCAGTCATCAAATGAATCTAGTAGCTGATTCTAATTAACGGTTGCTATATGCAGATCGACGAGATGACATTAAGGGGGTGTTTAGATCAGTAGCGTAAGGTTTTAGCGTGTCACGTCGGATATACGGACAGATATTTAAAATATTAAATGTAGTCTAATAACAAAACAAATTACATAATTCGCCTGTAAAATGCGAGACGAATTTATTAAGTCTAATTAATCCGTCATTAGCAAATGTTTATTGTAGCACCACATTGTCAAATCATGAAGCAATTAGATTTAAAGATTTGACTCGCAAATTAATCGTAATCTGTGTAATTAGTTTTTTTTTGCCTATATTTAATATTTTATGTAGGTGTTCAAACGTTCGATGTGATAGGGTAAAAAAATTTAAGGTGGAATTTAAATGGGGCCTAACTCCTAGTAAGACACAAGGAAAGTGACTCCAACTTTACGAGCAATTTTATTGTCTTTGAGAAGATACCATGAGATATCACTTTTTGGTACTTAGGTAATATGAAATACCGAATTTTACACTAAATTTTTGATATCTTATAATATCTCCTTAAGGACCATAAAATTGCTTCAAGCTTTATAGCCTTTTGTTCCGACTATCGATGACGTAGGTACGTAAACCATCATCAGTCATCAAATGAATATACTGAAGGGATGGATTTGTCCCTCCAACCAAACACAAGGAATTTAGTGCAGACACAAGGAAGGTGACTCCAGCTTTACAAAAGTTCGTCAACGTAACCTGTCCTTTGGATAGCTGCAAAAGCTCAATTTATACACGTAGGAGTAGTTCCTTTGGCTGCAAAAATAGTTTGGTGATGTGGATGTGATGTTTACGTTTACATTAGCTGCTGCCTTTGGTGATCAAGTGGAATATGGTAGTACTAAAAAATTTACATTAGCTGACTAGCCATTCGTGATGCTATGTTTGTCGATTTTTCCGATGGAGAGAACGGTGATAGTTTTTTTTTATTATTTATTTATTGGCACGTCTCGTGTCTATATATCGAGACCGATCGTATCCAGGCGCACGACACTTGACAACTCTGTACTACGTAGTTCGTGCTTCTAAAGAGCGCGGGCCGCGGGGGAACCCATCGGCGACGGCGATGCCGGCGCAGTCGGAGAGACTTCGCTTGCCAGCGGCGGCGGCGCCGATGCCGCGCGGTGCGCACGCTCTCTACGGACTACTCGCGCTGCTCGGCGCGTCGGTGGTGGTGTGGTCCGTCGCCGGCAAGCCGCCCGCCGCCCACGCCGGGGTACGCACTCGCCGGCTTCCTGCTTTGGCTGCTGGGGATGATAGCACTGCTGCTGTCCCCGTACGCCGCGCAGCCATTGTTCCCGGTTGCAACTACTGCCAATCTCGCCGTGGAGAAACTGAAGCATCTCTTCTCCAACCCCCGGACGCCGGCGCAGGCGCCGGCTTTGGCTTAAAAACCCACCGACATGTACGCGACGCAACGCAAGCGGCAAAGCCGGTCCTACGCCGACCAAGCCGCGCCGTCGTTTACTACTACTACTACTCGTACATAGCAAGTGAAGTGGTTTGAGACTTTGAATCTGCTCGTCTCTGTGTGTGTGAATAAAATAAGTTCAGTTTGGCGATAATTCGACTGCAAGTGCAAGTGAAGTGGTTTGAGACTTTGAATCTGCTCGTCTCTGTGTGTGTGAATAAAATAAGTTCAGTTTGGCGATAATTCGATTGCAAGTGCAAGCAGTTGGTTTGATTTACTGATCCAGTTCTAGCATTCGCAGCTGATCACGCGTTGTAAATATAAAGCTTTGTTCTTTCCTTCATTTTCAGTATACAAGTTTCTGAAGCTACTGTAACTTCCAAAAAAAAAACTAAAAATAACGAAAAAGGCTGGACGATACTAGTACTACTCGTTATTACTACTAATAATTTACTGTACTACTACTAGTAGCCAAACAAAGGGGACACATTCAATTTACATGCTTCTCATTTAGGAGATTTGGTGCGAAAAGAATAGACATATTTTCAGAAGCAACGAACTTTCAATATCACAACTAGTGACAAAAAAATAAAATAAATTGTATGTGGGGCGAAAGATATGACGAGAATAGCGCCTTACCATGTCCTCTGATGTAGTTTGTTTTCCTTCTCTTTTTTGGTTTTTTTCTCTTCACCCTTGGTGATTGTGTACGGTTTTCTCCCCTACCTAGGCTGCAATCCAAAAGCCCGTATTGTAGTTCGTTTATTTATGTTCCTAACCTTCACTCTCTTGTTTTCACGTGTACACCTTCTAACCGTAAATGATGTGTTTTTTAAAACGTTCTATGAAAAAAATTGCTTTAAAAATCATATAAATTATTGTTTTAAAATTTTAAACTAATACTTAACTAATTATGTGCTAACTCACCATTACGTTTTCAGAATTAGTTTCGAACACAATCTTAATATTAAACCAGCAGCGTCTGTCATTAAAATTACTAGTAGCTCGGTTTGAGAAACCAGACCATTGATTAAGGGCATGTTTGGAGAATTTAAGATTTTGAGAATATGAAAATTTTAGGTTTGTCAGCTTGTGTCTTTTAATTCATTTTCTGATTCTAGGCCTAAAACGGTTTGAATCCAAAAGCCCAAACCCGCGAAGAAATATCCCAACCCCGTTCGTCCTCCCCTCCTTATCCGCCACCACCAAACCCAAAACCCCACCTCCACATCTCATCCTTCCCATCCATGGCGCCACCGCGCTAAACCCCCCACCACACTCCATCCATGGCGCTCTCCGAGCTCCCGCTCCACCACTCCTTCCGCCTCTCCTCCCGCCCCCACCTTCCGCCTCCTCCCGCTCCGCCTCCTCTCCTCCCGCCACGCCTCCTCCTCCTCCCTCCACGCGCCGCGCTCCTCCTCCTCCTCCTCCGGCGGCAACCGCGCTCCTCCGGCTCCAAATCCAACCCGAGGCGCGCCGTGGCTGCAAAAGTGGGGGCCCACCGACCCCGCCGCGCCGCCGCCACCACCTCCGGCTCCCTCCCCGACCTCCTCCATCGACCGCATCGTCCACCGCCTCCGCAACCTCGGCCTCGCAGCACGACGACGAGCCGCCGCCGCCGCCGCACGGCCACCGCGCCTCCCGACGGCAACGAGCGCCTCAGCGACCTGCTCGACCGCAGCTGGGCGCGCCCCGACCAGCAGTTCGCCGCCTCCAGCTTCGACGAGTCCGTCCTCCCCTGGGAGAGGGATGAGGTCGCGCGAGGAAGAGAGAACGAGGAGGACGGGGTGAAGAGGAGGAGGGTTAGGGCACCCTCGCTGGCCGAGCTCACGATCGAGGACGAGGAGCTGCGTCGCCTCCGGCGGCTGGGGATGACTCTTCGGGACCGCATCACCGTGCCCAAGGCGGGCGTCACGCAAGCCGTCACGGAGAAGATCCACGACGCCTGGAGGAAATCAGAGTTGGTCCGGCTCAAGTTCCACGAGGACCTCGCGCACGACATGAAAACTGCTCATGAGCTAGTCGAGGTGTGTGCTATATTAGCCCTTTCTATCAGCATTGGCAGCTTGCTCGTTATAACTGTTTAATCTATTATGTTTTTTTTGGATATCAGTTCAGTTTAGTGATTTCTAGTGGCAATTGAACTTGAATTATTATGTTTGTTGCTGTGAATTCGAGGTTTTCGATGAGTTATTAGTTGTGCCATGATAAATGGATTACTTACATGATGTTTGCCTATCGATCAGCGACGGACAGGAGGATTGATCATATGGAGGTCTGGGAGTGTTATGGTGGTTTACAGAGGGAGCAATTACAAAAGGCCTTTGAAATCTGAAACATTGGATGGTAACTCATCAGCGGTGAAAGGGGCAGACGGTACATTGTTCATCCCGGATGCATCAAGCCCCACAGAGCATGATAGCCAGGGGAAGGATGTAAACACCCAACGTGAGATTGCAGCCAGATTAAACATGCAGAATACTGAGGACATGACTGAAGAGGAGCTGGAGTTCAATCAAATGCTTGATGAGTTGGGCCCTCGTTTTGTGGATTGGTGGGGAACAGGCATTTTACCTGTGGATGCCGACTTGTTGCCTCAAACAATTCCTGGTTATAAAACGCCATTTAGACTTCTTCCAACTGGAATGCGTTTGACCCTAACCAATGCAGAGCTGACTAATTTGCGGAAGTTAGCAAGGAATCTTCCATGCCATTTTGCTCTAGGTAATTATTTCGACAGTGTTCATATTGTTTATCCCCTATTATAGCTTTTACTTGTTGGTGGCAAACGCCTGACTACTGCTTGATAAAATTCATTTAAGGGAGAAACCGGAATCATCAAGGCCTTGCAGCAGCTATTGTTAAGCTCTGGGAGAAGAGTTTGGTGGTGAAAATAGCTGTGAAACGTGGAATCCAGAATACAAACAACAAGCTAATGTCAGAAGAAATAAAGGTTTGAACACCATGCTGTTACTTCACAGTTCACAGAATTTATGCCAAGGAACATTGAAAACTATGGTAATTGCCAGATTATATCTAAATATACAATTGCTTGTCATAGCTAAGCTGAACATAGCTGAATATATGATATATCTAGTCGTATTTGAGGCATGAAGAAATTCAACTAAAAATCCTGATAAAAAAGGGGCAACTATAAGGAATACTCAGTACTCACTTACTCAGCAGTAGGTTTTGATGAAGTCCATATTTGTCCTGTGAATATTACAAAATCCATTGATTTGTTAAATCATCCAAAGCAACACCAGGGGTTTCGGAAAATAATAACAAAATTGTGCTGCACTGCTTGCTCTAATGAATATGACTTGCTTAATGTAATGCTTTTATTTGTCTAAACACCATCATAGACAATCATGCTTTACCAAGATCATGATGGAGACAGCTTCATATAGTTTAGTTCTATTCCTTGTCGAACTTTCATAGAGTTCCAAAGGTGTGTTTCCATGAATCAACTGTGTTCAACTGTTCATGCACTATATTTGATTTAACCTGTATAGGATTTCTGAATCAGTGAAGCCTTATCTTTTTAACATTATTTCAGAATCTAACAGGGGGCACCTTGCTTCTTCGAAATAAGTACTACATTGTAATATATCGTGGAAAAGACTTCCTTCCAACATCTGTTGCAGCTGCTTTGGCTGAAAGAGAGGAGTTGACAAAAGATATCCAGAATGTAGAGGAGCAGAAAAGATGCATTCCGGTTGTGCACTCAACGGATGACAGTTTAGATGGGCATGCTCTTGCGGGTACTCTTGCTGAATTTCAGGAGGCTCAAGCTCGTTGGGGAAGAGAAGTAACTGCTAAGGAGCAAGAAGAAATGAAAGAAGCATCTTCTAGATCAGTGAAGGAAAAGCTTTTCAAGAGACTAGAGCACAAACTTTCCATTGTAAGCATTTTCTGCATGTTCTCTGATAAAACTTGTCTTATTTTGTATTGCCATTTTTTAATTATGCCGTTGGTCTAGGTATGCCAGTGTGCTTATTTGACATATATTTATTTCCATCAGTTGTTATGCATGTTCTTTATTTCTTCTTCAATTGTTCAGGCACAGGCAAAAATACATAGAGCAGAGCGGTTACTATCAAAGATAGAAGCTTCTATGGTCCTTGCTAATCCATCTGATGATAAAGAAATGATTACAGATGAGGAAAGATCTGTTTTCCGTAGAATCGGTTTGCGTCTTAAGGCATACTTGCCTGTTGGTGAGTTTCTTGAACAATAACCTTGGAGAGCATTCTATACTATTTCTATTGATTGATTATTCCCCCTTCCATTTTAGGAATTCGTGGTGTCTTTGATGGCGTCATTGAAAATATGCACTTGCATTGGAAGCACAGGGAAGTTGTCAAATTGATAACAAAGCAGAAGACTCTACCCTTTGTTGAGGAGACGGCACGGCTTCTAGAGTATGAGAGTGGCGGTATACTAGTCGCCATTGAAAGAGTTCCAAAGGGCTATGCACTTATATTTTACCGTGGAAAGAATTATAGGAGGCCTATTAACATAAGGCCTAGGAATCTTTTAACAAAAGCAAAGGCATTGAAGCGTGCTGTTGCAATGCAGCGTCATGAGGTTAGTTTGCTACAAAGAAAAAAGCAAGAGCAGTACCTTCTTTTTTTATGATAATCATTGTACACAACTTTAGCATCCTTCTGATATTGTTTAAACTCATGAATTGTTATGCAGGCCCTCAGTCAGCATATAGCTGAACTGGAAAACAATATAAGGCAGATGAAGTTGGATTTGGTACGTAATTTCTCATATTACAGAAAAGTAGTCATGTTTTAATTAAGGCAAACATTTTGCATAACGAACCCTTTTTTCTTCTCATTATACAGCACTAAAACTAATTTCTGTAGGCTTAAAATGTAATATGATGCCATGCCTTTTGTAATTTTTGCCATTTGCATCAGAGTAAAAACATATTAACATGCATCTTAGTTGATCCTCTGCCCACTAAATGGCCTTTAAATTCCACAATATTTACCTATTGTTTTAGCAAAAAACAAATGTTGTTATTCATTGGCATTTCATTATTAAGGCAACAACTTTCCCTTAGACTGCATTTTTTTTCAGCAGAGATGTTCTTGACAGTGAGGCATATATCTGTTGTTGCGCTAGTGATAAATTGATCATATATGTCTTTTAGTTAATGTCTTCATTGATGAATGCTTTCCTGATTTTATGTCAAAACAAAATAGGGCATTGAGGTTGATGAGGAATATGAAGAGGACGGTTCAGATTCAGAAAATGAGAATAATGAAGCAGTTTCCTCTGCAAGATACGATCAGGTATCCAATCTTTTGAAACTGATGCTGTCTGTTTTAGAACCACCATAAAATCCATTCTTCCCTTTAACGTGTCCAGGACCAAGATGATTTTGATGAATCAAGTGATGAAGATGAATATGATGATTATGATGAAGATGATGACGATGACGATGACGAAGGCGTTGATAGCTAGTAATATGGAACTGGGCTTTGCGATGTAGAGTGATGTTTATCTCTGGAGGTGATATTGCAATCCTTTGGACATTCTTGGTAAGAGCAAAGATTTTTGTTTTGGAGTTCTACCAATACCTCAATAGGTTCATGCATAGCATATACAGAACCATATAGGTACAAAGAATTAATCATGCAGTTTCGGTTTGTATTTTAGGGAGATTTTTTATTAAGAACACTGGGGAATTTGTAGTTGGTTTGTATTATATCAACACCTCATCTGTTACTGTATCAATTAATCAACCACTAGCCTGTAAGGGGCTTGTCTTTTCTGATGTCCTTCTCAAGAACATTTTGATGTTAGTAATGGGCTTAGATTCTGAGATTTTGAAACCACCTCCATTTTTTTATTTGAGAGATATTTATACCAGCATAAATGGATTAATGGATTTTCTCCCGTACTATTCACTTAGGTCTTTTTGTTACACAAGTACTCCTTTGTGAATCCTTACTGTTATTCAGCATTAAATGCAACTTTGAAATATCGGCACATTGCAGGAGCCAAGAGGATCGCCGGCAGACCTTGACAACTGTATTGCTGCTGCTTCTGTTTACGCATGGTCTTTTGGACGAAGGGCATATAACTTTCGCATGTCTCTACTCTGTATATCCCATTTGCTTTGTTGTTTGCAAATTGGCTGCTGGGATCTGCCTTAGAAAAGCTGAGTTGGGTGTAAATGGTAATCTTGTGTCGATGTCTTCACATACTTCCCATTTTGTAACAATTATTTAAGCAGGCTCGAGGTAGAAAAGGTACGTTTCCACCCCAAAAATGTACTAGGACACGAGCACTGTATAATTCTTCTGCTGTATAACCGGATATTCCAGGACACGAAGAATGTTGAATATACTTGGTTTTTCTCCCTTGCACGGTTGCACGCATTGTTCATGACATGTTTATACTTAGGTTCTTTGTAAGTTTTAAGGTGATTGTTCTTGTAATGCTGATCTGGTTCTTATATCTTCCTCAGTCCTGTTGGCCCTTTTCACCGTAAAACGTCATTGTTTACCTGTCTGTCTAAGTACTAGTACTCGTATCAACTACTGAAGTGTACGTCAAAAAATAAAAATAAAAGTGAGTGTGCAATATGCTTCGCACAGAAGACACGCGAACAAGTTTCACCAAATTTATTGGTTTTCGACTGTTTGGTTTTCATACAATCGCTGGTTGTTTGTTGGTGAAAGCCGACCGGTATTGGATTTCATATGACGTTGATAGAAAGTTATCACTTTTTTACTAGTTTCCACTTCAAAACAAAAAGATATTGGTGCGTTGATCGAAAGTCATCTGTTTTTACTAGTTTTCACATCGAAAATGAAAAGATAAACCCTGCACGTTTGGCTTGTCGATTCGTGCAGCATGTCGATTCACAAAAATGCTATCGATCGGTGGCTCAAGGTATTGGCTTGTTTGTTTTATTTTCCTTTCTTCATTTTTACTTGTTGAGGAGGAGGGGGTCGGAGTTTTATTCTCCGAACCCCAGTGACACTGCACGTTCCTGAACACCGTCTTCTCCGCTTCCGCTTGGTCGAGAGGATGCCGCGGCGGCCGGCGGCGCGACGGAAATCGAACACATGAGCGCAGCGGAGGATCTCGCAAGAGATGCGGCAGCTCTACTGTCGACGGCGAGCCACGCCGTCGGACGCCGTTGGACGGCAGAGGCCATGTAAGGGAGGTCTAGTAATTTTTTTTCCTTTTCAGTTTTATCGGTTGAGGAGGGGTCGGAGTTTTCTTCTCCGACCCCTGTTTTCACAAGAGGATCGCCGGCAGACCTTGACAACTGTATTGCTGCTGCTTCTGTTTACACGTGTCTTTTTTTTTTTTTGTGGACAACGTATAACTTCGATGTATGTACTCTATATATCCCCATTGCTTTGTTGTCTCCAAATCGCTGTTTTGTTGTTCGTACCAACAGTTCTACATCGTCCTCGGTCCTGTGGCCTTCTTTACAGTTCCACAACTGTGTCAGTGTTTATCTGCTTATCATACTACTAGTAGTATACTATCAACTAGTGCACCAATCTGTTTCATGTAGGAGACACGGGAGCATGGAATCGGATTCGTGCAGCATGTCAGTTCACAAAAACACTATTGATCGGTGGCTGAAGGTATTGGCTTGCTTGTTCTGTTTTCCACTTTTTCTCCAGTGAGGAGGAGGGGTTCGGAGTTTTCTTCCCCGACCACCAGTTTTCCTGGTTTGACGAGGCAGCAGAGCACCAGCGCAGGCAGGGTAGTAGCGGCTCGAACACCGTCTTCTCGGCTGCCTGTTTGGTAGAGTTCCTCGCCGCCATACATTCCGCTTACAGCGCAACAGATGCGGCGGCTCGGCTGTCGACGCCTCGACGGCAAGCCGGCCGTCGGCGCCGGTGGACGGGAGGTGGGGAGGAGAGAGCAACCAACCAGCAGGGCTGCTAATTTGCTAGTTGGGCCTGGCCCGTTGATCTGGATGTTATCGGCTTGTTTCTTTTGTTCCTTTTTCTTGTTTTGTTTATTGGTTTTATTTATTTGTTAGCTTGATCATTTCCGTCGCGCGGTCTCTTTCGTTATTCGAACATCTCGGGCGCAGCCCACAAGGCGGATAACATTTTATTATTCCAAACAAAATAGAAATACACAAACAGGTCAGCTTATTTTCTTGGGCTTTTTGGGTTTGGCCAGGTACCCCAATGATATATGATATGTAGGTCTAATTGGTAGGCTGCGTTTGTTTGTGGGTTTGGGGATGATATTTTGAGTAGCATAACTAAACATGAAAAATGAATTAATTTATTTATTAAAAAAATTATATAAAAAGTTTTTCGTGGAACGTAACGTTTAGCAATTCAAGAAAGTAGCCTAAGCCGAGAAGTGGCTTAAAACTCAGCCTAGTCTCCGATTTTAAATGTATGTTGCTGTTGTTTTTCACTTTCTTTTTAATCTAAGTTGTTGAGTTTCTAACACACTTATTCACTATATTCTCGTTGTTAATTGAATGATACTCCCCCGTCCCGAAATATAATGCGCAACTACCACTAACACAAAACCAAGAAAAATTACTATCACTTTCTTGTTTGGATCACGTCAATAAATATAATACATATATCCAATGAAATTAAAGATCTTGAGGGTGAAAGTTTTAGAAAAGAATTAAAGGAGAGGGGGAGATGCTAGTTAATTGCACGTATGTATGCGCGCTTTATATTACTATGAAACATCGAAAAGGTGGTTGCG
Organism: Oryza longistaminata; assembly: GCA_009805545.1. Lineage (NCBI taxonomy): Eukaryota > Viridiplantae > Streptophyta > Magnoliopsida > Poales > Poaceae > Oryza > Oryza longistaminata. Next base: position 22,611,789 of record CM020182.1, on the reverse strand, counting down.
GAGTATATTTTAAAGAGGACGGAGCGAGTATTATTTTCGTGGAAGAATAGGATCTCATTTTCAGTTTCAATGTGCAATGAATACAGAGCAACAATGTCACGTTAACTGTTTAATTACTCCTGTACACATGCAAGTCTAAAACGACTTGTATCTGGAGAGTATTACTACAATGGAGTTATGACAAATTTGTGACACTCAATTTGGCAATTTGTCACATTCCTTTCCCATTTTGCTGGGCACTGAAATTTGTGGTTGGAAACATATTTTTTTTTATCAATACACAAGTGGTAGTTCCCAACAACTGCCCCATTATCTTGACCCTTTTTTGGTGCCTAATACATATATATCCAACTTGGTAAGGTTTCAGATGAAGGTTTTCATGTGAAATCAGCAATGATTGTTTTATGGGAGTACAGCTCGTATTGCTGCTTGCCACTCGAGCAGGAGATGACACGATGCATTTAACTCCACATTATTAATTGGGCATTTGGGCAACTTGATTTGGGAGTTAAAATACCGGAGGCCCATAATGAGGGAGCAAAATGATCAAAGTAATGCCTTGGACGTCGTCACCTGTTCCCATTTCTGAGGCGTAGCATTGCACTTACTAATTAACATTAGCAATTGGATTGGTACGAGTTGAAATTTTGTGGTATTTCATAAGTTTATTTGCAGCCTGTTGTATTTTTCTACTATGTTTGGTGTGAAAAAATTGCGGTAATCGGTATGGCTTTTTGCATCTTTAAATGCAGTGATGGGGATAAAAAGAGATATATGCTAGAGGTCATCATCTTCTTCTGTAGGACTTTTTTTTAAAAAAAATATGGCCAAATATGTTAATAAGAGCATATTACAGTCCTATCGTTACAAGAACGAGAATGTAAAATCTGTTAAAAATAAAACGTAGAGACACCGCACCTTAGATTGCCACAAGAGATGCAAACAAACAAGTACAACTATAACACTGAGTCACTGACCAAACTAGGGTACATGCAAAACCTGCATACTCCCTCTGTGCTGTAAAAACCTATACAGAATTTGATTTTTTTTTTTACGTAACAGATGGAGTATAAATGATCAACCACTTCTTTTTTTTTTCTCTACGAGTCTCAGTAAGTACATCAGCAATATATGCCTAAAAATCCATCTCCAAAATTTTGTTTTCGGATTCTTGAGGTGTAAGATTCCTCTTTTCAATATATATATAAATGATGAGAAGGGTATTTTTAATTTTGGAAAGTAATCAGATAAATTGTTAGAGCCAAATTTTTTACAAAAAAACTAAATTTTAGGATTAAAAACTATATTAAACATCTACTGGGGATGCTTTAATTATCTCCTCGAAGAAAACTGCAAGTGCTCTTCTACTTTCAAGTTTTCAGCATTGTTAAAGTTTGGAATGTTACATTCCATTATTAAAAAAAAGTTTTCAGCATTAGCTCCAGGGGCCTCATATTTTCGCTTATGCTTATACTTATAATCCAAAATTTGAATTTTTAATCTTAAATTTAGAGTTGATTTTGGGGTTGCTTCATCGAACTTTATTTTTCAGCTTTTACTTTAAACCGCTAAGAACATGTATATAAAAATTTTATTTATAAATTATTTTTTTATTTGTAAATATGCCATGGAATAAGCCAAATGATATGGCAGCAGGACTCTAAACCACATGACTGATTGACTGCAAGAGCACACACCCAGTACACCACCGACCAAATCGTAGAATATAATGTGATATACTAGTACTAGTATTGTTCTGGAGAGAAGCTAACAAGATAGTAGTTGTTGATAAGCAGAGTCACAAAAGGACATGGAAAGACAATGGTCCAAGCATGTAGAAGCAACTCAGCAACGTCTCTCTGCTAAAAGACATGCTTTGGTTGCAGTGGTGGCTTAAACTACTGTTCAGATCACTTGGACTACTCCTCCATCATCAACCATTCAACCCTCCAACTTTGGACGTATTATGTTCAGCCGCACATATGCAGGGTTAAACCCTTAAAAAAACCGGAGACATGCCAACACATCGAAGATGACGGCTGCCTCCACTCTTTGCTGAGACTAATATATATATCAGGACCTTCTATCCAGGATAATAGTTGACCTGTTCCCTCCAACTCTTCTCTTAATGTTTTTTTTAGTTTGTACTTCTTTTTCCAAGAACCTTTTCTTTTGAAGGTCAATGGGACTCTTGAATGGAGATTAGTTAGACACTTGCATAGCTTAAGGATATTGTTTTTTTTTGGGGGGTAGGATCATTATTGTGAGATGCTATATAGCTTTGACCATGGTCTTAATTAGCTCTATAATGCATCATATATAGTGCACTTCCCCACCACTAAACAACCAGTTTGCAGAGGATAGAAATTGTTTCCATTATCCAAATCTTCATTGTTTGTAGTATTAATGTAAAGATTAATCAAACTCTGAAGCATTAGAACATATGGATTGTAATAATATCAACTCGCGATGTTGCTCGGCAAAACTGTACCACCCTATTACAGAAGCCAGACTATCCTGATTGTATAGAATCACTATGAAAATGTACGAATATCCGTCTGGGGGAGACCTGTCAGCGTAAGTGCGCCTATGCAGAACCAATAAAAAAAACCCTCATTCTTGACTAGGGGCTTGTTTAGATTGATGTCATTTCAAACCCTATCATTTTTTCGGTAAAGTTGTCAAATATGTGCATCCATTTTGTTTCTTACCAAACTTTGATAAATATATAAGAAATCCTACCAAAATTTTGGCAATATTGCCAAAATGCCGGTAAGGTTTATTTTGGCTACAATCTGAACAACCCCTAGCTTTTTACGAGTAAATTCACTACTATAGAATTTAACAAATTGAGAAAAGTAGTATTTCCTTCGACGAAATCTCTGAGATAAATAGCGGAGGGTTAGTTAACATCACCAAAATTAGGATAACTTACGATGAATAAGACTAGTATATTGGGAACGTTGGCTGGCAGCTGTGGTGAGGACATGTTAACATCACTGCAATTTACAATATAAATTTGTCATTACTAGCTCTTCATAGTGCTAAACTTTTGATATCCAGATCGATACTTGATCGTCATCCTTGAGTCCTGTCAATTGAGTTAAGTAAAAAAATTATATATACTCCTTATATGGATGTTCGTCATCTCCCACATTCATGCATCGATGAACAAAACTACAGACACTTGGCAGATAAAATTTTCATTAACTCAATAGACACATGACGCCATGATGGTACTGACAAAAATAACAAACAAATAAAACATGGGCAAATGGAATAAACTGCAGTAGGCATGATGGCCAGTGATAAGCTCATCATCCAAGCACACAGCCGAAACAACTCACAAAAGAAATACCAACTTTGTATATCTTAACATTTCTTACATAACCTGTCGTTTTAACGTTGTTGATAAACTGTCTGACGCATGCGACATTAATAATCGATACAGACATTAACTGCAAGAAAATTTTAGTTAATACTAATTTCGAAAAGACCATAAGGCTTTACAATTCTATTGGTCGGCTTCGGATAGATCTATGTGACAAGGTCTTTTGCCAAGTGGAAGACACACGCTACGTGGAATATATCCATCCCATACATACGTTTTAGCTATGTGCATTGCATTTTGCTGTGGCTAGTTGCACTTTATTAAAACATTGGCTTGCGTTGAATCAGATCGCAAATATATGATCACAAATGTGTGATTTATTCTGACGATCGATACACGATACATCTATATATAGATATATACCCATAATATTCAGAGAGTAAAGTGATGCTAGTAATCGACGTTGATGATTTCCACACCACAAAAGGGATAAATAATTAAGGTATTGGAAGCAAGTGGTATATCAATATCACTCTTCCCTCCTTTCTCTGCTACTAGGTACCTAGCTATATAGGCTGGGCCTTTTTATCCAGGATTTTGTGCTTTAATTGATGACTATGGTTTTAAGGCGACGTGGCACGTAGAAATAAATTAAATGGAGCAGCATAATAGCACTCTCCATCTCCATGTACAGTACTCCATCCATTCCTAAAAACTTTCGTGGTTGATCGGCATTGTTTCGACTTTGACCACCAATAATATTTTTTTAGATGGTTATACAATAATGAACTTAAAAAACTTAAGCTTATGCTTAGGATGCAACATACTTGGTACGCCATCTTCCCAAATTTTTATAAATTCTTTGGAAAAAAGACAGAGTGCTCAAATTTCGAGTTTGCATAGTATTTGATAACAAACACTCCCTATGTTCCAAAATATAAGCGCTTCTGGGAGTTTTACCCAAGAACAAGGTATATGCCTCTTGTTAAATAAGGCATTTGTTGGGGGTAGGAGTTTAGTAGGGGATAAGACTGGAAGTAAATTGAATGAGGGTGATTATTGATTGGACAAGTAATACTTTATAGTAAGTGTTTACATTTTGATAAAAAAATTTTAATTCTTCAAGTGCTTATATTTTAAATACAAGAAGCATTGAGATTATTATTAAAAAAAGAAGCATTGAGATTATTCAGGGCAGTCATAAAAGGTTACTGTTGTTTTACCTAACTCATCGTTCGCTCTATGACCCATAATCAAGTGAAAAATGAATGAAATAATCAAAATGCTTTATATCTATAACTTTTATATGTGTGTTTTCAATAATTTAAAAACTAATGTTAAAAAATAAAGTACGATAAAGAAAACCTCAAATCCAGCTTCAAATTTTAAGTTTCGAAATTAAAATTTTGGTTACGGCTGATAAGCCAATAAGAAAACAACGAGTGGGGTACATCAATAGTCTTTAAAATGCAACATTTCATAAAAGAAAAAGGAAAAAGGAAAAAGGAAATGTAAAGTAGAATCATATCTATCCTATGTGTAAATTTTACAATTCGTGGATTTGTAGAACTTTTCGCTAGAACACATGTTTGAGGGCAAATCTTTCCACGGGACAGCATGGGCTGTGTCCTGTGTCCAACTCGTCCCTGCACCACCGCGGCACACACAAGGCCACGTCGACGTCGGGACCCATGTGGGGGCGGCCGCGTGTGGCGTTGCCGCGTCCTGCTTAATTAGCAGCGACGATGGAGCATGCAACGTCGCCGTCGTCGTCGTCGTCGTCCGTCTTTATCGATTGATATCCACTTGAAAATTAATCAGGGATGGCTGCACCGCCGCAGGGGAGAAGGCTTCATTAATTAATTCCACGTCGGAATTAATCTCAGGTTGGGTGTTAACTTCGGAAGTTGGAATAATCCTCCTACTCCCTTCGAATTGATAATACTTGTCATTTTGCACATAGACACGATCTAAAAAAACTTTGACCATTATTTTTCATTATAATATATATAAAAGTATTAACAAATATACGATTTTATTAAAGTACTTTTCAAGACTAATCTATACATGTAGTCACCATATTTGAAATGTAAATATTTTAAAAATGATTCATAATAAAAAAAATTCTAAAATTTGATCTCACCCTTATCTAAAACGGCAAGTATTATTAGCTCAGAGGGAGTTCGTAGTATGTACATGGAGGTTGATGGACGCCATGGTCCAATGGGCATCAATGCACCGCCATGCATGGACCGGCTTCCATTTGCATAGAAATTGACACCCCACCCCCCCCCCCTCCTCCAATCCAGTGCACATCAAGGAAAAAAGGCATGATTTCGTGTCAAATCCTAGCCTGTTCAAAATTATTAAAAAAAAGGGGTCTCAGATCATTTACCCGAATCATACTTCGGCTCTGTTTTAGAAGCTCAAAATTATAAGAAACAACGGACGGAAATTTTTAAAAAACTTGATTTTCCAATATCTACCTGCTAAAGTTCATATGCCGAATTCTAGAATTATTGATTTAAAAAACTACTCCTATATAAGATTCTAAACTATTTGGAGAACTGGAGATTCTGAAACTGCTAGATATCTACTCCCTCCGTCCCCTAATATAAGAGATTTTGTCATTTTGCTTGCCCTATTTGACCATTCGTCTTATTAAAAAAATTAGGAATTATTATTTAATTTTTTTGACTTACTTTATTATCCAAAGTACTTTAAGTACAACTTTTTGTTTTTTAAATTACATAAATTTTTTAAATAAGATAAGTGATCAAACAATACAAGCAAAATGTCAAAACCCCTTATATTAAGGGACGGAGGGAGTAATTTATAAAGCAGGGACAAAGCTAGCTAAACTCTAAATTGCACAGATCAATTAGAGCGCACCTCGTCGAGGTCTCACGATCGATCTCAGTGCCCGAACTGCTCGCTTCCAAGTTCCAACTCCAAGCTTCGCTTGGCCAAGTTGGGTCAGGCTCCACGCCGGATTTTGCCCTGTATCCATCACGCGACGCGGCTTGCAGAGCCCACCACCGGTGGCGGAGAACCGACGCGGAGAAAAGCCGGTTGCACTCGCACTGTTGCCTGCGTATTGCGGCGGCGGCCTCCCGTGCTCCGATCTGATATATGCTCGTCTGATGTGGATGGGAGATGCAACGACGTCGTTGAAGAGGTGAATCGGACAAAACAGTGTTTTTGTGACAGTTTTTGCCTAAAAACTTGGTGGTTCGGTATAGAAAGTTTTGCTAATAACATTGTGCTTGTTTGGCCGTTATTTTTGTGGTTGCGGGTATAGCCGTGAGTAATAGACGCCAGGGTTTCCCAAACCGCCGGGCCGGGGTTACTGTGCCCCGGCGGTAAGCACAGTAATCGCGGTAACCGTAAAAACCGTAAAAAATCATGCAAAATTTATCAAAAATTCAAATTATTTTTAAAATTTATTTGAATTTAAAGAGGTTACCGCGGTATTTATATTACCGTACCCCGCGGTAACCATGCGGTTACCGGCGGTAACGTAAACCCTGGGTACATGGCTTACTACTCTAAATCAATAGCCGAACAACTTTTTTTTTCTTTTTGAACGGTCAGTCAGATTAGACTTGTCTTATATTGATAGAAGGGAGTTTAAGTACACACAACTAAAGGCCAAAAGAAAAAAAAATTATACAAATTCAAGTGCAAAACAAACTTGCACGTCAACTCTCCTTACACCTCATGGCAACATTCTCCTGATGTGCTTTACGCCGGTGAGTCCCCCATCCCAACCCTATTGGATGCGATTGATTATTTGATGGATTGTCCGCCTCTTTCCCTCTAAATATTCTCACAATCATTTTTCTCCAGATTTCCCAAGCAATGGCAAGAATACCGAACAACCTCTTGTCCTCGTTGAAGATACACATTACATACAACAACATTCACTTGCACACAATATACGTGTGGTATTATGAAATGCACAACACATATTCGAGGATAATGATAAATCTGCGAACTACTAAATTTTTTATTGAAATGCATCCGCCACATAATTTTACTCTTATATAAGCCGTTTATTTGTGTTTTTTTTTGTTTGGGCACATGGAATTAACCAGGAGTGCCAACGACAGGCACATGGACGACCATCTTGCGATCGAGGACGGACAGCCCTGATCGAGAAGACATGCCACATCTTGATTCGATTCCACTGGAGTAAGTGGCCGGGCACATCAAAATGGCCGTAACAAATACGTATCGATTTCTGTACGTACTACTACTTCCTTTTGGCGAAACAAGATCACGATTAATATACCCTCCATCTTTCCGTAGCAAAAGAAAGGTACCGAAATGTATGTGCATCTGTACCATTTCACACAAAAATTCTCTTGCTGATGAACAACGTACACCACATCCTCCCAGAGTCCAAACTGTGACCGCGATCGCATCATATCTGGTGCTTTGGTGCAGCTCATTTTTGTCGGGCGAGGATTCTCTACTATAACGTATAACTATTATTATAGTCACTGGTTGTGAGTCCTACTTTCTTCTACACGTTAGTGTTTGTAGTGACAGTGATATTATGATAGAGAATATGAACCCACTTATGCCGTACGCAGTAGTCTCTGCGTGTATCCATGATCCATCGATCCTTAATAATCAACTAACGCTTTTGACGCCATGCATGGATTTTGAGGGATTCGATCGCCTAAATAATTGGGGTTTGGATAGATCTCGATACCGCCACAGATTTTCCTCATTTGGTTCTAATCAAGATTTTTTTTTTTTTCTGATGAAAAACGGTGAGAACAAGTTCGTTGATCCGATATGAGAATCCAACTGCAGCCGAAATATGCCAACCTAATGGCAAAGGATATGTGCAGCGCAAGGTTATGGGCTCTGACCTATAAGCGCGTGCACAGACGAGGTATCGGATTATATTTGTCAATCCAACCTTTGCTTTTGGAAGTTGATAAAAAATGCCAACCAAAAACTTTTGCAATGTTCTCTGTTTATACTCTAGCTTTGATGCTCCAGCTGCAAGTGCATGAATTCGGCCATGTTCTTTTCTGATTCTGGATTCAGATTTTCGTTTGCACGCTTCTAAAGCTACTAAACGATATGTTACATATAAAAAACTATAGTATGTAAATTTTTCATGGGATACTTTTTAAAGCAACTTTTCAACTCTATAGTAGTTAATTTATTCATCTATATATATCCTCAAATGGTTACCATAAAAACCAAATAATCCATCGATTTCAGTTATCACAAACAAGGGCCTTAGCAGCAGAATTCACTAGTGTCACAATCAAAATGTCAAACAAGCCCCAAGTCCTCGCGCATCTCTTCCACCCTTTCTCTGTGGAAGAAGGCAAAAGGATTTGGCAAGTATATGTAAGAATAAAGCAGGGGTCTCTCTCACTCGCTTGAAGCCAACCTTCAGAAAGTAGTAATATTTTAGAGGGAATTCATGTGATACGATGACGAAATTTCTCACACACGTAAGTGGCAATTCAAAATTAGTTCAAGTTGTTCTTGAAAGGGAAACAATTCGTTGCCGTTCCAAATATTACGGCCATGGTGAGCTGACCTGTCAGTTTTCTCGCTTGATAGCAACGCAGCAATATATATGCATGTCAACGCCGGAGTACAAAATAATCACGTACTCCTACTAACTCTTCCTCTAAAGATTGTTTCTCATCTTATCTTTCGAACCTTCCTCTGTTTGGTCATGGAGTCACCTTTCAAGTGACCGAGTCATGTGACCAAGCAATGTGACATCCATTCACCTAGCTAGAGTCAATTTCATGGCTCATACAAGATCTCCATTTTATACCCACGAACTCTTATAACACTACATTTATCCCTTAATATTTGATGTTGATTAGTTCAAAACATAAAAAAATAGAGGGAAAATAGTTCAAGATAAAATTACCATATCAAATAAGGGAATATTTCCTACAACAACAGCAATGGCATTTTTTGGACGTTGCTATTTGACAAAAATTTGAGAGGAGCGTAAAATTAATGATATGGTCTGCTCCCTCCATTTAAAAGTCTTAAGCATATATTTTTATATTTTTTAATAAATGAGATGGTCATATTTATATTCTTCATGTATTCGACACTTAAATATAGAGATTATCTTTTCATATTGTTGTAGTGCTAAATTAAATTATTGATCAAAACCCAAGTAGTTATCTTAATATATACGTATATGTTGTATACTTCCTCTGTACTCGTAAAGGAAGTCGTTTTGGACAGCGACACGGTCTCCAAAACACAACTTTAACTTCTTGTTTCTATAAAAATACTTATTGAAAAGTGATATATGTATACTTTTATGAAAGTATTTTTCAAGACAAATCTATTCATATAATTTTTACATTTTCAAACCCAACAACTTGAGAATTATTCATGATTGATATTCCCAATGTTTAACTTAATTATTGTGCTAAACGACTTTCTTTACGAGTAGGGGGGAGTATATCAGTATAGCTTTTTTTTATTTGTTACATGTGCATTGAGTTAATTTTTTTTCGTGGTTTTGATTATGAAAACAAATACTATGACCTAAACTTTTTGGATAGAGGGAGTATGACCGGTGAAATCTCCAAAACTACTGCAGGGTAGGAGTACTCGTAGTACTTAAAACCAGCCTGACCACATTCAAACGCACAGTAGTACAGTACTTGGAGGACATTCAAGTCACAGTACACAAATGTTTCCAGCACAATAAAACTACTTGGAACAGTACTGTGGGCAGCAGCTCTTTGCAGGCCGCAGGCGAGTACAGATGGACCCTCATCGAAACGAAACGAAACCCCATGCCAAGAACCTGCGTGCTCTTTGATGAGCCAGTCATTCCTCGAGGCATCTTTTCATCAGATCAGAATTCAGAGCCTCGCGAGAAAGAAAGAAAGGCTGGCCCAATCCTGCAGCTGCACAGATCCCAGCAGCTGCAGCTGTAGCTGTAGTAGTAGCTGTAGTCGATCGACAGTGTCCGAGCCAATCCATCGCCGCAAACAAGCCAAGGGGAAGAAATATATATAGCCCTGGCCACGTACTACGTACTAGCCTCTGCCGATCTGCCATGGGCGCTAGTATAGCCATGTGACCGTGCGAGAGTGCAAGTGATGGGTACAGACGTTGTTAGCACCAATCTGGGAGGCTTATCTCCAAACCCCCCAAATTCTCCTCCATTCCATTGCCGTCCGTCGTGTGGCTGCCGCACGCTGGAGGGGCAGCGGCAATCGCTAGATTTACGAGGGTCCCACGGCGCAGTGGCACGACGACGCAGCACCGCCCGGGATTTTCAACGGCACCCGAACCTGGGCGTATCAATCGCTCTGTCTCCCGGAAAAGAGAACGACATGGGATCGTATTACCCCAAGCGTCGCCGATGATCGCCAAAAGTCAAAAAAACGTATCACCGTCCACCGACCGAACCGAGGACGCTACCACGTACTACTACCAGTAGTAGTAGTAGTAGTAGTACGCGGACTCGCGACCAGCCAGCCTCTCGGGTTGTCTCCTCCTTCTTTTTCCCTTGCCGGGATGGGAGCGAGCACCGTCACCGGCCAGTAGTCTAGGCGCCACACAAGCGGCGGCGTGCGTGCGTCGCCGAAAGGCGGGGGAAAAACCCCGAAAATACAGGAGAAATCTGCGTTTCCCGCGGGCGCGAGAGCCCGCGACCCCGCGCACGGTGAGACAGACAGGGACCACGACCCGCGCGAACTCCCCCTCCAGGTGGGCGAGACGACCAACCCAACCCAGCCGCGCGCCGGTTTGGCGAATCCAACGCTTGCACACACCACACCTCGCCGTATGCCGGGTCCCCCACTCGCATTCCACATCTCCACCCGGTCCGTCGCGTCACGTCCCGGGGCGCCCAGGATACGGGTGCTTGGCTTGGCTCCGCCTCCGGCTTTTATTTAAGCACGCGACGCCGCGGCCATGTCTAGTCTCCTCGGCTGCTACTACTACTGCGTTTGTGCGCACAATGCCAAGCGACCCACTACTGCCCTGCGTCTGCGTGTGCCGCGTATACGCACAAGCCAAAGAGAATTTTTAGGCGGGTAGAAACAAAAATCAAACCCAGTTTCGCGCAAAAAAAAA
>CM020182.1:22572237-22600064 GCA_009805545.1 Oryza longistaminata | reverse complement strand
GCGCACGTCGCGCTCGCAGGAGGCGGGACTTTCGGCCGGCGGGAGCCCGCCCGCGTGAAGCCTGGCGCCGGACCTGTGTCGGAGCGGCGGTCGAGGCGCGGTGGATGGGGCCAGCCCCAGGCGGTCGGACATGCGGCGGAATCTTGGACACTCTGCGCGGCGGCGAGGACGTCGGTGGTGTGGCCTTGGATGGTCGTCGATTCGCTCGGAGAGGTCTTTGTGCGCCCGCGAAGTAGTTCCGCCGACTCGGGGACGCCGATGGCCTGCTTGCCCATGCCCAGGAGAGTGCGCGGCGGCTGACTACCGCGGCGGTTGTTCCGTGGGAAGTGTACTTCCCGGAAGTCCTCCTCGACCATGCCAGGCGTCCCCATTGTCTCCACTGCGAGCGGTCGAGGTAAACTCCCGTCGAGGAGCGCCTCACGACGGGACCCAGAGCAGGCACACGGGACCGGAGCGCCGGGCGGTAGTGCCGCGGCCGGGGCGGGGAGGAAAGGATTCGCTCATGCTTGGAGGCGTCGAAGTTGGTCGGCGAGAGGCGTGGGATGAGGGAGTTCGGACCCACCGGCGATGACCGGCACGAGCCGCCTCGCGGCGGTCGATCGGCGGGCGTGGGCGCGCGGCGGAGGACCGGAAGGACCGGACGGCGGGAGCTCGCCGCGCGCTCGGGCGGGATGGCTCCGAGGAGGTGATGCGGGACGCCGGCGCGCGGGGATCAGCGAAGGCTCACCTTGTTTGGTGGTTCCACGATCGAGGCCGCGTCATAGAGCTGAATCTTGTCGGCGTTTGCAACGTCTGTGCCGCGAACACTTGGCGGCGTCGATGGACAGAGTTGGTCTTCCCGGTGCGGTGCGCCGGACGATCACCCCCATCTCGTATCCGTGCGCGGCCCAGGCCTCGCCACCATCCGCAGCTTCCTCGCCGATCAGTCACCGCCACCACGCAGCGAGGGCACCAACAGTCACTACCTGTACGCCATGGAGACGGAACCAGTGCCGCCGCAGCCGTTGCCGCCGCGGCTGCTCCGGTTGCCGCGGATGCAGTACTGCGACATGGTGGGGTGAGCTCGCCGCGCCGCCGCCGCCGCCGCCACCGCACGGCGCCGCAGTCACTTCATTGAAGGCTTTTGGGGGTTCGAGGGTTTAGGCCGCCAATTTTCCAGTGTACCGGCGGCGCCCTTCTCTGACACTGCTCGGTGGGCCCAGAAAAAGCAGCCAGTGACATAGAAAGAAGAGACAAAGGTAATTAACGTAGAGAGAGAGAAGCTAAGCTTATGCAACTGATGATGAGAAGTGTTCTTCTTCATCGCAGCAGAATCTGTGTATTCTTTCTTGGAGAGGTGGTGATTCATCACATCGCTCTCCTCCTAACCGCGGCACTGTATGTATGTAGTGAGTAGTACTAATCATCTAATTATCCACCGTGTTCAGAATTTTGAGACAGATAATGAGTACAGTCTAGTATATGATTTCTCATCAGTGTTTGTTGCAATGCAACGGGTGACCTGCTCCATTTCCGGAGCTGAATTTTTTTTTTGTTTGGTTTGGTTTGGTTTGTTTGTTTAATTAATCCTCCTCCTGCTGCTGCTGCTGCTGCTAGTAGTAGTAGTTTGAGGTGGCTAATGCCATGGTGGATGCTTGACATGTTCCATCCATTTTCCAGCTGGTTGTTGTTGGGATGATTGGATGGGTAATGCCACGCTTAGTGTGTGATTACTGATCGATGGGGAGAAGGATTGTGTTGGGCGTGTGGGTTGGTGCCTGGTGTTCTTGCTGTTGCCAGCTAGGAACAAACAAATTCGTCCCCGTCTCCTACTCTTTTTTTTCTTTCTTTCTTTCTGCTTTTTTTTTACCCCTCCTCTCCAGTTTTCCCGTACGGTCAAAAAGCTGGAATTCAGTGGCATTACGATTTTCACTCTCTTTTGGATTGTTTTCTTTCTTGTTTGGATTCTACAGCATCAGTCCAGGTCCAAGGTTCTCTACGGCATCAGATTTTCAGCATCGTTTTACTGTCGCGGACTTCAGCATTGGATACTCGCTTCCAGAAGTTTCTGGTCATTTTTTTCTTTTTCTTTTTCAAAAAAAAATTGCACTTCACATGGTCGGTTGGTACGCGTATGTGTACGTTGTATGCAGAGTTGTACATTGTTTTATGCGTATGTATACCTTGTAGGCGACACGTCCGACATAAGCCAGGCTTTTTATACACTGTCATTGATCACCTGCCCACAAATTGCCATGATTAGCAGCAATGCAAGTACTGTGTTTTGCTCTACACGGCTCTACTGTAATATAATGTCGCAGTGCTGTACTTATACCACTACTGTATAATACTCCCTATTTCAGTATACTCCAGTCCAGTACTTTTTTGCCTGTATCCTCGCTGCAGTGTACGTATGCCAAGTCTCCTGGATAGTCGCAAGTAAGCAGATTCTTGGGACGGCTCGGCCCAAATGAATGGACGCTGGAATGCAGCATCTCAGCCCTGCAGAAGTCCAGCAACTGCAGTCAAGCTGTGATACGGCTATTTCACTGCTTCTTTCATCTTAAAATATAAGAAATTATACCCTTCAAATCTATATGAAAATATAAGGAATTTTATAATCCTTTATTCATCACCTGTCATCTTTTATACTAGTTTATTTTTCACTTATCACCTTTTGTACTGGTTTATTTCCCGTCTAATCACTTTTTTACTACTTTATTCTTCCAACCATTACCATTTGTACCGTGATTCGTCATTTTATTATTTCTTTAATCTTTGTCAAAACGGTATAATCTCTTATATTCACAGACTGAAGGAGTACTTCCTTATTAGTTAGCAGAGATTGAACCTGACTACTAGTTGTGGTTAACAACTGAATGATATAGATATACCTGCGTTTGGGCTCTGTCATCGTTAGTTTTAGGGATTTTTTACTCTTACTTATTAAAATATAATGCCCAGTTTTTTTTTAAAAAAAAGACGAGCAAATGCACCGTTATTGAAGTCAAATAGATTGACAGAGTATCAGACAGTTGAAGGGCCTGTTCACTTTGATGCCATTTTTAACCTTAACAAATTTTGGTAAAGTTGCCAAAAAAATAGCTACATTTAGTTTGCTGTCAAATTTTGATAACTATATAAGAAATACTGCCAAAATTTTAGCGTAACTATGCCAAAATTTTGGTAATGCCAAAAGTTGGTAAGATTTGTTTTTGGCATCCTAAGTGTGCTGGGCCGCGTCAGCCTTGGCCAACAATTTCATATCCTCTCACCTATATTAAAAAAAAGGGGCTATTGCTTATTTGACCCCGTTTTGAATTCTAACTACCAATTTGACCCTACTTTTCAGAGTTTGCTTATTTGACCCTCTTTTTCAAAAACGAAGCTTCCGTTTGACCCTGTTTCTACTAGTTCGTTAAGTTTTGATTTAAAATAAAAAAAGAAATGCAACTATTACTCATAATACCCACAATACCCTTAGGAAACCCTATCCATCCACCCCCAACCCTATCCACATTTCTCTCTCTACATTCTCTCTCTCTCCTTGCGGCGGCGCCGATGCTCTAATGGGGCAGCGGCTGCGCTGATGGGGCGACGGAGACGGCGAGCCGGCGCCGGCCCTGGTGACGACGACGACGAGGAGTGGCGGCGGCGAGTTCTTCTCCTCTCCTCCACGGATCCACCACAGGAGAGGCAGTGAATGGCGAGACGGCGAGCTGGCACCGGCCCTGCTGACGACGACGATGACGAGGAGTGGCAGCGGTGAGTCCGAGCGGTGGAGCTCGAGCTGCGGTCAGCGGATCTGGCGGCGGCGCCGGCTAGGAACAAACAAATTCGTCCCCGTCTCCTACTCTTTTTTTTCTTTCTTTCTTTCTGCTTTTTTTTTACCCCTCCTCTCCAGTTTTCCCGTACGGTCAAAAAGCTGGAATTCAGTGGCATTACGATTTTCACTCTCTTTTGGATTGTTTTCTTTCTTGTTTGGATTCTACAGCATCAGTCCAGGTCCAAGGTTCTCTACGGCATCAGATTTTCAGCATCGTTTTACTGTCGCGGACTTCAGCATTGGATACTCGCTTCCAGAAGTTTCTGGTCATTTTTTTCTTTTTCTTTTTCAAAAAAAAATTGCACTTCACATGGTCGGTTGGTACGCGTATGTGTACGTTGTATGCAGAGTTGTACATTGTTTTATGCGTATGTATACCTTGTAGGCGACACGTCCGACATAAGCCAGGCTTTTTATACACTGTCATTGATCACCTGCCCACAAATTGCCATGATTAGCAGCAATGCAAGTACTGTGTTTTGCTCTACACGGCTCTACTGTAATATAATGTCGCAGTGCTGTACTTATACCACTACTGTATAATACTCCCTATTTCAGTATACTCCAGTCCAGTACTATTTTTGCCTGTATCCTCGCTGCAGTGTACGTATGCCAAGTCTCCTGGATAGTCGCAAGTAAGCAGATTCTTGGGGACGGCTCGGCCCAAATGAATGGACGCTGGAATGCAGCATCGCAGCCCTGCAGAAGTCCAGCAACTGCAGTCAAGCTGTGATACGGCTATTTCACTGCTTCTTTCATCTTAAAATATAAGAAATTATACCCTTCAAATCTATATGAAAATATAAGGAATTTTGTAATCCTTTATTCATCACCTGTCATCTTTTGTACTAGTTTATTTTTCACTTATCACCTTTTGTACTGGTTTATTTCCCGTCTAATCACTTTTTTACTACTTTATTCTTCCAACCATTACCATTTGTACCGTGATTCGTCATTTTATTATTTCTTTATTTTTTGTCAAAACGGTATAATCTCTTATATTCACAGACTGAAGGAATACTTCCTTACTAGTTAGCAGATATTGAACCTGACTACTTGTTGTGGTTAACAACTGGATGATATACCTGCGCTTGGGCTCCGTCATCGTTAGTTTTGGGGATTTTTACTCCTACTTATTATAAAAGATAATGCAAATGCACCGTTATTGAAGCCAAATAGATTGACAGAGTATCAGACAGTGTGCTGGGCCGCGTCAGCTTTGGCCAACAATTTCATATCCTCTCACCTGTCTTAAAAAAAAAAAAAATCCTCTCATCGTCTCATCCAATAGTAGAAAAGGATGTTCACAAGAGTGCTCAAGCTACGCTCTAAAAAGTTTACCACATGAAGGATTCAGAATTCGTCACTATCTCTTGACATGATCAAATTTTACGGTGCAAGATCACTTCCAGGCTCTGCTTCCGGCCTATTTTGCAGGATTGCTGTACTGGATGAGCCAACCAATGTATGGGCCAGACTAACGAAAGGGCCTCTCAGTCTCATCCCCAGCCTTTCATGTACTGCAACGTGGAACATCAACTGTAATTACAGAGCATTTGTTGTATAGCTGAGGGAATGTTTTGTGCTGTTCTTCCCAATCCGCTTGCAGAATAATTAGGGCCTTGTTTGGATCCTTCGGGCTATTAAAAAGCCCTTCGGAATCTTGCTATTTAGGAGTATTAAACGTAGATTATTGACAAAACCAATTCCATAACCCCTAGGCTATTTTGCGAGTAAAATCTAACGAGGTATATTAATCCATGATTAGTGGATGATTATTGTAGCATTACTGTAGCAAATCCATGATTAGCCCAAAGCATCCAAACAGGGCCTAGATATTTGGAAGCTTAAAATAGTCAATGAAAGATTGGTCAGAGAAACATTCCCCATGTTGGATTTTATGAAGGTTCTCACATCACCAAATGAGGCATTCAGAAAGTACAGTAAAGTCACCTCTCGAGGAGGACAAAAGACGTTCAAAGGAGAATTGGGTAGGGAGTTGGCACAGATGTACACTATCTCATCAACGCAGTTGTGTACTAGTTTGTACACGCACTCTCTTGCGATTGCAACACCAGCGACATGTCGATGAAAAAGAAGAGAACGAACACGTCCAAAAGGCACTCAACAACATTGCTTTCCCCAAAATTCATATGAATTAATCCAGCAGATATTTCAAACATGATCAGTAGATAGGTATGCTAATAATTACCAGTTTCAGTTAGTCAGTAGCCACAAGAAGCAAATCTGGACTATGGAGAACTGGAAATGTCACGGCTGGAAGGGCGCACTGATCATGCATCAAGCTACTCAAGAGTGAAGAACATCTAGCTCTAGCAAAACGGCACTGCCTGTCAGGAACAAAGACTAGAGATACTGATGGTTCAGCCAAAAAAGATAAACATTTCCTGAAAAATAACTCAAAAACCTAACAAGGAATTTCTGAAATTTGATGTCCACAGGACCACAGCAGAAGTAAAATGGCTACTTGTACCACCATTCTGCGTCTGCAAGAGTAAAACATTGACACTCCAGGCTGGATGGAGACCCACATCAGACATATAATGCAAACCACTGGAACCAAATCAACCAATTATGTGCAACATGTAAAACTGTAAGTCGATCGTGTGAACATGAAGCACCATTAAGCTTTAACTCTTGATTTACCAAAAAAAAAATCAATCATAGGAAATGATCAGACAGACAAAATTGAAGTCCCAGACTCACCTGCAGCCTAAAAACACCAGGGCCAGGGCATACTGTTAATCAAATAATCCAATAACAGTCCAAACACAACCGTGCATAACTTAAAAACCTGATCACCGACTCACCACGGATGTCATCAGAATATATTAATCATATGTTCTAAATTAGTGCATAATTAGATTGCTAAGTGAGTATGGAAAAAAGACATAATGCGACAATCCAGCAGTCTTTCAGCTCCTGCACAGTGCACACAGGTAACACAACTTGTGTTCCATATGTCAAGAACGATAAGCAAAAGTTCAAATTCTTAATGCACTTGCAAATCGTTCTAATAAGCAGTGTCAGGATATGACTACTGAACAGTGAACACTTCGTCTCCAAAAATGCAAAACAGAGATCAGATAAAACTGAAATATCAGCATTATGGAAGCAAGAATGATGTGCATCAGCTTTAGCAAACAACAGAATACTGCAAAATGAACAAATATATTGAACAATGGTATATGTAAAAATGGACAACTAATTCTGGAAGAGGTAATTAATGCTAGCTAACACCTTTCTTAATTGAAAATCGGCAATGCTTTTGCCGTTCTGTTAAAAAAAATTAATGCGAGCTATACTTACGAGCAGGAGATTATAACATGGCGCGCACCCTTGATAACTAGTTTGATTTCCTACCTGAATTTCACTAGCTGAGATTTCTTTTTCTCTTTTCAAACCACTTTGTTCCACCCCAAGTACACTTCCATTTTCTTCGGTATCAATGTCCAACTCAAGAGACATGATATATGCCCTGCAGAGTAAAACCAAAGCTACATTTTTTCCCTCTATCTATGCAATGCAGAAAGTACAGTTATTAACAAGGAATATCATCCTAATTAACACTACAAAACCACGTTGTGATATCATAGCCAACAACTTGCAGAGTTGAAGCAATTTGCACCGAAAGAAATATTTCACAGACTGAAACCATGTACATAACATGACAGCTAACCAAACATCACACCACATATGCCACAGGGCACAAACATCGCATACGATTCCACCTTTCTTCTAATTAGAAAAAACCTATTCACAATCAACCATAAAATCTATATCCATCCTCTGATCTAGAAGAACCAACATAATTATTGGATGGACATGTTAGCCGTCAGAAGAAAAAAAGCAGAAGATGGGAACATCTGAAAAGTTGCTCTCATTTGCAGACTTCACCGCGGTGGCGCCAATCACCTCTGCAAGAGGAAAACACACATGAAGAAAAGAACCAAATTTTTTGGGCGAAGGAACACATCAAACGTATCGAGCGATATCTCACCTCCTCGACGATCTTGTACGAATCCAAGTTCACGTCCGCCAGCGATAATCCGGGATACAGCCGCTGCAATTCGAACCAAAACCGAACAAAAATTGAGCACCCCCCGATCGAGACCCAAAAATTAGGAATCATGAAGCGCACGCGGAGGCTCCAAAATCCTTACATCAAGCTCGAGCCGCACGGCGCGCGGGCGCTTCTTGGGCCGGCGCGGCGGCGCCGTGCCGCGGATGGCGATGAAGTCGGCGACGATATCCTCCCTGGTGAGCGCAACGGAGAAGCCCCTCTTCTTGGCGACCACCGGCAACGGCGCAGGCGGGTGCAGCAGCGCCTGCCCTCCTGTCCGCCCGCCGCCGCCTTCTTCCCGCTGGCCTCCGATCTCGACGCGTCGGGCGCCACGGTGCGGAGCGGCGTGTGCGGAGGTTCCAAGGCCGCGACGGCCGAGAGGCGCGCCAGCGGAGGTCTCCTGCCCTTCTCCGGCGACGGGGTGTGCGGCTGCTTCGGAGGCGAGGCGGAGGCGGGCGAGTCCCCGTTCTTGGAGCAGCGGGAGGAGGCGATGGGTGCCCCAACGAAGGTGGTCGGGAAGGAGAAGCTGTGGAGGCGAGTGCGTGTGGCGGAGCCGGCCGGGGGAGCCGCCGAGGGGAGGATTTCGCCTGCAACACCGGTGGTCGGAGCGCGGCGAGGCGGAGGCGGCCATGAGGACCATGAGAAGAGGGAGGTGGAGGTGGGTGCGAGGAGGGGGAGGGAAGAGGAAGCCGGAAGAAAGAGAGAAGGCGAGGGTGATGTTGCGGGTCAGGTTTTAAAAAAGAGAAAGGAGAGACGAGACGAGACGAGCCGATCAGCCGAGCCGTTGGGCGTGTGGCGTATGCGTTTTTTTGGGGTTTTCCCCGTCTCCGCCTCGTGTGATTCTGACGGATGGATCCGTGGATGGGTAAGCGGTGGCGGAGGCGGTTTTGGTTGCAGCGGGCGCGATTTTGGTGGCGATGCGCCGCAGCCGCTGCGTGTGCGGGAGCGCGTCGTGTGATCGCCTGGGGGCGGACGGCGCGCGGCCCCGTCGGCGTCGTCAGAGGTTCGGTGGTTTTTGGTATGCTCCTGTCAACGAGTACGATTGCGTTGCAACAGACGGTTATCTGACGTTCGGCTAGCTTTTTTTTTTTTTTCTTTAGAGACGTTCGGCTAGCTTCTCGTATGCGACGCATGTTTTTCTTTTGAATAGCGTTCAGTGTTTCTTCCCCTCTTATAAAATAGTAAAATACTTACTTTCAATAGTTTGATATAGTCTTTCTATTCTCCTTAGTATAACTCCAGCTTAGCCTAACTTCGGTTTAAAAAAAATAGTTTCATATAGTGTTTTCCCGCGTTTTCTTTTTCAAAACAAAGTAGTTCATGTTGATGCTATTGTCGTCGAGACATTCTCACATTACATGCTTCACTGTATAGATACAACTTACGAGTTCTAATGCCTTGTTTGGGTGAGATCACCATTCCCGTAAAATCTTAAGCAAAATATGGTGTTCTAAACATTTGTTTAGGAGAACTATGGCAACTTAAAGTGGACATCAAAATGAGTTCCCGGCAAAAAGCTAACAAATTAAGAAAGTACAACGCACCATAGTTGTCAAGGCGGATTTAGGCCCTGGGCAATCAATTGGGTCACTGTCTGGGGCCCCAAACCTGGGGTAAACATATAATGGACTATTATAAAACAGATGCGCAGCCCAACATACATAATGGGCCAGCCCTAGCATTACTCCCTGTTGGTTTCGCTCCCTAATAGTTATGGGCTATGAATCAAATGCTACATTGTGGTGTTATTACAACCATTTTATGTTATTAGCTAAAAGAAAGTAGTTCATGGTGTAATGGAGCTACTACTATCGATGTAGGTGTTGCTATAATACACTCATCATTCCGATGCTATGAGTTGCTATGCGCGACACTCGTGATCGTGTTGTCGGCATCACGTGACATAGGGCTTTTTCACTTTATTGCCCAAATTAATCATTTCAAATTTTGGTAATGCCAAATTTTACCACATTTTGGCATTGCCAAAATTTTGGTAGAACCAACTTTGTTTGGTTTGATGTATTTGCCAAATTTTGGTATAGTTCTAAGAGATGAAGCTTCTAGAACAGCCAAAATTGGTAAAGTAGTAATGGTTGAAGTATGTTTAAAGGGTGTGTTCGGTAGCCATTTCTGTAGCAGCGCTGCGTTAATGCACTTGCAAATCGTTCTAATAAGCAGTGTCAGGATATGACTACTGAACAGTGAACACTTCGTCTCCAAAAATGCAAAACAGAGATCAGATAAAACTGAAATATCAGCATTATGGAAGCAAGAATGATGTGCATCAGCTTTAGCAAACAACAGAATACTGCAAAATGAACAAATATATTGAACAATGGTATATGTAAAAATGGACAACTAATTCTGGAAGAGGTAATTAATGCTAGCTAACACCTTTCTTAATTGAAAATCGGCAATGCTTTTGCCGTTCTGTTAAAAAAAATTAATGCGAGCTATACTTACGAGCAGGAGATTATAACATGGCGCGCACCCTTGATAACTAGTTTGATTTCCTACCTGAATTTCACTAGCTGAGATTTCTTTTTCTCTTTTCAAACCACTTTGTTCCACCCCAAGTACACTTCCATTTTCTTCGGTATCAATGTCCAACTCAAGAGACATGATATATGCCCTGCAGAGTAAAACCAAAGCTACATTTTTTCCCTCTATCTATGCAATGCAGAAAGTACAGTTATTAACAAGGAATATCATCCTCATTAACACTACAAAACCACGTTGTGATATCATAGCCAACAACTTGCAGAGTTGAAGCAATTTGCACCGAAAGAAATATTTCACAGACTGAAACCATGTACATAACATGACAGCTAACCAAACATCACACCACATATGCCACAGGGCACAAACATCGCATACGATTCCACCTTTCTTCTAATTAGAAAAAACCTATTCACAATCAACCATAAAATCTATATCCATCCTCTGATCTAGAAGAACCAACATAATTATTGGATGGACATGTTAGCCGTCAGAAGAAAAAAAGCAGAAGATGGGAACATCTGAAAAGTTGCTCTCATTTGCAGACTTCACCGCGGTGGCGCCAATCACCTCTGCAAGAGGAAAACACACATGAAGAAAAGAACCAAATTTTTTGGGCGAAGGAACACATCAAACGTATCGAGCGATATCTCACCTCCTCGACGATCTTGTACGAATCCAAGTTCACGTCCGCCAGCGATAATCCGGGATACAGCCGCTGCAATTCGAACCAAAACCGAACAAAAATTGAGCACCCCCCGATCGAGACCCAAAAATTAGGAATCATGAAGCGCACGCGGAGGCTCCAAAATCCTTACATCAAGCTCGAGCCGCACGGCGCGCGGGCGCTTCTTGGGCCGGCGCGGCGGCGCCGTGCCGCGGATGGCGATGAAGTCGGCGACGATATCCTCCCTGGTGAGCGCAACGGAGAAGCCCCTCTTCTTGGCGACCACCGGCAACGGCGCAGGCGGGTGCAGCAGCGCCTGCCCTCCTCCCGCCGCCGCCGCCGCCTAAAATTGGTAAAGTAGTAATGGTTGAAGTATGTTTAAAGGGTGTGTTCGGTAGCCATTTCTGTAGCAGCGCTGCGGCCGAGATGCATGTTGTGCGCGGTTCCGGCTGTGTTGCTTGCTGCTGCAGTTGGCTGCGGCGTAGGCGCAGCCCCGCCAGCCGAACAGGCCCAAAATAGTAAGAAGGCTAAAAGTGGCAACAAATTAAACATGCCCTTAAGTTTTTGGTTCTATAGTCTAGATTGCTTTTTGAAAAAAAAAAGCAAGTTAACTAAAAAACATGCCGTGCAAAAAATTAACAACACCACACAGTTTTGGTGGCGACAATATCGACAAGCACCTTTTGTAACTAGGTGTTGCATAGGTTTTGTAAAGAATTCTTTAATTTGCTTATGTTACTTTTATGGAGGATTGAAAGATAAGGATAGAAGTCAGACGTATAAATTAAAGCTTATAGGGATGCTAGCTTAGGTAACGCCACGCTAGAGATATATTGGAAGCAAATAAAAGCACACGTCATGTATCTAAATGTATCCTAGAGATGCCATCCTTTTTTGGTCTTTTTCTTGTCTCGTTGAATTCAAAGGTAAGTGTTTATCATTCCGACCTTTACAAAAGCCTACGAAGCGGACAACATAGATGACCGACGGGGCATATGACTATGTATGAAGAACATGAACCTTTGACAAGTTTTGCCTCTCTTTTTTTAAAGCGAACTAATGTTTTAATGATGCCAGTATCTACTGTTGTCGAGATGGTACACATTGTTACACTATATATTCCATTTCATAGTTACAAGTTCTAATGGCTTGTTCGGTGAGGTTAGCACTCCCATAAAGTCTTAAGCAAAGTGTGGCGTTCTATACTAGCAAATGTTTCTTTAGAACATGGTAATTTGAGGCGGAGAAATAAGTTCATGAGAACCAAGCTATGTTGATTAAGAAACTGTAGTTCAATCATGGTTGTGGCCATGAACCAAATGCTTCATCACAATGTTAAGAGCAATATTCTTAGCCATTTTATACAAGTACTCCCTCCGTTTCACAATGTAAGTCATTCTAGCATTTCCCACATTCATATAGATGTTAATGAATCTAGATAGATATATATGTCTAGATTCATTAACTTCAATATAAATGTGGGAAATGCTAGAATGACTTACATTGTGAAACGGAGGGAGTAGTAGCTAAATCAAAGTAGTTCATGTTGTAATAGAGTTACAACCGAAAAGATGTGGATGCTGATATAACATACTCACCATTCTCTGGCTATGAGTTGCTATGTGTAACACATGATTGTGCCTATGACATCATATCTTAAGTTTTGATTGTACAATTTAAATTGCTTTTTCTTATTTAAAATGCAATGCATGAAAGATGTGGCACCGGGCGGTTTTGGTGGCCCCAATGTCGACTCGCACTTTTTGTAATTATGTGTTACATGGTTTTGTAAAGAGTGCTTTAATATTTGCTTATTTTACTCTTACGGAGGTCTAGAAGATAAGGATGGAAGCCAGGCACGTCAATTAAAGCTCGTAGGAATTTAGCTCAGGTAACGCCATAGTTAAATTGGAAGCAAATAAAAGTACACGTCATGTATCCAAATGTATCCTGGAGATGCCATTCTTTTAATTCATTTTCTTATCTTTTAGAACTCAACTCGAAACGTAAGCGTTTGTCGTTCTAGCCTTTACAAAAAGGCTGTCACGCTGACGATATAAGCGACCGACGAGGCACGTGACACGCCTACGAACATCATAAACCTGATACGGATGCATACGTAGACACATTTCGTCTGATTTAATCTTATGAAAAGAAAGGTAAATACATGTTCATGCTACTCACATGTCTCTACATACTCACAAGAGCAAATATCTTCGATTTTTTTTCCTTTAACAAAGATGAACATAAAAAACCGGTAAACAAAAGGAGAGAGAGAGAAAAAAAAGCAAAAATAAACCGGTGTGGGCAACCCGTTCCTCGGCCACCGGATCACAATCCGACGGTCCACACGGGCCATGTGGCTCGAGAAACGGGGCAAATCGGCGACCAGAATCCGCGGGGGCAACCGAACCGAACTCCCGCACGGAGGCGGCGCGGCGCAGGAGCACGGCGGAGCGGGGGGAGTCGGAGTCGCGTCCAAAACCAAAAGGAAACCACGGCATTTTCCTCGCTCCCTTCTCTTCTTCCTTTCTCTTCCCCCACCCTTCTCTACTCTCTCTTCTTCTTCTTCATTCCAATCGAAGAAGAGAAGCGAAGAGAAGAGGATTAATCCGCGCTATATATAGCCGCCTCATGCAATCGCAAACCTAAGCTGCTCTGCTCCGCGGCACACAAGACGCATTCTGGTTAATCCCCTCTCTTTGTCTGCGCGTGTGGTTTTCTTGCCAATGGAGTCCTCGCCGGCGGCGACGGTGACCCCGGCTACCGCAGCAATGTCGGAGGCGCCGGCGGTGGCGGCGCCGAGGCCGAGGGACCCTGGGTTGTTCGGAAGCTTCGACCTCCCCGCCGCCTGGGGGTGCCGCAGACCCATGGCTTTCTGCAGGGACCTTGACGCCGCCGCCTTGGTCGGCTCCGAACCCAACGCCACCGCCGCTGCTGCTGGTGGAGACGCCGTGGAGCCCAAGCGTAACGCCTCCCGATCGCCGCCCAAAGGAGGCAACGCTCCTGTGGCGGCGACGGCGGCGGCGCAGGAAGCTCCGCGGAAGCAGTGGAACCTGCGGTATCGGAAGGGCGGGCGGGACGGCGGCGAGGACGCGCTGCAGAACAAGAAGCTCTGGAACATGGAAGCCGGCGGCGGCGGCGGCAGTGGCGCCAGGGCGAGCCGCGGGTTCTCGGTGGAGCTGACGCGCCAGGAGATCGACGCCGACTTCTTCGCGATCACCGGCCGTAAGGCGCCGCGCAAGCCGGCGAAGCGGCCCAGGAGCGTCCAGCGCCAAGTCGACGTGCGTGTGCAGCCATAGATGGAGCACGATTTCTTCATCCGCCACCCACGAATTCTCTCCTTCTTCTTACTTCTTCTTTCGATTGCTGATCACTTCCCTGCTTTCTCTTCTCCGCAGTCGATTTGCCCTGGGAACTCGCTCTGGGAGGTGAGCCGCGATCGCTACAAGGTGAACGAGGTACGCACAAAAGTCCAAATCTTTCATCTCTTTCGCCACTGGTTCTGGGAGATTTCGAGTTGGTGAATTCGATTCTGATTCCTGAACTGCTGCAGAAGGGGGGATTCTGAGTTGCTCCAAGAAGGAGGAGATGGATTTTCCGAGAAGCAAGATCAACCATTGGCTTATCGTAGTTATAGACAGAGAGAGATTCAGACTGTCAGTCAGAATTGTTTCAGTGCATCCATGCTTATGCTGTTGATGATGAATCTTGTGTAGTTTTTTACCTGACTGTTGGGGTTTTGCTTCTCGCTTTCGTGAAGCCTCTGCAAACTCTTCTTTCTTTTATGCCTAGTTCGGAAACAGTTAACAGAAAGAATTTCAAACTCTTGATTTCTGGATGTGAGACATGGATACATGATAGGTTCTTCGTTAATTCTGGGTGGTATGAAATCTTTGGCATTGGCTTCAATCCGGTAATTCTGTGTTGCATCTCGAATTGCAGTTGCAGTTCCTAGTAGCTTAGGAGTAGAACTTAACCAGGTTTATTTATCAGTTCTCTAGTTTTTGCCAGAAACACATATCGATTTCTTCCATGTCGGTCTTCCCTGTCTTTTCAGGTATTGTACATGTCTTTCTTGATTTTTTTTTTATGGATTGGCTTCCTGCTTTTTATCAGTATTTGGTTACTTGACCATTTACTTCAGACTGAACAATGTTTTTGAAGAAAGCAGAGGATTCATGCTCAGAAACTGAAGCAGAATCACTTGAAATGAATGTTGGATTCATGCGAACTCAGGACCATTTGACTGTTCAAACAGTACTCCAGATTCATGCTGAGACTTCAGAGGAAACATTTACCCAATCAGGGAAAAAAACGCTGAGGTTTCAGAATGTGTAAACAGTTCCAAGGAGAGGGGAAATTACATGAGTAAGTCCAAACCTCATGATTTGCCAATCATTATTCTGGTGTACTCGAATGTTTTGCTACCTTTGGAATTGATTGCTGAAAGTGACCCCTTAAACTATGACATTACAGATCCTGGGTTTTACAACCCTTTTCCTTTGTCAACTCTTTTCTGTAGTTCACTTTTATCATTTGTGCTTGATGTCATAGTAGCACATTGATCTTGTTTGGATGAGCTCAACTGAAAAGGAGTCAACGTGTCCCTTGGACATTTATTTTTTGTTGCAACGATGGCCTTGATAAGCTAGTTGTGGGGGCCAATATATGACATGTGTATGCAATATTGTGAATGTGTATATCTTATGATGGTACTCGTGATCCTAAGTCATGATAGTATAGAAGAGATTGGCTAAAATTTATGAGCGCAGACGAAATTTAATCCTTGATCGACTCTAATTAGTTTCAGCTGAGAAAAAGCAGCTAGCGATGGGCTCGCAGTGGCTCTACATGTGAGGTGTGAGTCGCCCGAAAAGATTGATCTTTTTTTCTTCTCAGTCTAATAGTCCATGGCAGAGGATTATATTCCGCATGACAATGATTGATTCGTCGAGATTGCGCCAGAGACAGAAAGCGACCTTGGGGTATGAATCGAGTCGAGTCGAGTCGGTCGGATTTCAACTACTCATAGCTAAGATCGAGTCGAGTTGGCCTGCACACTGCAGATGTGTATATATTCAGATATATTTTCAGAGGAAGCAGCAGGCAGTGTTCTGTGCTCCTCCATCGATAGATATATATATCCTGCCTCCTCTTTATTTATTCAGAAAACAGCAGCAGTAAGAAATTACAGTAAACTGTTACTTACACACCTAATGGTATTGATTGGCACGATTATATATATACGGAGTAGTTATTATTAAAATCACACGTACGTACGTGTACAAAATCACACTAGGCAGGCAGGCAGGCATGGATGACGATGAAGAGGAAGCGATGGATGGATGGATCATCCATAATAATGGCGCTTGGTGGGGGTGGGGGTGGAGTCGTCGTGGTTGGGCATGTGGAAGCGGTTGGTGAACCAGACGGCGTCGGCGGCGACCTTGGCGCCGTCGTCGTTGCGGTACCAGGCGTAGTATGCGTGCGTCCGGTTCTTGATGTCCAGCACCGCGTGCCCGAAGCTGTCCTCCCGGAACGCCGAGTAGGGCGGCTGCGGCCACGTCATCTCGTCGGCGAGCCCCTCGATGTTGCCGCCGTCGCCGATGGTCACGTAGACGGGCGCCCGGCGGTCGCGCACCGGCGTGCACAGCCCGTCGGTGATGTTGTACCTGATGTTGGAGACGCGGAAGCTGCGCTCGTAGGCGTGGACATGGCCGGCGAAGACGAGGTCCACCCTGGCGTCCACCGCCATCTTCTCCAACTGGGCACGCATCGACTCCCCCTCCATGTAGTGGAAGTTGTTGCTGTTGTACCACGGCGAGTGCGACGCCATGATCAGCCACGGCGTCTCGCTCCGGTTCACCCGCGCCAGCTCCGCCTCCAGCCACTTCCACTGCGGCGTGTACTTGGCGAACGCGGAGTAGGAGGAGAGCACGATGATGTGCGCCGACGCCAGCTTCACCGAGTACCAGTACGGCTCCGGCGACGCGCTGGCGAGGTGCGGCGTCGGGTACCGGTGGCTGAAGGGCTTGAACGGCTTCGTCTCCCCCAGCTCCGGGGCGTAGTCGATCTCGTGGTTGCCGGCCACCCAGATCCATGGCTGGTACGCCACGCTGCGCTCCGAGAAGCGGCCCCACGTGTCCCACCGGTTGTTGTCGTGGAGCGGGTACTTGTCGGCGTAGGACAGGTCGCCCATGAAGAGGACGGCGTCGCCGCCGGAGGCCTCGTAGTGGGTCAGGGTGGCGTTCGAGTCGAAGGTCTGGCCGATGTCGCCGATGAGCCCCAGCCGGAAGCCCACGTCGGGACCCGGGCGAGGCGGCGTCGTGAACCAGAAGGTGCGCACCGTGAACCCGAATCCCATGGCATAATAGTACTTTACGCCATACTGCATCCCAAAGCGTAATTATTTCCACTCTAATTAATTAATCCATATATTCCTTCCATCTCTAAATATATTTTCTTGTAATTTTTCAATCTAAAGGATTTGAAGCGATATGACACTTTGATCATGTACCTTTTCAGAAATCAGAACCATGTGTTCTAAAGAGCCCTGGATCGGTGGAGGCTGGGGAGAGAAACATCAATGAAGTGTTCATTATAGTATTGCACGACATGATATTTTTTTAATGAAAGAATCGAGTGGCATATGTTTTTACACGTTTGTTTGTAGCTTTACTAGTACTATAAAATGTACCACTAGTATATAGGAGTACCAAGTCACTGAAATGGACAGACGACAGTTGCGTCTTGTCCGTATACATTGTTACACACACCCGTTTTGTTCTTCAGCTGGTAGTTGTTGCAAAATGTGCAGTGCAAAGTACTACTCCCTCCGTCCCAAAAAAAAGACAAACCATGGGTTTGCGTGTCCAACTTTGACTGTCCGTCTTATATTAAATTTTTTTATAATTCGTATTTTCATTGTTGTTAGATGATAAAACATAATTAATATTTTATGCGTAACTTGTCTTTTTAATTTTTTTTATAATTTTTTCAAATAAGACGAACGGTCAAATGTTGGACACGGAAACCATGGTTTGTCTTTTTTTTGGGACGGAGGGAGTAGTACTTTGCACTGCACATTTTGCAACAACTACCAGCTGAAGAACAAAACGGGTGTGTGTAACAATGTATACGGACAAGACGCAACTGTCGTCTGTCCATTTCATTGACTTGGTACTCCTATATACTAGTGGTACATTTTATAGTACTAGTAAAGCTACAAACAAACGTGTAAAAACATATGCCACTCGATTCTTTCATTAAAAAAAAAATCATGTTGTGCAATACTATAATGAACACTTCATTGATGTTTTAATTCTCTCCCTCCAGCTAGCCTCCACCGATCTAGGGCTCTTTGGAACACTACAGGTTCTGATTTCTGAAAAGGTACAGGATTAAAGTGTCATATCGCTTCAAATCCATTAGATTGAAAACTTACAAGAAAATTAAGCAATGACCGTTTAGATGGGGCGTGGGAATCATATAAGAGATATAGACATATATAGGAACCTGTAAGGTATCAAGATACTCAAAGCAGCGCAGGCTTGTTTGGTTCATGGAGGCCGGGATTTCAACTCCACAGAAATAGAAAATAATGGAGGAACAGGAATGCATAATTACAAATCCATACTAATTAAAAAAAAGGTATGAGTAGATGGAAAGTTTTTTATGTTTTTTTCTCTACAACTGTTAGAAAAGGAAATTAATTTCCTTTGGATTTTCTATACCTTATTGCTACATAATCAAATGACAGTTATAAGTAGTAATTCTTAGCGTATGCTTGGTTTAGCGTATCCCAAAATAAACACCCTGAGAAAATAAATTCGTCTCAATCCGATCCATTCCGTCCTCCAACTAAACAAATGCTTATGAATCCAAATCGTTTGTAGATTGACAGGCAGGCCGGTTGGATCTGACTTCTGCCTGGTCATGCAGCACGGACTCTCTTTGGGCTGGGCTTATCTAATTGGCCCAGTTAGTTTTGAACGCGAGATGTGAGGACCTGTCTCTTTTGTTTGTTTGGCAAACAATTCAGATTTCCCCGCAACAAGGGAAACAATTCAGATTTCTCTCTCTCTCTCTCTCTCTCTCTCTCAATTACACAGTGAACACACATACTAAAATCTTCCCGCGAATGAGTTTATACGCTGCTGCAGATAAAGTTTTTTTTTAATTATTTTTAGGAGAAAAAGTTGAGTGTGTTCACACGTGTAACAATTCTCACCATTGGATAATGATTTCATTTGTAGATACATGCACATGTGTGAACTTAACTCCTTTCATTCCCTTCACTTTACTAAAGGTCTGCTGATCTACATATAGATATAGTGGTGCACAGCCTGAAAGTGCTGTCAACAAGTAAATGAGAGCTGTGCAGTGTCATTCTCGTATTATATCCAACCTATCAGTTATGGCCTTGACACTGACAGTGGCCGCCATTTTATTTCCGGTTCACGATGGATATGTACACCAAAACCTTACTTTTTTTTTTTATTCCCAGCCACACTTAAAAACACATATCTTGGGGGTTTCAAAGCTAGTACTTTATACCCATCCATCCTAAAAATATATTAAGGTGTAGCCACTTGTTTTTAATACTTCATAATATAGTGTGCATATGCCTACATACAATTAACTAGTACTTCTCTCTTCCATAAATTTGGTGTTAATCATCCACCCTAATCTCATTGGGTGCATGCATCGTGTTTATTGTGGCGGTCAAAACGAGAAGGTGATAACAATTATTTCTTTTTATTTCTGTTAGTGGTGGTTGTGTCTTAGCTAGTAGCCTGGTACCCCCTAATCCAAAAATCTAAGACATATTTCTTTTGTTAGTAGGACCAATGAGTAATTAACTCATCCATCATGTGATAAAGCCAGAACTATACACATGCATGCAACCAATAAGTACTAAGATGCATCTTGAGTTCTGGTTAACAATTTAATTTAGCACATAGAGATTATAAATAGGTCTTAGACTTTTGGATGGAGGAAGTATGAAATATTCCCTCCATCCAAAAGAGTTATGGCATCCACAGTATGCTTCAAAACCATGTAGTAAGCAATAAATACAAACATTGTGGAAGTAGTAAATTACAATAACTCCCTATTACTCGCTATATTCAAAATTTTAAGACCTATTTCATTTGTCACCAAGACCAATGAGTAATTAGCACATCCACCATGTGACAAAACCAATAAGTTATACACACACATGCAACCAATAAGTATTAAGATGGTTTCTTGTGTTCTATCAACAATTTAATTAATTTAGCACATAAGGATTTTTTTAGGAGAAATTTAGCACATAAAGGTTACAAATAGGTCTTAGACTTTTGAAATAACCAAAAAAATAGAATAGATCTTAGACTTTTGGATAAAGAATAGTAAGGAATGAAAACTCTCTCCTTTCCATCCATGCCATTGCACACCGTTGGATTTTTATATATTCATGGGACCACCTTATTGCCTCACATATTATAAAAGTTCAGACGACAAAAATCTACTTTTGTTAGATCCCACCTTACTTACTGAGTATGCTATATTAATACATTGCTAATGCCCTTAGACATATTACTTTCATTACCAAGATTAAATGAAAATTAACTCATCTTATATGTAACAAAGATTAAAAAATACATGCATGCAACCAATGATTGTTAAGATAACTTATCGGGTTTTGATCAAATATTTTTTTATGTCATAGATAATTGAATACTACAAATATAACTAACATATTTAGAAAAACTGAAATATAAAATAATTCTAACATAAAAAAAAAACCCAATTCTAGAATTGTGTTTTTTTTTTTTACGGAGAGGAGTCCTGTTTAGCAGCCCCTTCAACCTTTTCTTCGTTACAGACATAAATTTTCAGTTATAGTTGCACTTCCACAAAGTAGAGGTGCAATAATGAAGTAGCATTACCAAAGTCAACAAAAACTGTCCTGCTTGCTGCCGCTGGTCCTATCCCTACCAGCTTGAACAAATTGGTTCCATACCGTCTGAAGAAAGAGTTGATCCTCTTTAGTTTTGGCATTAATCTGTATGTCAATGTCCATAGGAGTAAGAGACTGGAACAGATAAGTATCAAATCCGGATTCCCGGAATAGAACAGAATCAGATTAGTGAATTATCTGCATTTTCTTCTCAGACAGTAGCAACTGGCAAGACAGCAGAGTTCCTCGATGCTGAAGTATATCCATCATAAAAAACAGATTTTGGGAATTGGGGATTTGGATAGGATCATCAGACTTTGGGACAAACCATCCCAGCAAAGGTCAATATCATGCTGCCAATTTGACGCTGAACCAAAACTTTTGTCAATTTGTCAAAATTGACGCTGTACTCAATCAGTGAAGTGGACTTGAGTGAGTCACATGCATCTTCAACGATTTTCATCTCCTACTGCTACAAGTCTGCAATGCGATCTCACCCACCGTACACACTCAGTCCTATCTGACCTCACTCAATCCAACAAGCTAATTAAGCGAGGAGCTTGGTAGACGGCGGCAATGGCGGGCGCGGCGGCGGCGGCCTTCGCGGCGCAGGTGCTGCGGGGGCGGTGGTTCATGGCGTACGGCTCCTTCCTCATCATGTCGGCGGCGGGTGCGACCTACATCTTCGCCATCTACTCCAAGGACATCAAGTCCACCCTCGGCTACACCCAGGAGCAGCTCAACACCGTCGGCTTCTTCAAGGACGTCGGCGCCAACATCGGCATCCACGCCGGCCTCATCGCCGAGGTCACGCCGCCATGGTTCGTCCTCGCCATCGGCGCCGCCATGAATCTCGGTGGATACCTCATGCTCTACCTCTCCGTCACCGGCCATGTCGGGGCCAAGACCCCGCTCTGGCTCGTCTGCCTCTACATCGCCGTCGGCGCCAACTCGCAGGCCTTCGCCAACACCGGCGCGCTCGTCACCTGCGTCAAGAACTTCCCCGAGAGCCGCGGCGTCATGCTCGGCTTGCTCAAGGGGTTCGTCGGCCTCAGCGGCGCCATCTTCACGCAGCTCTACCTCTCCTTCTACGGCGGTCTACAAGTTGGCTACATCGGAGGGCCTAGGGGGAGAGGTGTTCCATCTTCTCTCTCACCCTCTCCCTAAATCCTGAAGACTTGGTTGGAGTTAGGCTTTGTGTTGATTGTAAGGGTTGGGTTTTGGGCGATCTCGGCTGTGCGCCGTTGTTGGCTTAGCGGTGGTCCGTTCGGTGCTAGCTTTCTTCTGGTTCCATGTGTTGGTGTTATCGGTTTGTGGGTGGTGGTATAATTTTTTCGTTTTTCCTGATTACGAACCTCCAGGAGTGCGTTATGCAGCATTTTCCTTTACCCCCTCTCAACAAAGTTGCAGTTATTTAGTTGATGATTAAATTTGGGAGCTTAGAATTACACAGATTCAAATCCCCAAGCTTAAAAATCCACTTGTTGAGTTTGTGATCTACTTAGGCTTCGTTCGTTCCGGGTGTTCTGGGAGATTGAGAGAGAAAACATCTCGTTTTTCGCGCGCACGCTTCCCAAACTACTAAACGGTGCGTTTTTTGCAAAAAAAATTCTATAGGAAAGTTGCTTTAAAAAATCGTATTAATCCATTTTTAAAATTTAAAATAGTTAATACTCAACTAATCATACGCTAATGGCTCACCTCGTTTTGCGTATCTTCCCAATCTCCTCAATCCCCTTTCTCCTCAAACACACCCTTAATCTTCTACTCCGTACTACGATTGTGTTTAGATCCAAAATTTGGATCCAAACTTCAGTCCTTTTCCATCACATCAACCTGTCATACACACACAACTTTTCAGTCACATCATCTCCAATTTCAACCAAAATCCAAACTTTGATCCAACTAAACACAGCCAAAATGTACTGTATATTCCTTGGTTTCCTCAAACAAATACGAGTACAGTGTACTAGTAGTATATTATTCCTTGGCAGTGCCACTGCCATTGTTGTCCGCTCCGAGCTCCGTTTTTCCGTCCTTGAACTTGGCGTAGATGTCTCCCGCGTAGAACACCCGCGTCCTCCACGCCAGCGCCGCCGCCACCGCTGCCGCCGCCACCGTCACCGCCGTCATCACACTACTCGACGCTGTACAACGTGGGGAACGTGGCGTGCCCCGTGGGGTCCTACATCCTCAACGTCCGCGTCGCCGGCAGGATGTACGACCGGGAGGCGAGGCGGCAGGGGGCGGTGGCCGTGCCGGTGGGGAAGAAGGAGCTGACGTGCATTGGGGTCAACTGCTACAAGGAGTCCTTCTTGATCGTCGCGGGGGTGACGGTGGCCGCGGCGGTGGTGATGGCGGCGCTCGCGTGGCGGACCAGGAAGTTCTACGCCGGGGACATCTACGCGCGCTTCAGGGAGGAGGCGGCGGCCGGTGGCGCTGGCGTTGGCAATGGCACCGGCGCCGGAGAAGATGAGAAGGTGGAATCCAAGGAGGAGAAGGCGGTGATGACGACGATGAGCAGTTGAGCTGCAATTCTGCTGCTCGATCAGAAGATTTAAGAGATAGAGGAGAAAAAAAGACTCCTTTTTTTTATAACTGTTCTTTTAGTTTTTAAGAAGTGCTATACTACAACATTGCAACACCCAATTTCTTCTTCTTCTTCTTCTTCTTCTTGGATCTTCTTCTTGTTTGAAAACTTGGATATAGTTCAATTGATGGTTAGCTTTGGGTTGCATACTGTATGCATATGAATCTTGGATGTGTCCGATGACCTATAATAGGCTGTCAAATTTGTCGTTTGCAAGCAAACAGATATGGATGTGGACGTTGTGTACAGCTCGCTGTCAATTGAGTTGGTTGTGTTGTGCACTTGTGACTTGTGCTCATCTCATGGGGTTGTACTTGTACATTACTCGTGCGGCACAACTAACACGAAGTAGTATCAGCTTGGCGTTGAAAACTTGAAATTTCCAACTTGAACTAAAAGAACAGCGAACGGAAGCCGGGAATCTTGAGTGAGTGTGGTGCTCCATTTCAGGGTCTATTTAAAATGAAGAGATACTCGTTCATTGAAATATGAGATACTCCATTTCAGGGTTTAGATGGTGGTGGAGCAATGGTGCATGTGTGGTAGATCGGCAGGTTGTGGACGGCGGGTGAAAACCCAGCCTGGCTTTGGCCGGGCCGGCAACGATGACATTCGAGCGTCATTCCTCTCCTGAGAATGTTGCCGTGCCGTCTCACCATTCAAGGGTGGCTACCGGTGTGCAATCTCGGCTCTCTTTGATACCTTGACGGACGACGACGGCGGTGTTTCGTCGCTTCCCTCCTTGGAGACGTTGTCTAGGCATCCCCTTGCCGAAACCCCCCCGTGCAATTGATGCAAGCACGCTCTAGATTTTCATCCTCTTGTGGCGGTGTTCTAGTTTCTACAAGTTGGCTACATCGGAGGGCCTAGGGGGAGAGGTGTTCCATCTTCTCTCTCACCCTCTCCCTAAATCCTGAAGACTTGGTTGGAGTTAGGCTTTGTGTTGATTGTAAGGGTTGAGTTTTGGGCGATCTCGGTTGTGCGCCGTTTGTTGGCTTAGCGGTGGTTGGTTCGGTGCTAGCTTTCTCCTGATTTTATGTATTGGCGTTGTCGGTGTGTGGGTGGTGGTATAATTTTTTTCGTTTTTCCTGGTTACGAACCTCCAGGAGTGGACTATGCAGCATTTTCCTTTACCTCCTCTCAACAAAGTTGCAGTTATTTAGTTGATGATTAAATTTGGGAGCTTCAAGTTACACAGATTCAAATCCCAAGCTTAAAAATCCACTTGTTAAGTTTATGATCTAGGCTGTGTTTCGTACGCATTGAAGTTTGGAAGTTTGGTTGAAATTAGTACGATGTGATAGAAAAGTTGTGTGTGTATAAAATGTTTCTGGTACAGTAAATGTTTGTACACGACGACAAGGGGAGTACGTAGATAGGAATATACTACTCCTAGACAATGTGATTGCCTCCCGGATCCGGATGGTATAACCTAGTTCTCAAAAAAAAATGTTGCACTACTTTGTTAATAAAAAAGTTAAGACAGTTTTGAAGGAAGGTAGAAAGTCTCTTCAACAACACAAATTTTGACAATTTGACCCTTTACAAAAACTAATTTTACAAATGAATCGTGGCCAAAATTTATTTCAAAAACGAACCTTTTTGTGGCGCTGAATGCACATTGGCACGCCGAGTCAGCCTCCCATCCGCGGTGGCACAGCATTCGATCAGCACCAGTTGACGTGGCGCTGAGATGGATCCAGGACTGGTGGCCAATCTTTAGGGCCTGTTTACCTGAGCATCTCCACGTCGGCTTCGACTCCCTAGTTCTCCTGGCCACTTGGCAGCTGCGGAAGGAATAGAACTCCAGGGTTTTCAACTCCGCTCTTCCTTCGGTCTCAGTGGTTCTGGAGTCCATCCGCTCGGAGGGCCATCTGTGGTCTTTAACTGGCATTGTTGCTTTTAAAGATTTCTTGGGAGTGTAGTGTGGCACCGCCTCTTCCTGCTGATCGGAGTTACGTATAGCTGCTGTAGTAGTTTTTCTTCCTAGCTACAGCTTTTATTTTGTTTTTTCTTCCTTCCCCTGGCATAAGCCAGTCTGACTGATTACGTTGTGTAAAAAATACCTTTTTTCCTTCTACTATATTAACGTACAATCATTTTGCGTGTTCACGAAAAAAATAACAATATCTCTATCAATATTATCTTCCCAATTAATTATAGCCCTCCATCATTTCATTTTTTTCACCTACTTTGCTTTTCATCCAATTATAATATTTTTCTATTTAATTTCACCTATTTTTTAAAGTAACCATGTCTAACCATAAAAATCTTTTACGTTTTAGAACAGATGCAGTAACTTTGATCCAAGAGTGGGAAGCGTACAAGAGGTACCGTAGCAGTACAATTTTAGTTTCTTCTCTCTCCCGTTTAGATTGCCTTTGAGGTGAGGCTAAAAAATGCAGTTAATTAAGTTAATTAGTTCAAAAGTTTGGGTAGGCAGCCACATCTGAGTATAGGATATCAGTTGGAAAGTAGTCCAATGAAAGTGAACACTTACAGCATGCGCGTGGGAGATGTGGTGGATAAAAAGGATGTGATTAACAGTAAAAGTATACAAGAAGTAGGATCGAGTAGCTTATTTTTTAACAACAAAATGCATGCTGCGAGGGCCAAAACAGAGCAAGATGTCAGTAACCCAGTGCAATCTAGGAGTAGCTAATTCTAATGTACTAGGCAATGCATGAAATTTAGGGCCTGTTTGTCACCG
Organism: Oryza longistaminata; assembly: GCA_009805545.1. Classification (NCBI taxonomy): domain Eukaryota; kingdom Viridiplantae; phylum Streptophyta; class Magnoliopsida; order Poales; family Poaceae; genus Oryza; species Oryza longistaminata. The sequence continues at coordinate 22,573,763 of CM020182.1, read as the reverse complement.
CTCCAGCTCCAACTCCACCCCTCCTGGAGATGAAGCTTAGCCAAATAGTTTTAGCTCCACCAAAATTAGGAGTGGAGTTAGGTGGAGCTCTCTCACAAAATGTACTAGAGTTGAGCTCCATAACTCCACTCCAGACTCAACTCCTAAAGTTATATTTAGGAGTTGGAGTTGTGCCAAACATGCCTTAGTTAAACATCCTGGCGAGTAGTATTTGATTGATTTATATTTAATTGTCTCAGTGATTTGACCGGTAGCTTAATTTTCTGTTTTTCTAGGACTAGGAACAGTATATGAGACTGAATTATCATTATTAAGTTGAAAGGGAAAAAGTGAGCTGATTAGTTTGGTCTTGATGCACGTGCTGCTACAGGAGGAAGAGAAAAAAAAAAGCTTACAAAAGGTTGGGATTTGGCTCCATGCGCCATGATTCCAGGCAGCAGTGTAGTGTGATGTCGAACGCGCGTGAAAGTAGTAAACTTTTTTTTTTCACGATAGGACGTTTCTATCTCTTATTGCCATGTATTCTACCCGTGCTTGTGAGGAAAAATATCATATCACGTGTGTGGCTGGATCAATAGCGATCAAGACAGATGGAAAACGATCGAGAATTGACGAAAGTGTTAAAAATTAGAACGGTACTATTAAAGTGAACCAGCATCTTCGGTGCTATAAAAAAAGGTGAACTTTTGATGCTATATAACCAATTTTACCAAAACCATATGAGCCGAATAGAAAGTTTGTGTAAACAATACTGAGCATTTCTCGCCAAAGAAATTACTGATAATTGGATAAAAGGGTATATAGATAATAAAAAATAATAAATAGGCTGAACATATATCTCTAGATGTTTCTGCTGTCTACTGGACAGATGATATAAATTAAGAGAGAGGAGACGAAGATAATGAAAAAAAAAGAGGTTTATAGTGATTTCTCTCATATATGTATAAGTATAACTTAGCTAAATTTATAATTGGCTAGACCAATTGATACTGTGCTAATGTTAAAACTTTCTTAAAAGCTGAGATAAACTAATAGATCAGATACATAACTTGTTAAACGGGATTAAAAGTCACGCAAAACATAACTACGTAGCTAGTAATATGGAAGTCATTGTCGCTATCTATCGAGCTAAATCGCTTCAAGACGGAATGACACTGGTGGAGAAATCATTTTTAGTCCCGGTTCGTAACCTCATTGAGTATCAACGGTAATTGGGCAGTAGGCTTTAAAGGCTAGCAGCCTTGGCACACTTAATATTTAGCTGAACAATTTGAGTACAAGTATTTTACCAAAGGCCAACTAAGATATCAGTGAATATCGCTAGCTCACTGCCAGTGACTATCTGCTTGTAAGAGCAGGTACAATAGCTCTATTAACCGGCTCCAAAACCTGCTAATCAGCTTAATCTGTGATTAAGGAAAGAAATTCGTCAATAATGAAACAAGCAGGCGCTTGTTTTACCGCCAGCGCTTGCACAACACCCGAAACCATATAGCCCGCATGCAGCCAGAAGAGGTAATAAAAAA
>CM020182.1:22498395-22563020 GCA_009805545.1 Oryza longistaminata | reverse complement strand
CACACACACACACACACACACACACAGAGAGTAAATTAAACCTCCACATTTCAGCCCAACAAATTCATTGGCAGACAGATGGAGATTGAGCCAAACAAGTAGATCGTAGCATCATACATACATTGCTCTGAGCTCGGTGCAGTTCTTGATCTCAGAAGGTATTGGGCCATGCAAGCTGTTCTGGTGCAATGCTCTGAACAAAAGGGGTTAGAAATTAAAGAAAGACCAATGCAGATAGTGTAAATGAAGATGGTGTTGAAATGGCAAGTGTTGCACAAAAGTGGTGAAGAAGAAAAAATGTTACATTCTCTGCAGCTTGTCGAGCTTCCCAATGCTAGGTGAAATGATGCCCCCAAGCTGCATGTATGGGAGATTTCTGGTAGAAAAGGAAACCAAGAAAGAAGAGATTATTCAGGGGGCAAGGAATCCAATGAGCACATGGGTAGCCGAGCCATGAAACATTTTGCTTGAGACTTGAGAGAGAGATGCAAAAGGGAAAAGAAAAGAAAAATGAAAGATAAGGCTAATTAATCTGGGTGCAAAATGGAGAAATGCAAGGAAGGAAAGATAGAGATAAATTGGAGACGGACATGGATTGGACCCTGAGGTCGGGGAAGGAGCAGGAGATGCCCTCCCAGCCGCAGGGGTTAGGGTCGGTGGGCTTCCAGGTCGTCAGCCGCTGGCTGCTGCCATTGAAGGAGAGCTTGAGCTCCAGCAATGCCTGCCCTGCAAGGAGCAGAAAAAACACAAGTACCCCGGTGAGACAGCCAGATTGGAGGAAGCATTCTCTCATCCATCCATGGATGCGTAGTGCAGCGCAGAGAGAGAGAGGGTACCGTCCGGGGTGAGGGCCATGGAGGTGGAGAAGAGCAGTGAGGCAGCCATGGCGGTGACGAGGGCGGCGCACAGGCCCACCACCTGCCCCGGAATCCCATGGCGGCCGCCGCTCGTCGGCTCCATCTTCATCTTGTTGCTTGTGCTGTCCATGGTGGCCTTGGCTTGGTCTCTCTCTCTCTAGAGTGTAGTGGGAGTGAGAGTGAGGGAGGCTTTTGCTGGTTGGATTTTGAAAGGTAGCGAGCGAGCGAGCGAGGCGAGGACTAGTCTGAGCTGCTGGGCTCCAGGCTGACTCCCGGGCCCACATGTCGGCGAGTAAGGATGTGTGGTGGTAGCCGTAGCAATTTTCTACTCCAAAAGCCGCCAAACACGACACTGGTCGCACGCGCAAGCTACACTGAATTTTGCTTTCCTTTCTTCAGCACTCCTCCTGTATGTACAGTACAGACAAATTGTACCGCCTGTATATACATACAAATACACGTATGTATGTATGTATGTAAAGACAGACTTAAATACGTAGATACAGATACTACAAGCCAGGTAGGTACGTAACGTTGGAGATGTAAATATGTGAGCTACGGTACGTACGCTTGTTGGTTGTGCGATGGTATACGATGAGGATCAGGAGGAAAGGCCGGATTGTCAAAAAATACAGACAGCTAGCTGACTGCAAATACTGCTGCATTGCCATTGAAGATAATTACTACTGTAGGTACTGCTACATGAGCATAACTAGCATAGTAACCTGCCTGTACTAACAAGATGAGCACCATGTAAGTATAGTACTCCTTGCATGCATTAACTTAACTTTGGTGTGTGCAAGATCGAGGGAACAGCAAGACAGAGACAACAAAATACAAAATGACAAAAATAATGTTAGCAACTGGAGTAGCCGTTGATAATGGAATGACGATGGCCCACCACCACCAACACAATCCCGTTGAGTTGCTACTTCAATACTACTAGTACGTGTAAACTTGAAACAGTAGCTGAAGAACAAACGATAACTTGATCATTTGATGAATGTTTCAAAACCACAGACACGCCCATACCAACTCCAATTCGATTCGATCCACATACACCTTTTTTTTAAATAAATAAAAGTTCAAACAAGATCGATCTGTCCGTCCTGAAACTCATCTGAGCCCAACGTTAAATTTTGCAACAACAAGACAAACGCAGGTGCAGTGAGAGCCGTACTAGATGCACCACGCATCGTCAGGAGTATTAAATTCTTCGTTACTGCTAGTAGAATCCAATGTTTTGTTGGATTAATCATCACAAGGGGTATACAGTACGTATTACCATTACCATTAGCTACTACTCCTCGTTACCGTCCTAGCTTGGGCCGTTGCATGCAGTGGTGACCTCCTGCGGTCATCTTACTCATCTACTATCAAATAAGATTTTTCTTTTCAGTTTCTGTTAGCACATTTTTCTAACTGCTAATGTGAAACCTTTTTATATAGAAGTTGCTCTAAAATATCAAATAAATTTATTTATCTTCATTAGTTTCAAACATCTTAGTGTGTCGTGTACTCGTTACGTCGTGCCGGCGATCGACATCATCCAGTTCTCCCTCTCCCTGGTGAAGAGAGGCATTGCTTTGCAGTTAGGTAGTACTCCCTCCGTTTCTAAATATTTGACTTCGTTGATTTTTTTAAACATGTTTTACCGTTTGTCTTATTCAAAAAAATTTAAGTAATTATTATTTTTTTCCTATCATTTGATTCATTGTTAAATATACATTTTATGTATACGTATAGGTTTACATATTTCACAAAAGTTTTTGAATAAGACAAATGGTCAAACATGTATAAAAAATCAACAGTGTCAAATATTTAGAAATAGAGAGAGTAATATGTTTCACACGGCTCGAAGACAATTTTATCCAGGGTTGGTGCGCGTGAGATCTGGTCGACTGAACGGTTAGGCTTAAATTTCGGTGAGTCTACTTGCACCTTTGAATTCAATTTTCAGAACTTGGGCTTTAACTTTGAGACCTTGCTATAAAGGTTTGTGGATGACAAAAACTAAATGTTGTTTATGTAAGTAGCATTTTGTCAATCAGGGTGAAGGTTTAGCAATTATCTGTCTTTAGGCTAGTGTTTCAGTTAGTTCTCTCGTTTTTCATTAAATTGTGCTTTGCAATTAAAAGTTATGTTGTATGCAAAGGTTGTAGCTTATTTGAAGCAAAGATTGGAACGGAAATTCTCATTATCTTAGAGTTACAGCTCTCCCAAACGTGTTGTTTTGCTCCTGTCAGTGTTGCCGACATGAGTCCCTTCGTTACGGGGCGATTTTGGGCTTTCGGTGGGCTCGTTTCAGCCCTAAGAAGAAATGATATGGGCCAGCCCATACATTCATAATACAGATTTACAATTACGTTCATTCATCCCTAATGTAATTAATTAATGTAGTCCAATTCCAAACTGGATCGTACAAGTATCATCTCCCTTCTTTCTGTCTGTGTGTCTCTGTTGTGTTCATCATGGAGTGGACACATGCATGCATCAAGTATATATAGTAAGTATGAAAAGTCAGCGTACGTGTGTAGTAGCAGTCAGTGTCGTCAGACCGCCATGGCCGGCGGCGCGTCGGCGTTGTGCTTGGAGCTGGTCTCGAGCTCAATGCCGTCGTCGTCGGCGATGTTCTTGGACCTGTACCAGAGCGCGCAGGCCACGAAGTAAGCCAGGTTGGCGGCCGACATGGCGCCCAGAGCGTTAATTAGCTAGCTTAAATCCACTATTTTTCACAAATATAGGGCTCTTGATAAGAGAAATTATAAATTATAACTAGCAGAAGCTACTCAACTGGATTTAGTTTTTCTTTAAAAGAGTTGTATAATACTCCATTTGGTTTTAAGGTGGGATGTTCACTATATATTTAACCATTAGTTTTATTCAAAAATTTCATGTAAATATATAAATATGTAGGGCGTGCTTAAAGTGCTTTAATCGATAAAACAAGTCAAAAATATATTACTTAGGTTAAAAAATTTAATGCTTCATCCGTCATAAAATAAAGCAAAGACATGATATATTCTAGTCTATTATGATTCATATTATTAGAATGTGTCATATTCAGGTGTTTTATTTTGGTAAAAAAGGAGTGAGACGTATGGTTAAATATATTAGAAAATAGAGGCTCATTACTAGTAATTTTTTTAGGCTATAATTTTTTTAGTGAGTTTCACTAATTAACCCTTTTTTGTCGCGATATATATAGATATATTTGACCTCCAGTTACTCACAAGGAGGCCTGTTAATTGTTGACTATATGCTACAATTACGTACACAGTTAGAAAAAGGAAATGAAAGGAAAACATGGAAATGGACGGCTCACCATCCAGCAGGCCGACGACGCCCACAGATGATGATAATCGGTAGTAGATCATGTGCCATGTTACCATGCCCTGCCGGCAGCATGCATCGCATCTCCTTCGGCAAATTAAACAAGAAAAAGAAACTTTAATACATATCTTGAAGGATATGGGGAAATGGAGCAATTATGCAAGTTTCACAACTTTTAGAAGCTACTACTTCAAAATTAATCTACCCCTAATGAAATTAATGTTTTGAAATAGACAAGTACTCCTAAGTAGTAATATTGTGCCATTAAGAACTCGTGGGTGATGTGCATATGTAGTGATGTGTGCTTGCACGTTTTCTTTGTCATGAAAAACATGCCTCTGTGCAATCATTTCCCATCAAATTTCAAATAAAGCATCTTTAATTTTGGCCATTGGTTTAAATTTAGCATGCAGTATATTTATTAGATTATCTTGTAATGATTATATGTTGTTAATGCGTCAAGGAGAGGGCGATATGAAGAAAAAGAAAAAGAAAACATCCCCTTCTAACACGAGTATTACCTCCGTCCCAAAATAAAAACAACTTTTAGCTATAAAACTGGACACACAGTTATCCAGATTCATAACTAAAAATGCTTATATTTTGGAACGGATGGATGAGGGAGTGGATTTTAGGCTAGTTCGACTGTCCTTTACAGCCGTTGCCTTTCAGCGGCCGGTTACAGCCGAACATATACCAGATATAGAGGAACTTGACGTGTTACCAAATGCAGTTGTGCAGCAGTTAACAGTGGATATATCATATATCAATATACTATGGGCATTATCTGTCAAATAGTTATATATATCAGAATTTTTTTTTTCGGGGGAACACTAGTCTCAGAATGATATATATACAGTCTGGATCGAGCAGTTCAGTTCTTGTGCTGTTGTGCACATTAAATAGTGATGTGAAAAAGATGTTTCTGTTGTTTTTTTATTTGGTAAAGAATGAGTACAATTGGTCACGGCATTAAATCATAAAGGACTGAAAGATAATCTAAAAAAAAATCCATCCTTGACACTTGCTGTGACAGCCACGTCACATGTTTGAAAATAATGTGTGGGTTCTGATCCTAGGGAAGCCTGCATTGGGTCTAACTAACCTATACTGAGAGCGTTAATTAGCTAGCTTAAATCCACTATTTTTCACAAATATAGGGCTCTTGATAAGAGAAATTATAAATTATAACTAGCAGAAGCTACTCAATTCGGCAAATTAAACAAGAAAAAGAAACTTTAATACATATCTTGAAGGATATGGGGAAATGGAGCAATTATGCAAGTTTCACAACTTTTAGAAGCCACTACTTCAAAATGAATCTACCCCTAATGAAATTAATGTTTTGAAATAGACAAGTAGTAATATTGTGCCATGCATTAAGCACTCGCGGGTGATGTGTGCTTGCACGTTTTCTTTGTCATGAAAAACATGCCTCTATGCAATCATTTCTCATCAAATTTCGAATAAAGCATCTTTAATTTTGGCCATTGGTTTAAATTTAGCATGTAGTATATTTATTAGTTTATCTTGTAATGATTATATGTTGTTAATGTGTCAAGGAGAGGATGTATCATTTTACACAAAAGAAGGGCATGTAGCCTAGTGGTTGCAGTGACCTGAGTAGTACCCCAAGGTCCCGAGTTGAAATCTCCATAGGAGCAAATTTCAGATTGGGTTGTTTTGCGGGACTAAGTTCCCTATTTCAATAGCCGTATATATCCAGTTGGATGTAGAGGCCGGGTAAAAAATACTCTTTGCGGGGCTAATCTCCATATATATGAGCGGGGCTAAATTTTCTATTTCAATGGCCGTATATATCCTGTTGGATGTAGAGGCCAGGTAAAAAATACTCTTTGCGGGGCTAATCTCCATATATAGGAGCGAATTTCAGATTCAATGGATGTATATATCTAGTTGGATGTAGAGACCGGGTAAAAAATACTCTTTGCGGGGCTAAGTTCCCTAATTCAATGGCTGTATATATCCAGTTGGATGTAGAGGCCGGGTAAAAAATACTCTTCTCTAAAAAAATTAAAAAAATATAGATAAATAAAAAAAACATGGATATGCGAGTAGATATAGAGATGGACGATATGAAAAAAAGAGAAAAAAATATAGATAAATAAAAAACATAGATATGCGAGTAGATATTAGAGATGGGCGATATGAAAAAAAGAAGAAGAAAACATCCCCTTCTGAGACGAATAGATTTTAGGCTGCCCCTTGCAGCCGGTTACAGCCGAACATATACCAGATATAGAGGAACTTGACGTGTTACCAAATGCAGTTGTGCAGCTAACAGTGGATATATCATATATCAATATACTATGGTCATTATCTGTCAAATAGTTATATATATATCAGAATTTTTTTTTCGGGGGAACACGTACACTAGCTAGTCTCAGAATGATATATTGATATATATACAGTCTGGATCGAGCAGTTCAGTTCTTGTGCTGTTGTGCACATTAAATAGTGGTGTGAAAAAGATGTTTCTGTTGTTTTTTTATTCGGTAAAGGATGAGTACAATTGGTCACGGCATTAAATCATAAAGGACTGAAAGATAATCTAAAAAAAAAAATCCATCCTTGACACTTGCTGTGACTGCCACGTCACATGTTTGAAAATAATGTGTGGGTTCTGATCCTAGGGAAGCCTGCATTGGGTCTAACTAACCTATATTAAGAGCGTTAATTAGCTAGCTTAAATCCACTATTTTTCACAAATATAGGGCTCTTGATAAGAGAAATTATAAATTATAACTAGCAGAAGCTACTCAACTGGATTTAGTTTTTCTTTAAAAGAGTTGTATAATACTCCATTTGGTTTTAAGGTGGGATGTTCACTATATATTTAACCATTAGTTTTATTCAAAAATTTCATGTAAATATATAAATATGTAGGGCGTGCTTAAAGTGCTTTAATTGATAAAACAAGTCAAAAATATATTACTTAGGTTAAAAAATTTAATGCTTCTCATCCGTCATAAAATAAAGCAAAGACATGATATATTCTAGTCTATTATGATTCATATTATTAGTATGTGTCATATTCAGATGTACGTTTTATTTTGGTAAAAAAGGAGTAAGACATAGAGGCTCATTACTAGTAATTCTTTTAGGCGACAAATTTTTTTTTTAAGTGAGTTTCACTGATTAACCCCTTTTTTGTCGCGATATATATAGATATATTTGATCTCCTTGTAGCTAGCTACAATTACGCACAGTTAAAAAAAAGAAAATGAAAGGAAAACATGGAAATGGACGGCTCACCATCCAGCAGGCCGACGACGCCCACAGATGATGATAATCGGTAGTAGATCATGTGCCATGTTACCATGCCCTGCCGGCAGCATGCATCGCATCTCGATCGATCGAAACAACCGCACGTCGTGTCGCCAATCACAAAAAATGTTATATATCTTTTTTCCATACGCACTGATCATGTCCATTATATATCCTGGCATGATCGATCTGACGGTGTATTACATTGTTTATTTTATATGCGATTTAGTATTATTAATTAATTACTAAGTACCTGGATAGAAATGTATTTGATAGTGCAGTGACAAGGGGTGAGCAGTTTTAATTCTAAGGCTCCGTGTTTAATCCCTAACAGTCTAACACGCTTATAATTAATTTTTAAAAAAATGCTCCGTGTTTAATCCCTAACAGTCTAACACGCTTATAATTAATTTTTAAAAAAATGTTTAGAGGGATGTCTTTACCTCCAAATCCTTTTTTTACTACCTCGGTACCTTTCATCATTTTTTCATATAGTTATGTGAGTAATTTTTTTATATTTTTGGACAATATTTTTTTATATTTTAAGACAGATGTACTAGCACTAACTAATTATATGGCATGCAGGCTTGGATCAAAACGAAGCTGATCCATGACGATGATAAGATGTGCCACCAAATGATGCAACTGCTAGAGAGGTCAACAACAGTCGCCTGATCTGATCATCAACGATCAAACGGTCACGTCTGACCCTGACGGATCACTTGATCGTCGTCTTGTTTGTTTGCCTGCCTGCTTGGCCTGTACTAGTTTGGTTTCTCATCCAGCTAGCAATTAAGCAAACTATAACAAGATGATTTCAGGTGGGCTATCTACCTTATCTGATCTAATCATCTAAATATGTGCGTGCCAGCAATTAATGGTGATGACCGATGAGCTAGATGGAATTAATTTATCTGGCCTTCTATATTTTTGTTATAGTAATAACAAGCGTTTTAGGTGCCGGCAATGTACTGGTTCTGTGTGAATAATGTGTATCCTTAGCTGAGGAAGAGGCTGAACCAGCAGGAAATTATGTTTGTTACTCCCTCCGTCATAAAAGAATTTCATTTTTAGTTAGCGACAGAGCCAAAAACTTAGTATAGAGCTCAATTAATTAATTAATTAATTAATGTGATTACCATAGGGTTATCTTTTTTCTTCTATTTTTTAAATTTTGAAGTGTTATTTTAATGGGTATTTAGGATCAGGAGTACTCCCTCCGTCCCATAAAAAATCAACCTAGTACTGGATGTGACACATCCTAGTACAACGAATCTGGACATAGTCCTAGAATATGTCACATCCAGTCCTAGATTCACTTTTTTTGGGACGGAGGGATCGAGTAGGGCTCTAGCCCTAGCTACCCTACGTCTAAGGCATATTAATAAAAATCCATTATTAAAAAAAAAGATAATGGATGATTCCGCCCCTGTTCTTAGCGATGAAGCTAGTAAGGACACTCTTTTAAGAGCAGAGAGTACTTGTCACTAGCTATGCACTATCCATAGTTAAACCTTGAACGTTCCAATTTTAGCAACAAATTCAAAAAATATTTGAAAATATATCATATTACCGAAGTTTGTTGCAAGTTAAATACGCGACACATTTTTTTGGGTTAATTACCAAAATATAGCATTGTAAAAGTTATTGGTGGTGGTGAAAGTTAAAATAGCATCAATCAATACTATCGAGTAAATGGGAACAGAGTATGAATTTTCTTGGATTTGGATGGGAAAAGAATTAATATCTGTATGCATTTGAGATTCTTATGAAATTATTATGAGAATCATATGTTCCAAATAGGGCTAGCCTAGTAGAGGCCGGGTTGATTTAAACTTTGTGCAACCTTTTTTTATTTCAATTAATATCGGAATTTGTCAAAACAAATTTGACCAGGCATTTTAAAAATAACCATGAAGGGATCAACTACCACCCATGGGAAGGAAATCTCTGACACATACATTTCACCCACTACACCAATTTAATCTCAATTAGCAGGCTCACAGCATCTGACAGCCACCTCCATGATGATAATAACATAATGCAAATTCACACATCCTACATCATATATGCATCCAAAGGCAGCAGCTGAAATACATGAGCTCACTCCTACCCCCCCTCTCTCTCACAGCTTAATTAGTCAAGTAAACATTTTTTTAATATGATTTTCAGTTGCTGGTCAAGCAGGAACGGCGGCGGCTAGCTTAACTGACCTGATCGATCTGAATTCTGAATTCTGAATTCAGATGTGGGTGACAGCTAGCTCTGAAAGGAGCAGATGAGAGATGAGAGACGAGATGAGATGTGTTTGTGCAGGTCTTGACGTGATCAAACCAACGCGGTTTCAGTGCTTCGTTTGGTCATCAACTGTCAAGCACATTTCAGAATTCAGAAGCCAATTAGTAGCTTCTTCTCTTCATCTTGCTCCAGCTGCATGAATGAATGAATGCTAACATCACATGTAACGTGTGCAGCTTTGACAATGCAGGTTTGCAAGTCAAGTGAAGAGAGCTTTAATTGGACTTCCCAAGAGGATAATGTGTGGGGTGTGTGGTGTGGTGTTTTTTTTCGATAAAGGCCTGGTTTATTTCCTAACTTTTTCTTTAAACTTTTAATTTTTTCATCACATCAAAACTTTTCTACACACACAAACATCCAACTTTTCTGTCACATCGTTCCAATTTCAATCAAACTTCCAATTTTGACATGAAATAAACACACCCGAATATGAGGAGTGAATTGTGCCGGATATCCTCAATTTTGGTTTGTCCTACCGTATAGTCCGCTTGTATTGTACGCTCAAGGTTCTTCTCTTTTTTTGTGCGTGGGTAATTGTGGCTGTGTTTAGATCCAAAATTTAGATCCAAACTTCAGTCCTTTTTCATCACATCAACCTATCATACACACACAACTTTTCAGTCACATCATCTCCAATTTCAACCAAAATCCAAACTTTGGATCCAACTAAACACAGCCTGTAGGTTCAAGTTTACATATATATTCATTAAGGGCCTTTTTTCGAATAGTTGAATGTCCGGATAGCTGAATAATTTTACGATCACTATTCAAGGATACAAGCAAATAAATTACCTATTATAAAGTTAAAAAAAGATATAAAATAGTTTCTTTAGTAAATTCATATGTAGAAAGTCATTGCGAAAATCATACTGTTTAGGCACTCGGGTAACATTTTGTGTTAATCCATTCTTCCATTTCTTAAAAAGAAACATGAAGATGTCTACGTATATTAGTTATGAGTATTTAGTTGCTATGAGAACATTTTGAGCCCTGTCGATTGGCCGTATGTTGATTATAAGACGTACTGCTTATAAGTAACAATAAATTAATTTATGAATAAAACTTATATATATATATATATGTCCTTAGTGATTTAATATATTCTAGGACTACAAATCTGGATATATAACTGTGCAGATTCATAGTTATAGGATATATCACATCTGTAATAGGTTGTATTTATATTGAGATAGAGGGCGTAACAAAACAAGAAGATCAGAGATCTAGGAGGCCTTGTTTAGTTGGGGAAAATTTTTTGGTTTAGTTGTTATCGGATATACGAAACACATTTGAAGTATTAAACGTAGTCTAATAACAAAACAAATTACATATTCCGCCAGGAAAGTGCCAGAAGAATTTATTAAGCCTAATTAATCTGTCATTAGCAAATATTTACTGTAGCACCACATTATCAAATCATGGCACAATTAGGCTTAAAAGATTTGTCTCGCAATTTACACGCAATCCGTGTAATTGGTTTTTTTCCCTACATTTAATACTTTATGCATGTATCCAAATATTTGACGTGGCAGCGTAAAATTTTTTGTTTTGAGAACTGCACAAGGCCTAACTGTCGGTCACTGAAACACAAGCTGTGCTACATTCTGAAGATTTCACAGTGGAATTCAGAACATCATAGAGCCGTAGCAGAAGCCGCCCATGTTTTGATTCATGGCAGATTGAACAGCACAGGCCCCACAAGCAAGGCCTAAAAGAATCTCAACAGACGACCCACAGTGCTCAAGAAAGCCACTGCCGCCACCTTATACTATTCAAACTACCCCCCAAAGAAGCATCCATGAAAGCGCCACAATTTCAGAATAATTCGGACTCACCTTGATTCAGAAGAGAAAATTTGAGAAAGTTCAGAGCTTAATTCAGAGATAGAAAGAAAGAAAGCAAGCTGTGAGCTTTAGAGAGAATTTTTTTGGTTGGTTGCTGCAAGAGCTAAGAACCGCGTTGTTGGTCAGCAGACAAAGGAAAGAATTTGAGGCCAAAAGAAAGATGCCAAGCTGCCAACAGAGTGAATGAACAACTACTAGTATTTTTCTTCTTAATATTATTCTCTATTTCTTTTTGGGTTTCTGGCAGCACAAACACATCATCATTATCATCATCTTTAATCCCTTTCTTTTGTTGGCTTTTTGGGGGTTAGTTAAATGGGAAAGAGACCTACTTGGCATGATAATTCAAGGAGAGCAGTTCATTGCTTGGTGGATTGTTAAAGGAGTGGAGTGGAGCTTGTAATCATTTGGTTGGATTGCAAATCAAAAAAGAGGAGATGCCATTTGGGATTTGAGTTGATCATTAGGCCTAAGCCAGCTGCATGCATTAGGGAACCTAATTATAGGCAGGAATTAATATCTTCTTTAATTTAGAGAATATTATAAAGTTGCTCTCTGCTTAAACAACTAACTGGTTATAAGTGGTTTATATCTGACTAGAAGTATAGGACTTATTCCATTCCTTGTTTATGCTTGTTTAGCAGGATGTACATGTTTGGTAATGTTTGACAAGTGGGTCCCCAACTTACATTGGCTAAAACTATCTTTAGACAAAGTCTAGGTATGAATTTTACCCCCACTTTATTTGGCTTTGTAGTGAAGTCACGAAAAGTTATAAACCCTAAAAAGTTGAGAGTTTTTAAGGAATAATATGGGTTTTATGGAAGTTACAAGCAAATGCACCTCACATAATTGGGCAATAACAGAATTTCTCAAGTGAATTGAATGCTTGCTTGCACCAGATATCCATCAATGTCTAATCAAGTAATCATCATGTGGTCAATTATCACAGCCCATCACACATGAACCTCTAACTAACCAACCCCCAATTTAAGCCTCCAAACCATGCTAAAATAGCAAAACCACCAAAATCAAAACCAATCATAAAACACCAAAACCCATTATTATCAACTAAATAACCACAAATTTTTTCCCTAACATAGGCCTTGTTTAGATTCAACTTTTTTTCTTTAAACTTTCAACTTTTCCGTCACATCGTTCCAATTTATTGAAACTTTCAATTTTAGTGTAGAACTAAACACAGGCATAAAACCTTCCCCAAAATACAAACAAAACAAAACCCCAAACCCCTAGTCAACCTTGCAAAACCAAAAACCAAAGGAACAAGAACAAAAAAAATATATATTATTATTATAGAAAATATTAAAATAATAAGAAAAATACTGGTCGACGCGGTTTACACTAAGGCGATGCGTGTCCGACGCATTCGTGATTCGCCTATATATAAACCAAATTCGGACGCAAACTTAATCACAAAAACACAAACGCGACAACCGCGAGACACATGACGACGGCGACGACGACGACGACGACGACCTCGCCGGCGGCGGCGGCGCTGCTGCTGCTGCTGCTGTCGGCGGCGGCGCAGCTGTGCTCGGCGTGCCCGCCGGCGGCGAGCCAGACGGCGGAGAACAACCCGCGGCTGCAGCGGGCGTACGTGGCGCTGCAGGCGCTGCGGCGGCGCGTCACCGACGACCCCAAGAACCTCACCGGCGGTGGTGCGGCCCCGACGTGTGCCGCTACTTCGGCGTCTACTGCGCCGCCGCCCCGGACGACCCGTGCGCCGCCACCGTCGCCGGCATCGACCTCAACCACGGCGACCTCGCCGCCACCCTCCCCGACGAGCTCGGCCTCCTCACCGACCTCGCCGTGCTCCACCTCAACTCCAACCGCTTCTCCGGCGCGCTCCCCGACACCCTCCCCAAGCTCTCCCTCCTCCACGAGCTCGACGTCAGCAACAACCACCTCGCCGGCGGCTTCCCGGAGCACATCCTCTGCCTCCCCAACGTCAAGTACGTCGACCTCCGCTTCAACAACTTCTGCGGCGAGGTCCCGCCGGCGATCTTCGACAAGAAGATCGACGCGCTCTTCCTCAACGACAACCACTTCGACTTCGAGCTCCCGGCCAACCTCGGCAACTCGCCGGCGTCGGTGATCGTGCTCGCCAACATCAAGCTGAGGGGGTGCATCCCCTCCAGCGTCGGGAGGATGGGCGCGACGCGCTGAACGAGCTCGTCGTGCTCAACTCCGGCGTGCGCTCCTGCATCCCGCCGGATCGGCCACCTCGGGAGCTCACCGTGCTCGACGTCAGCAACAACCAGCTGCAGGGGACGCTGCCGGAGTCCATGGCGTGGATGCGGTCGCTGGAGCAGCTCGACGTCGCGCGCAACGAGCTCGCCGGACACATCCCGGAGGGGATCTGCGCGCTGCCGCGGCTCAGGAACTTCACCTACTCGTACAACTACTTCTGCGGCGAGCCGGAGCGGTGCCTCCGTCCGCCCGCCGTCGCACGACCGGCCAGAACTGCATCGCCGGGAGGCCCGACCAGCGCCCGGCCGACCAGTGCCTCGCCTTCCTCCACCGCCCGCCGGTGCACTGCGACGCCCACGGCTGCTTCGCGCCGCCGGGCCACTACTAACCGACGGCGGCGGCGGCAACTCCGGCGAGAAGTGAAATTCGTTGGTGAATTATTCCTACACACAAAAATCAGTCAATCACTCAATCAAGCATCGTATATATATACACTGTAATTTTTTTTCTCCTTCTTCTTATTCTCTTTGGATTTTTTTTTCTCTTTTTTTGTTTTCTTTTTCTTTTTCACAGAGAGGTTGGTAATTAATAATGGGATTTGTAGGAAGAGTACATGATACATTACGGTATATTTGTGACTTACTGATCATTGTTTGTTTGTCTGTTTGTTGGGTATTTTCGTATATACTATAGTAGTTAATTAGTAGATGAGAAGGAGATTATTAGTATCTGCTAATTATGTTAGTTGGGTCAAGTGAGTGGGTAAATATAATCCATTAGTAGTGCTTGTTAGTTGCTAACTTCCTTGGCTTGAAAGTGATTTAGACATAATACATCAAGCCACCGCCAGTCCACCACCACCAAATTA
This sequence comes from Oryza longistaminata, assembly GCA_009805545.1. NCBI lineage: Eukaryota > Viridiplantae > Streptophyta > Magnoliopsida > Poales > Poaceae > Oryza > Oryza longistaminata. The sequence continues at coordinate 22,548,321 of CM020182.1, read as the reverse complement.
ATTAACCAAAAAATATATTTTTTTAAATAAAATACTGAAAAAATAAAAGAGTCTCACTTGTTCAACCCAATCATGCAAAAGTGTAAGAAGGTAGTACAAAGTGAAGGTATTAATAAGCAGGAATCCAGTTGAGGGACAGTACCAAATGGTGAACAGGGGAGAAGAATCAATGCAATTCTCTCATCTGACAAGGATGGGGTCAAAGTGGAATTGCATTGCATTAAATTAAACCAAACTAAATTCCAATTAAATTAGGCTGAATCAGTAGTTGATCATGGGTTCCAGCTGCAAAGAGGCAGGAGGCAGCTAGCTATAGCTAGCCTCTTCATGCACACCACATACACATCATCTTAGCCTGTCTCCAGCTTCACATTACAGTTCACACACACAATCCTGCAACATTGCACATACCAAATGCTCAATTCTTCAGTCTGGCTGTGTTTAGTTAGATCCAAAGTTTGGATTTTAGTTGAAATTGAAGATGATGTGACTGAAAAGTTGTGTGTGTATGACAGGTTGATGTGATGGAAAAGTACTGAAGTTTGGATCCAAATTTTGGATCTAAACACAGCCTCTCTTTCAGACTGTCACACTACACAATTCTTCTGCTCCTACATTACTGCCGGCCCAGTAGCAGCCATTGACATGTAGGCCCACCCAGACATGAGGATCCACGTCCCCACGTACACACACACATCACAATTCACAAGCCTGCACACAACAAGAGACAGTAACATGCAAAAAATTTGCAACATTCCAAGTTGCTTTTGGACATGGCAGTACAATGTCTTGTGTGTGTGTGTGTGTGCCCAGTAGAACACGGCAGCTTGGAGATAGTATAGAAAGGAGAGGAAAGAAAAACAGAGCAGTTGCCATCTGAATCTGAAAACGCGGGAACGTTTTGGTCAGACAGACTGGCAGTGGCAGGAATCAACAGGCCACAGCAACTGGACAAAACGTGAAGGCAATGGTTTTTTTCTCCTCTTCACAAAAGAACAATAAAATGTGGCCATGAGTTGCCAGCCATTTGCCATTATGTACTATACTACCAGTATTACTAATACTAAACACTATGCTTGAGACCACTTGCCATAAAACAATTGCCCCCCTGGTTGGTAGTTAGCAACCTGTTTTAGCTTAGCCATTGTATAGAAATAGAGAGAGAAAGAGAGAGAGAGAGAGAGAATTGGTTATAGTTATGTCCAATAATGCTAGGCAGACAGCTTAGCAGGTAGGCCTAATGCAGTGTCCCAGTGGAAGCAAGAAGGTAGGAGAGGAGGAGGAGAACAAAGGGTGTGCTTCCCCACCAAGTGACAAGAGCCCATCAGCAACCTTGCAAAAATTCTTTCACAGTATTGCATTACTTCTACATTTGTAGTTAGTTAGTTAGTTATACAGCCATGTAATCTGCTTCAGGCACCATCTGACAGTTGGTGACTTACTACCGTGTATATATAAATTCTAGCTCCATTCTGGAGCATGATAATTGAGAAGCTTTGTCAGTGATTCAGACTTTGTTTTGTCAACCACTCTTGCTCAACTGGAGCATAATTTTACATGGTCCATGCAGCAGTAAAGCCAGTAATGTAATGTACTAATGTTTACTTTGGGTAGTTGTAGTACTAGGTCAGCAAGGAGGTGTAGAGCCTGACATCTCAACATCCATTCCAAACTATTCTAAGACATAACTGACAGTACCATCCCTTTGCCTTTACATGAATGAGAGAGAGATTAGGAGGGCACATGCATGCAGGAAAGAGATGTAGGAGCAACCCCGGCCACTGTTCAAGGATGAACAAAGTCATTAATGACATGTCTGATTTTAAGTGCCCATTTTTGTTCAGGGGAACAGGGTGACTAAACAGGGTTTCTGAAAGAACATGGGTGATGGAAAATGGAATTGAAGTTGAAAAACCTCCACAGAGGTGATTTTATACAGTGTTGATAGAATTCAATAAAGACAACATTATCATCATCACAACATACTATCTTACATACAGATTATTTGCCACTAACATATGTTACAAATACATGCTACAAGATCTTAATATTCTAAACTTAAACTACCCTCTTCCAGTACCTGATGCCGTGCTTCAGATGTGAGGCACTTTTCTCGGACTACAAGTCGTACTCCGGACGCTCATAATCAGCAGCCAGCTTTTAGGATGGACCTGATTGATTACATGGACAAGCATATGAATAAGATGCTGCCAAAAACAAACACCATCTAATGTTGTACATATAAAACAGGCAGGCCTTACCTAAAGCAAGAGGCGATGCAGTGTTGAATGCGCTCTCGGAACTGTTCATTGATGAACCGCTGCTTGCGTCTCCAATGAGTGATGGAAATGAGGGGATGGATTTCAGTATCAGCTTCCGGCCACCTTTTCGGCTTGGTGAAACACTGAGTGCATTATGAGGTGGCGAGACTCTCTTTCCATTTGGTGAAGATGTCTTGACACAGTTTCCAGGAGAAGCATCATCCCTTAATATATCTGGCATTTCTTCATTTAAGCCACTATTAGCAATCTTGGTGAACTTCTGTGAGTGACCAGCTCCAGGAGCTTTCGAAGATGAACGAGATGAGTTCGAGCGAGCTTTAGTAGGCCTTGGTGGCTTTGCACTCGAGAAGTTTGGTGGTTTGAGCAACGAACTGAAAAGGATTATACAGCTATTAGAATGCAGGCGTACAGACAGACAAAATAATGAGACCAGTTTAATTTGGTAAAAGTTATAGTCATCAAACCTTGAAACATCGAAAGGTGGAGTTATCGGGACAAGTTCAAGGAATGGGTGATCTTCACTCTGTACATTTGCCTTTTGTAGATCGTTTTCCTTTTCCTTTCCACAATTTTCCGCTTCTTCACCTCCTTGCTTCATTTCTTCAGCCTCAGTTGATACAGCAGCTGCCAAGAGGATAATCAATTCAGAGGTAACTCAAAACATTGGGGCACTTGTTGATACAATAAGGTACTCTATATCAGAGTGACCTTCGAGATGAAAACAAAGAACTGTAACATAGATCCAGAGGTTAAAGAAGTTGATCGTTTTGAAATTTGTAATGCAGAAGGCTGTAAATGCAAAAGGAAGCTCCCTCACATAAGGTGAAATTTTCTTCTTTTTCCCTCCTACAAACTCATGCAGATATTGCACTACAGTAAAACATTAGCTTTCTGAGGTCTTCTTTTCCTTCTGGAGTTATGCTATCCAGAATAGCATGCTTCAATTTAACATGGAAATATATGCATTCATGCAACTAACAATAATGAGAAAGGCAGCCTACTATTGTTATGGAGTTTCATAGCACAGAAGGACAGTGCGTACATTATAAATATGCCAAGAAAAAGCAGCATATTAAATTTGTTTCTGGCAAAATGGTGTGCAACTCCGGAAATTGAACATGAATGGCATGGTTGAGAAAATGTGAAATGCTATATACTCACCATCTCTTTTGCCAAATGTGTTTTTGCAACCCTCACATCTGCAGTTGCTGGAGCATCCAACGCCTCCCTTTTATTAAATCAAGCATTTAAACCATAAGTAACAAATTACAGGCTAAGTTTCAGATAACTGTCTTGAAAACAAGTTTTCAGATAATCTTTAGTACCTGATAGCATTCACAGTATTTCTTAAGACAGCTTGACTTCTTGCAATTGCATCCTCTCTTATGTCGAGCTGAAGCTGGAGTGTTGTTAGGATCTTCCTGCAATTTATTGAAATATTTCAGCACCACATAACTGGAAATGAGGGCTAGAAGTAGTACAGACTATCCAGCAAAAAGCGCCTACCCCAGTAATATCCTGACCAGCATCAGACATGCGGATCACTTTTGGAGCAAATGCCAGTGGGTTCCTGAATTCTATCTGCTTGCGAGTGGAAAGAACAATCTCCTCATGTATGGGCTTGTTAAGACACCCTTGACATGAGCAAGGTTCAGAACAGTACACACCAGCAGCAAAACACTCGCAGTAACTGCACGACAAAAATGCAAAGGCTTATTAAGGGAAACTATTCAGTTAAGCCTATACACATAAAAAATGTAGAGCAAAACTAACGACTTAGAATTCTATGCACAAGCATTTCAAAAGGAAAACCTCTACATGTAATTAAGATCAAAGCAGCGAATCAGAACTCACAGTTTCAAGCACTTTGACTTCTTACAGCTGCAGCGCTTGCATGCCTCACCATCATCTCCATTATCTGCTTTACGCCTGCACATCAACAAAAATTATATCGGTTATCAGAATATAATGAAACATAGTAGCACCTGTCACCCACCAGAAGGAAATCAAATCAATAAAACAGACCTCTTCTTTTGAGGGCTGTTGCTTTGACTTGAATCGTGATCATTTCCAAGAAAAACTCCAGCTGAACAATCATCATCCATCTGAAGTTCTAGAAGTTCACCGCCCGAGTGAATGAAATTCTCTCCGGCAGACAACATCTTCCCATGTGCTTCCTGCTGAGTTGCAGATGATGGAACCAAAGATGACATGGGATCCTGACAGACCATTTTGTCCTTCGATGTTAAAGCAAGAGCATTCAAATGTAGACCTATACCATGCAACACACGTGGAGATGGAGTTTTCCCTGGATTTGAGTGATTTTGTACAGGGCTTTTCCCTTTGCAGGTTGAGACTGACAGATCCATGACTGATTCTTTCTGCACAATCCTATTTGAGTACCCAGCTGCCTCAAAAACAAGACAGCGCCTTCGCATGCCACGTTGCTGTTGAGTCTCAACCTAACAATGTTAACAGAACAAAAGAATTAGTGCATTATGGGAAAATACCTGATCATAACAGATCAAACTACAGAAACTCAAGGAGGAAAGACAGTTCTATAAATTTTACCTTGTAACCTGTTGGAATACTTCCGTTTGCTTCGTAAAGGTTATCCTGAATTTCTTCAGTTGAGATGTTTTTTTCACCATCTGGAACTAGCTGAGCATTTTCTGTCTGATCTTCGTCCATTAGCAACTCACGGTAGTACGTCTGCGTAGATGAACTAGGATGTGTTCTGTCTGAGATGTCACCATCTCCTGTAAGCTTTGATAGAAGAAATCCACATGATTCTGCGTTACTTACTGCTAGCTGCACTCCTTTGTGATCCTCGTCATAGGCTATAAGTTCACCCGAAGTTGCAGAGATCAAGTCATCCCAGTCACACCCCAGGATTTCATCATTAAGTTTTTCTGGCTGGCACCCATCCATGAGCTGGACTTCAGTAGAAAACAAGCATTTCCTTTTCTCCGAAGTATTGGTCTTAGCTGCTTGGAATGCTTGTAATTTTCGACATTTGCCCTGTTTAAGATCTGATCTAACACCATGGCAAGGTGTTGTGTTGTGATCTGGACTGCCAGAATCGAATTGACCAGGTTGAGGCAAATCGTTTGACCCTTCAGGAGGTCCTACTGTACCTTCACTTACTGAAGAGGTAATTTTGTGGGTTGCTTGTGTAAGAGTGCTAGTGCAGGCAAACAACCTGACAGCATTAGAAGATTTAGATGGCTTGTTTTTATCGCTTTCATCCGCACAAGCCTCGCTTTCAGAGAATTCAGCGAAAGAGCTCCTAATAAGAATGAGGAGCAGCATCAGATCCACTGAACCACCACACTAGGTATGATATGTCATATGACTGAAGGTGAAAGTAAATTAAGGCAGGAACCACCATACTTTGATAGCTTCGATTCCTTTTGCGCATTGTCGTGCGGAGAAGTGAAGATGGAAGAAATGGAGGTGATGTTGAGGGACTGGTATGCCTGAATGCTGCTTGCTGAATACGCGGACTTGAGAGGCTCTATCGGAGACAGGCTATCGATGAAGCTGAAAAGCGGGGAGTCCTGCATTCAGAATGAAAAGAAGAAGAAAAATCAGCCTTGGAACAATGCTCAAAATGGCATCGAATTTGTGCCAATTTTATAATGCCTTCTGGTTTTGCAGGTTGTGCAGGAAGGGTGTAGATTCCCTGAATGCAGTAATGAAAAACACCCAAATTCAGTAAACAAAAAAGGTAAGTACAACTAGACTGCAGGGTTATCATTACTTAATTATTGCCATTTACCGCTGCAAAGAACACGTTTGCAATTCACAAGCATTTTTCTTTTCACATTTCACAGAGCTGACCCCTAGTTTATAGCAGTAATACAAAAGGAAATCATTTTCACAACTTGCTGGTACAAATTACGTGCAAAGATATGCTCTGAAATGGGGGATAAATTAACACAAACCCCAAGTCAAACCGTCGCCCAAAAATGGATCTGACACTGGCTAAGAACAATATAACACAAGCATTCGCCGGGATCTAATAAAATTGGGAGGAGTAGTTGTTTATGCCTGAACTCTGAACTGCTAGTAAATCCCTTAAACCTCTCTCGAAATTGCAGAAGCACAGCGCAGCAGCGCTCACCCCAACCTCAAAGCTCCACATGTGAAGAACTCCACTGGCGTCTCGGATTAGCGACTAGATCTAGAGCAAACCGCATTCCATCGAATCCGAGATACGGGGGGGCCGGTCAAACCGCCTAGATTCCCCAATAATCCAAGCGAGAAAAAGGGAACAGTTGGTGATACCAACGATTGGAACGAACCACGCGGGCGGAAATCGAAAGAAGGAGGGGAAATCTTCAGATGCGACAACTGCGTAAAATTGCAGAGAGCAGAAGAGCGAGGATTTCTCCTCGGCTCGCTGTCGGAAAAAGCAGCGAGAAGAAACCGACGAGATCCCCGCCCCCCACGACGAACACCATACCCAAACCTCCGCAGCCGTCGTCGCTCCTCCGCACCCAAACCCCCAAGCAAATCCGGCAACGAACCACCATTACCACCACCGTCGTCGGAGTGAGGTAACAAGATTCAGTTGTCGCGCTCACCTCCGCCCTCGCCGCCGCCGGCGCCGCCGCCGCAGCACGGTCGGGAGTATCCATCTCCTCCTCCTCCTCCTCCTCCTCCTCGGCGATTGGGACTAAACAATTAATTACCGCATGGCATGGGTAACAAATTTTTTTTTGGCGATGTTATTAATTTTAGCCAGCGTCGGTAAAAAAGAAAAGAAAAGAGGAAGGCATGCTCGTACGCCGCTGACAACTGGGGCCCACGCGCGGGTGCACAGGATCTCGTGTGAGAGAGCGTACGTGAGCAGCGACTGCATTTAAGTTGTCGCGTGATCAGCCTCGTGAAGCGCTGCAAGGACGACGTATACGTACAGGAGTCGTATATATGGTTCGCTGTACTCATACAGTATATACGTACAGCGTGGTTAATATTTTTTAGATTTTGAATTAAAATATTCATGCATAAGTATATATACACCGAGATTAATTGCTAAGGGGCGATCGATCGCCCCTAGGGCGCCCCCCTCTCCTCCACGTGGTTTCCTTTTTTGGCACCGCATTACTTTCCTATGGGAGGGAGCGCGGGGAAACCGTGCCGCCAGCTGGCTCGGACGCTGGAGCGTGGGCCCCACCAGATCCTGCTGCATTGTGGGTAGCATTATTGCCGCAGCGACTTCGGTTATATTTTATAAATTTGACTAAATATAAGAAAAAATAATTAAAAAGTTAAAACGAGTTTTTTCAGATAATGGAATAAAACATCCCAGCCTTTGCTCAAAATAGTTATAGCCAATTATTGTAATCTAGTTCAAATAAAATTGAAAACACCAACACAGGAATAAAAAATAACCAATGTAAGATAAGGAGTACATATTTATTGAAGTCTATGTGTGAATTTTCATTCATAATTGGCAAAAAAAAGTTGCATAACCGTCGTCTCAAGCTTACGACCTGCAACTTTTTAGAAACTCTCCATCTTCATCACGCATTTATAGTTGTGCTCAAATCCGGAGCCAATATGTTGCCTTGAAAATTACCTGCAAATAATATAAAAACTACATATGGATGCCTAAATGATAAAGGGGGTGTTTAGATCCAGGAGTGCAAAGTTTTTGCATGTCACATCGGGTATTATATAGTGTGTCGCATGGGGTGTTCGGGCACTAATAAAAAAAAACTAATTACAGAATTCATCAGTAAACCGCGAGACGAATTTATTAAGTCTAATTAATCCGTCATTAGCAAATATTTACTGTAGCACCACATTGTCAAATCATGGAGCAAATAGGCTTAAAAGATTCGTCTCGCAAATTAGTCGCAATATGTACAATTAGTTATTTTTTTAGTCTATATTTAATATTTCATGTAGGTGTTCAAACGTTCGATGTGATAGGGTGAAAATTTTTGAGGTGGGATCTAAACAGGGCCAAAACTTATTATAGTTTTCTAAAGTTGTATTTGATTGATCGTGTGCACGGATTTTAATTATTTAGCCCTATGTGGTCATCTTTATATTATCTTAAAAAAAATGTGGTCATCTTTATCCGTGTAATTAAGGTATCTTGATCGTTTCACCACTAAATTCTACTCATATGTTTGACATGAAAAGGGGGTTTTTTAAAAAGAAATCGCAAAGACCGTGTGATGTTTCATTAAATACAATATGAAAGTTACAAGTCTATTACCATGGAAAACAGTAACCAAGAAAAACAAAATACCACCACTACGCAGCGGCAATATCTACACAAAAACAAAGAAAGAGCTAGCACCAGATCGGTAGATGTTTTACGTGTTTCAGGCTATTTGGTTCCTCCAAAGTTGTTGGTGAAATTTGATCATTATGCCTGTTTCTGAGCTTCGTTTGGGTGATATTACTCAGGGTGCAGGTGCAAACTCGTATGTTTGGCGCAGGAAATTTAATTAGTCTTTGATCGCTTTTAACAAAGTAGTTTTGTATTTCGATTAGTGAAAAGTAGGACTATATATTCCTCTAAAGTTGTACTACTATTCAATTTCGTTATGAAATAGACGTGTAGATTTGTCTCCTTAAAGTCAAATTTGATCGATAAAAGCCATTTGGCATGCCGAGGTGTCTTCCATTGGTTCAACAAAATTGGATTTGATATAGCAATATGATTGAAACAGTCGCTCTAATTAAATTAACACAGGTAGTATGTGCAGTAGTTGACACATGAACGGTGTCTTGACAAAAAGGTTGGTCGTTGCATCGATCTCTCCATGGACGATGGATCTACATCCGGGGCCCACATGGCATCGACCATTTTCTTTAATTTCTTTTGTATATGCATAACATTTTTTCGTTCTTAATTATTCATTCAGTTGTAATTTGTCTCGACTCGAAGTGGCCTTGGATTCCCAAATTCCCGGGTCGTTTGGGTTGGGTGGACCAGCTTTATAAAATTTGGCACGGTTCGATCGAGTACGTATTTCATAATCCGATGATAATTTTTTTATACACGTGAAATCAAACCAACGAGAGAGAAATGCTTCTTTTTTTTTTTTGGACGATACGATCGAGAGAAATAATGCTAGCACGCCAATGTACCAGCGAGATCTAAGGACACGTGTCCGGGGCATATATACGACGATGGACTAAACAATTAATTACCGCATGGCATGGGTAACAATTTTTTTTTTTTGGCGATGTTATTAATTTTAGCCAGCGTCGGTAAAAAAGAAAAGAAAAGAGGCAGGCATGCTCGTACGCCGCTGACAACTGGGGCCCACGCGCGGGTGCACAGGATCTCGTGTGAGAGAGCGTACGTGAGCAGCGACTGCATTTAAGTTGTCGCGTGATCAGCCTCGTGAAGCGCTGCAAGGACGACGTATACGTACAGGAGTCGTATATATGGTTCGCTGTACTCATACAGTATATACGTACAGCGTGGTTAATATTTTTTAGATTTTGAATTAAAATATTCATGCATAAGTATATATACACCGAGATTAATTGCTAAGGGGCGATCGATCGCCCCTAGGGCGCCCCCCTCTCCTCCACGTGGTTTCCTTTTTTGGCACCGCATTACTTTCGGGAGGGAGGGAGCGCGGGGAAACCGTGCCGCCAGCTGGCTCGGACGCTGGAGCGTGGGCCCTACCAGATCCTGCTGCATTGTGGGTAGCATTATTTCCGCAGCGACTTCGGTTACCCTGACCAGTTTCGTGTAGGAGTAGTAGTAGTAAGAAATGATGTTATAATATAAGAAAAAATAATTAAAAAAGTTAAAACAAGTTACGGAGTATAATATAAAAACTACATATGGATGCTATTTTTGGACGGAGGGAGTAATATAGTTTTCTAAAATTGTATTTGATTGGTCGTGTACTCGTGTGCATGGATTTTAACTATTTAGCTCTCTGTGCTCATCTTTATTGGTGTAACGAAGGTATCTTTGATTGTTTCACCGCTACATTCTACTCATATGTTTGACATGAAAAAGGGGTTTTTTAAAACAACACAAAGACCGTGTGATGTTTCATTGAATACAATATAAAAGTTACAAGTCTATTACCTTGGAAAGCAGTAACCAAGAAAAAGAAAAACAAAACACAACCACCACGCAGCGGCAACATCTATACAGAAATAAAGAAAGGGGTAGCACCAGAATGGTCGTTGTTATACGTGTTTCAGGCTATTTGGTTCCTCCAAAGTTGTACTTGTTGGTGAAATTTGATCATTACGCGTGTTTATGAGTTTCGTTTGGGTGATATTACTCAGGGTGGTCAAAGTCATATGTTTGGCGCAGGAAATTAAATTAGTCTTTGAGTGCTTTTAACAAAGTAGTTTTGTATTTTGATCAGTGAAAAGTAGGATTTTAACTATTCCTCTAAAGTTGTACGACTATTCAATTTCGTTATGAAATAGACGTGTAGATCGATTTGTCTCCTTAGAGTCAAATTTGATCGATAAAAGCCATTTGGCATGACGAGGTGTGTTCCACTGGTTCAACAAATTTTGATTTGATAGTAAATTAACACAGGCATGTGCAGTGCACAGCAGTTGACACAGAACGGTGTCTTGGCGAAAAGGTTGGTCGTTGCATCGATGATCGATCTCTCTATGGACGATGGATCTACATCCGGGGCCCACATGGCATCGAACATTTTCTTTAGTTTCTTTTGTATATATGCGTCATTTTTTTTGCCGTATATCAATAATTATTATTCAGTTGTAATTTGTCTCGGCTCGGAGTGGCCTTGGATTCCCAAATTCCCGGGTCGTTTGGGTTGAGTGGACCAGCTTTATAAAATTTGGCACGGTTCGATCGAGTACGTATTTCATAATCCGATGATAAATTTTTTATACACGACTGAAAATTATAACAAACAGAGAGAAATGCTTTTTTTATTGGACGATACGATCGAGAAGAAATAATGCTAGCTTAGCACGCCCATTCTACCGCAGTCGACGCACGTAACCGGACATCGTGTCCGGGCAGTCATATATCGTACGACGGACTAACCAATTAATTACCGCATGCACTGGTAACAATTTTTTTTGGCGATGTTTATAATTCTTAGCCAGCGTCGGTAAAAAAAAAGAAATAGCACAGTCAGGTCTACTCTCGTACTACCCCAAAGCCGCTGACACGGAGGTGGGGGTCCCACGCCTAGCCACGCGCGGCATGCAGAACAGGAATTCTGGTAGTAGACGAGAAGTCGCTAAACAGTCGATGCAGCTACTAAGCATGTTAAAGCTATGATCGCGTGATCAGAACCTACAAGTGAACTCCTGCTGGTCTAGACAAGGACGACGTATACGTACAGGAGTCGTATATATGGTTTCGCTGTACTCATACAGTATATACGTACAGCGGGTAATATTTTTTAGATTTTGAATTAAAATATTCATGCATAAGTATATATACACCGAGAGATTAATTGCTAAGGGGAGATCGATCGCCCTAGGGCCGCCCCCTCTCTCCTCCACGTGGTTTTCTTTTTTTGGCTCAGCATTACTTTCCAATTTTAGAAATTATATACCTTAAAGTTTGTACACCTTAAGTTACACATCAAAATTTAAAGACTCAAAGTTTATAAATCAAAAGTTTATATGTCCGATTCAAATTTGAATTTAAATTCAAATACTTTTTATATATAGTATTTATATACATCTAAAGTTTAATACCTAAATTATAGACCCAAAGTTTTATAAGTCAAAAGTTTACATACCCGATTCAAAATTGAAATTGGAATTATATCTGATTTAAATTTGAATTTGAATTTCAAATATTATTTATTATATGTATTTCTATACATCTAAAGTTTATACACCTAAAGGTTAATAGATCCAAAGTTTATAAGTCAAAAGTTTATATACCCGATTCAAATTTGAATTTGAATTCAAATATTAGTTTATAGATCCAAAGTTTATAAGTCAAAAGTTTACATACCCGTTTTAAATTTTAGTTTGAATTCAAATTTTTATATATAGTATTTCTATACATAAGATTTTTCAACTTTGTGTTTTTTATTTTTAAAAAAATGTATGGTGTATTAGGAAGAGAAGAAGGGGACGAGAAAGGAAGAGAGTAGTGTATAGGGGATGGGGGGTGATTGCCTGGGGCGGGTGAACGATCACCCGCCCATTAGGCGGCCCCTATATACACATCGCCTGTAAGCTTAATAATACTCCTATATTTGTTGGATAAATATATGCACTCATCCGATTGATCAGTTAATGGTTTATTACTACACTTGCATACGTCGTCGAAGAAAGGAGACCCCTAAAAAATTTTTCTTCCCAATTAAGAGAAAAAAAATAAAGGACTAGCTAGCTCGACTCGACTGCATCTTGCATGCGACCTAATTAATTAAGAAAAATATTATACGTTGACCTGACTCGGTCGATCGATTGATCATCGGCAAGTATCTATATATATACAGTGGAAATTAAATACATGGAGTATGTACATACGTATATACCACTTATTACATATGTAACCTCAAATATTATTCTACTGTGTAATGCATTTATACGCTTTGCTCTCATTTGTTGCCAATTGGTACAAGAACACAAGTATAGATGCAATCGAGCATAACTCATAGCTAGACACAGATCGATCGTACGTCACGTTCAGAATGTATACTCGATCATATGTATGATCGATTTAGCGTTTGTGATTGGCAGTTTGGCACTAGCTTGCAAGCTAAGCACGACTATTTGGTGCCTAGCTTAACAGTATATGTACAAGAAACATCTCCCCGCAATAAAAATAAAAATAAAAATAAAGTACTACATATACAAGATCCGATCGATTTAATGCGTGTCTGATGATATCGATCGAGCATGCAGCAAATTAGTACTACCTGCGTCACATTCTAAGTGTATTTTCTGTATTTAATGTTTCACCGTTTGTCTTATTTAAAAATTTTATAAATTTTCTTTTAAAGTTAAGTCACGCATAAAGTATTGTTTATATTTTATCATCTAATAGCAATAAAAATACTAACTATAAAAAAATTTAATAAGATGGACGATCAAACATTAAATAAAAAACCTACAACTACACTTGAAATGGGACGAAGGGAGTACTAGCATTATACTACTACCGTTAATTAACTGCTCCTATAAGGCCCTTTTTAGTTTCAGTGGTGAAAAGTTTTGGTATGTCATATCGGATATGCGGACACACATTTGAAGTATTAAACGTAGTCTAATAACAAAACAAATTACAGATTCTGTCTGTAAACTACGAGACAAATTTATTAAGCCTAATTAATCCGTTATTAGCAAATATTTACTGAAGCACCACATTGTCAAATCATGGCGCAATTAGGCTTAAAAAATCGTCTCGCAATTTACACGCAATATGTGTAATTATTTTTTGTCTATATTTAATACTTTATGTATGTGTCCAAACAGTTGATGTGATAGGGTGAAAAGTTTTTGCATGGGAAGTAAACAAGGCCTAAATTTATCGAGGTGGCCAGCAGCATGCAGGCAGGCGAGATAAACAGGCCAGGACAGTACGGTTGCAAGATCAGCAGGTTAATTAGGACGAGATGACTCAGCAGCTGAGAGGGACTTAGCTTGCCAAATGTTGCGTTTTCCCGCCAAATTTTCGGCTCGTTTCTCCTCTCTGCCGCCCTCCCGCGCGCAGATGACCAACTTGCTACTCCATCTAATTATAATCTACTACTGTTAGTGGAGTACAATTGATCGAATTAACTGCTACTAGTACTAGTAGTAATGCTAGCTGGTCCATGCGTTTCTGAAGAAGAAGATACCAGTAGTAACACACATGCAGCGCATGGAATGCAGTAGATGAATCATCTGTCAGAGATCATTTCATCACATCTCTTTCTCCTCTCCCCTGCAATCGCACGGACACAATGGCAGGCAGGCAGGCAGGCAGACACACAGACAGGCAGACCACCTGCTGCGACTGCTACGCATATGCACGCACTGCATGTGATGAGCAGCAGAGATCGATCCATCCATCCATCCACAGTTAGTCATGGAATCCACGCGAATTGCCCTGCCTGATCGATCGACGGACAGGCCGATCTCGATACGGTCATTTCTTGGATCGATTCATCGACATGGAATTAATCCTAGATAGGAGTAGTAATTGATCGATTAATTGTTTTATTTCCTGCAGGCTGACCGTATTATGTACTGGATCATCAGTGGATCGATCGCAGTACAACGTAGCAGTAGTACTGGTACTAATTAATTGCAGTGGTGAAATATTAATATGCACATGTGATGCTTTTGCTGTTTGCATTGGATTGGATCTACTACCTGGAGTAGCTAGCAAGACCCTGTTTATATGGGACTAAAACTTTTAAGTCCCTATCACATCGGATGTTTGAAAATTAATTATAAATATTAAACGTAGACTATTAATAAAATCCATCCATAATCTTGGACTAATTCGCGAGACGAATCTATTGAGCCTAATTAATCCATGATTAGCCTATGTGATGCTACAGTAAACATTCTCTAATTATGGATTAATTAGGCTTAAAAAATTTGTCACGTGAATTAGCTTTTATTTATATAATTAGTTTTATAAATAGTCTATAGTTAATGCTCTAAATTAGTGTCTAAATAGAGAGATTAAAGTTAAGTCCCTGGATCAAACACCACCTAATTCGACCGCGCTTGCTTGTTTTTATCCTCAATTCGATACAGGTTCCAGACAACCATACAGGGGGGCAGGTTGATTCTTACTGTCATATACTGTCAGTGTGTGTATGTAAGCTGCTGCTGTGTCAGAATTTATCCTTCACTGTCAGTATCAGCATGTATACTCCGTATATGCGTGCTGTTATAATTAGGGCTGATTTACTGATACGACCAGGTAGGAAATTTAATCACCAAAGTTGTTCTGGCTAGGCTAGTGTTTGTTGCTTCTGTCTGCTGTAGCCTGTAGTAGTGTCAATCATTAATCTTTCACCGGGCTGTAAATTATTAATCTGACCTTATAAACATATTCATAAGAATAAGACTGATTTATCCTTTAAACTATATATCGTAGTAGTCTGATATACCCGCCTTAACTCTGATATATCGTAGTAGTCTAATATACTACATGATATTTTACACTATTAATTAAGGACGAATTACACCATAGTTGAATACTTGAATACAAGCCGGTTTTAATTCTATATAGCACCTGACATGCCGATGTGGTGGTAAAATCCGATTTCATTTCACTTCATGGAATCATGGTGATGAAGCCACGAAGTAAACTGTAACCAGATCTGACGTGGCTAATGAGGAAGGGAAACGACGGCCACTATATAATAATGCTGAGAGAGTTTAGTGAGGTTTAGGTATTTTGACACCTAAACCGATTTGAAATGCGAAATATCGCATTTATGTAAGCATATCTAGTATTGTCCCTCGCCGTGCACGCGCACGTGCACGCGTGTGTGATGTGCGCATGCGTATGCGCACGTGTTCTATAACGTGCGAGCGCACACCCATAATGCTGAGAGAGTGGGGCGTGGTTCGAAGGCGACAAGAAGGGTGGGAGGATGGATGAATATTAGATGTTAGCTGGACACTTCCAACCATGATCTTTGTAAGGTAAAACCTTCATGAACTCATCGTAAGCTGTCGGAGCAGCCATTCTCCCCTACACAACTACTCCTCTCCCATCATTTCTCTGCACAGTGGTGACAGCACAAAGCCAACAAGTCATAGGAGTCCAGCGGTAGTGGCTTCCTGCTTCCATCGTCCCCTCTCTTCTTCAAACAATGGTGAAAACTCTAAGCAAGCAAGCTGTGGGCGATCGCTGGTGGTGGCAACTTTCCTCCCAATATAGTGCATAAGCAGTGCCATCCCTTTGACTCTCTTCCAATCCTTCGTAAGCAGAGGCGGGAATTTGTTTTGGTAAACATAGTATTAAGAAATGGAATCCTTAAATGCACCCTCTCATCTCTTTCTCGGTGCCGGTTTTGCCCTCTCAACAGGGGGAGCTTGCGGTGGTTCTAGCATTGGTGCTATCTCGATGATGGTGGAGAGAGGAGGATGTATGATAGGTGGATTTAGGTATTACATCTTTAATTACTACGTCTTTATTATACCGTTGCTTATTCCTAATAAAAAAAAACAGTTGACACTTTCCCAAAGAGAGGGGGGATCAGCACCAATGACACTTGCGCCGACTCCTCTACATCTCAGATGTTAGGGGGCGATGGTGTCGGTGCTAGCGTTGTTGGTGCTGAGATGTTTGACCTTGATGCCAGGGTCATTGGCATTGAAAAAAAAGGGTTCATTTTTAATAATTTTTTAAGATTGCAAAATAGGTTTTCAAAAAGGGCCAAATTATATATATTAAAAAAACTTGTTAACCTTGTTTGGCGTATTGACCTTCGATGAGGGACCGGGCCATGGCCAGCCATTGACGACTAGCATAGCTAGCTAGTCGTTGTGTCCATTGACGGATCCACTACTAGCTGGTAGTTGCAAATTAAAAAGAAAAAAAAAAGGGAATGAAGGCTGCAGCTGTGGAAGAACAAAAAGCAATACTTCCACCATTGCACTAGTGGCATTGTTAGCTCGATCTCTGACCAAAGCGAAAGAGAGAAATAGATCGGGCATGCCGATGACCAAGGGCAGGGGCAGCAGTGCAGTGTTGGCTCGCTTGGGCTTCACGCCTCTCAGGCACAGGCGGGACTTTTGTCCCCCCTCGACTACGCCTGCCTGCTGTCCTGAGCGCGCGCGCATTTCCGCGCAATGCGCTGCGCTGCTGCTGCAGCTCTGAGCAAAGTGGTCAAATGATTGCTTGCTATGGAGTGTGAGGACAAGACGCTACCAAGAAGGTAGTAGGCGCCAAAAGTTGGTGAAAAAACTCCCTTCCCGCTTCGGTTGCCGCGGCGACTCCACTGCCGCTCCACTGCGTGCCTGCGTCTACCTAGGCTGACTACCAATAGCCAGCTTTCTTCCCTACTCCATCTTGCATTGGTTGACAAGTACAGCCCCGTTTAGTTCCCCAATTTTTTTTTTCCTAAAAACATAACATCGAATCTTTGGACACATGCATAAAGCATTGAATATAGATAAATAAAAAAACTAATTGCACAGTTAGGGAGGAAATCGCGAGACGAATGTTTTGAGTCTAATTAGTCCCATGATTAGCCATAAGTGCTACGGTAACCCACATGTGCTAATGACGGATTAATTAGGCTCAAAAGATTCGTCTCGCGGTTTCCAGGCGAGTTATGAAATTAGTTTTTTCATTCGTGTCCGAAAAGCCCTTCCGACATCCGGTCAAACATCCGATGTGACACCCAAAAATTTTCTTTTCGCGAACTAAACAGGCCCTTCATCTCATAAAAAACAATCTGGAATCGGATGTGACATATCCTAGTACTATGAATTTGGACGGATGTATATTCAGATTCGTAGTACTAAGATGTGCCACATCTGTTACTAGGTTTGTTTTTAGGGGACGGAGGAAGTATGCATTTACTCTACTCACTCCATCCACACCAACTCTTTGCTTACCAAATTCGTTCATAGCACTACTACGAAACTCTGGGTTTTCAATTGTTCTCGTATGGGCTTTCACAGCGCTCCTCCTTGACATTCAGCCATGAATAGCCATGTAGATGAGTTGCTTGTGTGGAGGAGAGAAAGAGGAGGGGACCATATATTTTCATGGGGTTCTTGTGTCCAATTGAGGTACCGAGAGCCTCATTAGTTTTTCAGAAAAAAGTGGGCCTCGTCAGTTTGTCAGAAAAAGTGGGAGAGCAGGAGCTTCATCCACGAGTGGCCGGAAGCAGGAGAGAGAGGAAGGGCTCATCGGCGTAGGCGAGGAGGGCGGGACGGCAGCTACAGAGCTCGTCGCAACGCCGACGAGGAAGCCACAACCATGGTCATCCTCGCGCCACGCACTGTCATCGCCTGAGGCTATATCCAATGAGCCCCTCGATCTGACTGGCACCGTCGCCTGGGCCGCCGCTCCGCCCGCCCGCGCTACCACCTGGGACGCTGCTCCGCTTGTTGCTGTCGACGCCATCGCTTGGGCCGCCTCAACGCCGCTTTGACCAAGGCTTCGCCCAACGTTATCTTTATCTGTGGGGAATGGCAGGGAAGAGAGAGAGGAAGATGAAAAAGTAAAAAGGAGATACGGGTGGGGCCCACTATAAATAGTCTGCATTGTAGAGCAAGTTTCTATACAGGGGCTTGGGTCTAGTTGGCAAACCGAGACTCACCAAGTGTGGTACCTGCACTGCTATCGCCCTAATATGTCTGGAATGGATACAATGGAATGTGCTGTACTATTTCACCATTATTTCAGTCTCATACACACAAGAACTTTATTTGCTAAGCAAGACTCCGGGTTTGTTTGAGAGGAAGGAAAAGGAAAAGAATAAGAAGTGCCTAAAATGATGTGAGTCATTAAAATATAATCAATTAAGTATCAATTATTTTATATGATTTTTAAAACAACTATATATATATATATATCTCAAAATTCAAAAAGCACGGTATTTTACGGTTCGGGAAGTGTGCACGAGAAAAAGGAACTAGTTTTCTTCTCTTTCTGTATGTGCTGACCGCAACTATCTGTCATTTCCTTTAACTAGCATACTCCCTCCTCCTAAAATAAGTTCATTTTTTACCTATCTTACACATATCGATTAAAAAAAAAGAATACCCCTTTTTCCTGCGTGGCTGAATCGAAGGGGACGGCGGTTTCCCCACGAAGCTCTCTGTCGGCTGTCGCTCGGTGACCTGAGCACCAAGTCAGGCCCTCTCATCGGTGGCGGCACAGTTGCCAGCGCCGCTTGACTGATTCGTCAAAGCCTGCTGCTGCAAGGCTCCAACTCCAAGCTAATTAACCCGATGGAGCGAGTCGATTACAGTAGACAATTAGCCAAAGGCAAATGCGTCTTTCTCGCGGTCACACTAATTAATCAGTACAATTGGCAAAGTAAGTAAGCAACGAGGTGTGTTGGTGGCTTGGTTTGCTGCTAGCTGCTGCATGCTGGATGCACACACCGGCCTGATCATTGATCATCTCTCTTTCGATTTTCAGTTTCATGACATGCAGATGAGCAGAGCCAGCCAGATCGATCATCGATGAGCGAGCAACTCGTCGATCGTCTTGCAGTTGCAGTCACGGACTCACGGCAGCCGGTGACGGTGCGAGGCGGCCGTTGCAATGGAGCGGCGACGACGACGGCGACCGTGGTGGGTTCAGCTGGCCTGCTAGGCCACGGCAGCAATCCCGCGAACTCGCGTGTATCGCTTGGAATTGGGAACCACCTCGTCTACGGATTGCTTCAATTAATCCATAGGTGTTGGAATGATTTTGAATATCGATTTCTTGGTAAAAAAACCTTCACCCAATTTTGAATTGTCAAAGCAAGAGCTTTATGCAAGAGTGGAAGCCCCAAAAGGTGAATAAGAAATTTATCTGGTAGGAGATGATAGTCTTTTCCCCTGGAGATGGAAAATTCGTCCACCTGATTTTATTAATTTGCAAATTCTTCCTCAGCTAGTTAAAAAAATGAAATTGGCTGATATCATGACGATATTAGGTAGTATAGATAGGGGGTGGAGCACCGTATGGGCGCCGCCCATCTGGGCCGCCACTCTGCGTCGGCTAGATGAGACAAGGAGGGAGGGAGGATATATTTTTTTTTAAAAAAATAATTTTATTGATTAAAATATTTTTTTAAAAGATCTCCCAAAGAGGTGTTTTTTTTAATGATGTGGCATAAATCGATGGTGTATGTTAACAGCGGCACGGAAGGGAAATCATTTTGCGGGCAACACCCTTGCCACCCTCAATCCTAGAGAGCTAAAGGGGTCACTTAGGGCGTGTTCCATGTATGCCCCCGTCTCACGCCGTCCGCCGTCCGTCCGCGAGGCGTGCCCCTGGAGACCGACGCCGCCCGAGTAACGACGCCTCCGCCGCTGGCGCCGGGCCCATCACCGCCACCATCTCCTCCTTGATGCGGCGCGGCCGGCGCCGCTCCAACCGGATCTAGCCGCGTGGGGACCAGATCCGCCCAAGATGACGCCGGATTTGCCGCCTCCGGCCGGCGACGGCATGAATCGGAGGATGCCGGGGAGGACGGCAATGGCGCGAGGCGGAAAAGTCGCCGCCACTGCCACCGTTCCTCCTCGATGCGGCGCAGCGGGCGACGACCCCGTGACGGAGACGACGACGATGACCCGGTGACGACCCTGCAATGACCCAGTGACGACCCCGCGATGAAGATGACGGCGACGACTTCGCAAAGCTCCGTCTCGCCCACGCCGCTCGCCGTCGGCCTCCAGCGGCGATGGGCGGAGTGAGAACGGTGGCGGCGCGTTGAAGAGGAGAGGAAGACGAGAAAAGGAGAGGAGGCGACAGCGGGTGGAGAAGACGAGAAGAGTGGCGACCGAAATGAGGAAAAGGAGAGGAAGAGGCGTGGCCGCGTGGGTGGGCTGGCAGAGAGGGGTAGGGGCGGAATTTTTCACATGGGGCTACCATGGTTCGGGACACCCGTTGTGGGCTGAAGTATCTTCATCAAGTGGTCTCAGATTTTGAGGAACTCATTAGGGATATCCTCCATTAGAAGATGAGTTTTCTAGAGAGCGCCCTTAGTTAGTGAAGGCACTCTAGGAGTGGCTTTGGTTGTACATGCCCTTATAAAATGGCAGCCCAGGACACTTGTAGGCGGTCCCCTTGCAACCCTCCCAAAAAGCAACAAGGGAGCTGCCTACAAAATTATCATCCCTCAGTGGAACCATTAGTATGCACCAACAACAATGGCCACATCATAAAAACACTCTTTGGGAGGGGTGTTTATTAAAAGAAAAAACGCCCTCCCAAATAACGTTAGGTGTGTTGTAGGTTTGTAAAACTATAAAAACATTTTTAAATAAAATTCGACCATTAATTGAGAGGTTACAATTGAACTTTTTCCTAATTACCACGCGCGCACATGATGGAAACAGCTGCGGCCCACTCCACCGCACATTTTCTCTGGGCCGCTTTCTCGATCGCCACCTACTCCACGCGCACCAAAATGTTTGGGCCTTCTCTAAAGAAGAGAGTTCTTTTGGGCTTTGGGCCGATTCTAGCTTCTCGTGGGCTGTCCACTGATGTTTTTTTCTCACAAACTGAAATGCCACCACCAGCTTCCTACTCTACCTTCTCTCTTCCTCTTTTTTATTTTTAAATTTAAAAAAAAGACTCTTATCTTCTATCTCACCGAAAGGAGAATAATTATGCTGGTTAATTAAGATTTGATTTGACGGATTCCGGAGAGTCCGAGAAACATGAGCAAATGGGATATCCTACCTCACTGTATTCCAATTCAATCCACCAACTCAACTCAATTCAATATTTACCTAACCTACACTGATCTCTCTCTCTTTCTTTCAATAAATTATACTCCCTCCGTTTTTTAATAGATGACGCCGTTGACTTTTTCTCACATGTTTGACCATTCGTCTTATTCAAAAAATTTACGGAGGTAGTACACATTTATATCATAATCATAGCTTTACCATGCATAGGCTTTCAAGCTACCAGAGTGTCAACTTCACCTGGATTCCATTTGATTTGCCTCTGCAAAGTTCAGCTCTAGCCAAACAATATATATTGCTTCCATCTTTTAATTTACACTGTAGTTAGTGCAGCCAAACTCTGCATTAGCCACGGCTGTCACTGCCACAAAAGCAACCAGATAAGAATATTACAGCGAGCAATTTACTGTTCAGTTTCAAACTAGATTATTCCAGAAAAACTTTACATAGTATAGCATATATTCCATTCCTTTTGCCAGCTAACCAGGACATTAGCTGAACACGAATTTTAGACAGAAAGAAAAAGGAGTGCAAACTTGATCTTTAACTGAACAAGAACAGATTCCAGTCAATCTGGAGCTGACACAACTGCATTTTTGACTGTAACTTTCAGGTTAGCAATACAGCAACACAAGCAAAATACTCTTCTCTCCCACAAACACGATGCGCACAACGAATATATTCGATGATACTACCGTTCATTCAAGATGAGGAGACCAAATTAAAGTGTATTCCAAATGCCTCCAAAATTCAGTACAGGTTTCTATTGTTAAATGTTGGGTTTGTATCCAAAAGAAGATCCAAAGCCAAGTAGTCAAGTACACACTGGCATAATTTTAAAGCAGTCCATGTCTCCCTGATAAACCAAAGCTAGCAACACTTGCCATAGACTACTATGCATATGCTCTCTCTGCAAGACTACATCCTCATTGGAAAACCAGATGCCAATTACTTATTTAATTTCCTCATTGCATTATTGTATATATAAATCTCTCTAGACCGTACCGTTTCGACGGTCGGCGATCAGATTGATCGGACGGCTGAGATTCATCGCGATGGCCCTACCTTTGGCCCTCTCAAGTCTCAACTCAAAGGGATAAGGGTAATGAGACCCATGCACGCTTGCTCTTCTCTGCTTGTGCTGGAAATGATGGCTCCATTGTTGTGCCTATGGCCTTATAATTGGGTCCAAGTGCATCTTGTCCCCCTTAGATCCCATAAAGTTTCATGCACACATCATGTGTGTACATGGCAATTTGGCATGCAATGCATCATGTTACTATGTAGGATCACACCACTTTAATTTTAGTTTTGGGCATTAATTCCTGATGAAAAAGAATTGTGCAGTACTGCAGGAGGGGTCTCTTTCAGACTTTCAGTACTGCACTAAATGGAAGAAGGGGATCCAATTATTAGTCACACTGTTAGTTAATACAGTCCAATCTGAACTTTATGCATGCCTCCTGAATCATGTAATTAATTAATGTGCCCCTTACAATTGAAACTCATTCAATTGATCACACAAAAGAAATAATTAAGAAATTACAGCTATCTGGTACAAAATCAACAGAATATTGTAGCCTCCCCTGGACCAAGGAATTTTGTTTCCTAACATACTTGATTATGTTTTTTTCCTTAAAGTATGGTACGTACTAGACTCATTTGACTCGCTCAAACAAAAGAAATAATTAAGAAACTGCAGCTATCTGGTACAAAATCAACAAATCAGCATTGCAGTCTCCCTGGACCAAAGGAAAAAAATGATCTCACATACTTAGTGAAGTTTTTAAATTAATTATTTAATTAATTAGCAGGAGTACATAAGTACTAGGCTTATTTGACCATGGACCCACCACTCAAACACTCTTTCAGCTGTTGCTAGATCTCATCCTTTTTCTTTTGCACCTTTTAGGGCAACTTGTGTGTTGTGCTCTTTTCTTCTCTTTTTCTTTCTTTCTTTCTTTCTTTCTTTCTTTCTTCTTCCAAGTTGATCTTTTTTGACCTGGAAGAACACAAAGCATAGTGGAGTAGATCAGTACATTGTGGCTTGAGCTAGACCAGGACATCAACAACAGGGACACCGGCGCATAACTACAAGATAGGCGTACGTGCAGGACTAGATCATATCATATCATCACTTCACTCTTGCTGCAAATTAGATGTCGCTGCCAATGCAACAGTAAGCTCCCCATCCATGTGTGTGTGTATGGAACTATATGGATAAGCCTGCAGACAGTGATGTGCAACAGCATATGTACTACTACTACACATTGATTCCAACTTATATGTATAATTGATTCCTCTGATTTTGAGGTCCATTATATTAACAGAATCAGATGCTAATAATAAGACTATACATTTCTTTATCTACTGTGTAATCGAAAAAAATATCTTTAAAAAACAATCAAATGTGAAAAACAGTAAATTTAGAGGCGTATTTTATTAGTCGTTATCTCCCCTTTTTTTCAAGGTAAACCTTGAGAAGAAGGAACACCCTTGGGAACCGCGCAACGGTAGGTGGTCTCACTTACACATAGCACCTCGCTTATACTTTCATTCTCGCTTTGTATAAAAGGACTAACCCGGAAGTGGTATTGGTTGGAGAGACGTGACCTTAAAAATTGATTCCACTCTTGTTCAACTAATAAGAGCAAGTATAATAGTAGGCTACAAGCCGGCTAAATGTTGAGGTGGAGGAGAGAAGAGAGGAGAGAGATGAGAAACGGGCTGTAAACTTACAGCTGACTTGGACACAAGAACCAAGAAACTCTGTGAGAGAGATAAGTGGGCCCTGTATTAATTGTAAAGAGCTAACTATTATATGGGTAAGCTAAGAGAAGACTACACAGAACCTTATAGCTAACAGGTCGGCTGTATTACTAGCCTTGCTCTAAGGTGGTACAACATTTATGGGCCACATAATTCACATCTTAATTGGATCAGGATGTCACATTGTTTCATATATAAGAAATTGGGCAAAAAACTATACAAATGCACTATTAATTAATGAGTAACACATTGCATGCTCTGTAAAAGGAGTATACATATGACTGTGGGCACATATGCCAATAAGCATTCCACCGAACACTTAATTATCACTAATGAATAGCTTTGTCTAAACAAAACTCACTCGATAACAGATGCTTAATTGTTGTTGGTGTTGGTCCAAGATATCATTCATGTGTTCACCCTACAAAGCGGAAAAGCTAGCTCCAACGACCTCCAGAGAGCTGGAGACATATATGAACATACCCAAGATCTCTCTATCTCTCCTTTCTGAAAAGCTGGGTCCAATGATCGATCAACAGTGCCATATACGTTAATCAGATCAAGATTGAGCCTTTCCACACTTGTTAAATTAACAAGATTATCTCGTACCTCCAAAACCCTTCCAAAGAGGAGTTAAAAAAATCACAAGTGGCGCGATCCGATTCGCCGACCGATGCTTAGTTGGCACGGCTACAGATGGTATATGTACACATGGACCAATGGCAATGCATGTTGATGCAAGCAAAATGTACATGGAAACTAAAAAATAATTTGAAGAAGTTAACTTGGGAAGCACATGGATGGCATTTCGTTATTGCTAATTAAGTAATTAGTAACAGTGTTGGTGGTCTCAAAAGCAGGCAAGATCCTGAAGTGGTGCATCCAAGGGGATTAAACAAAGTGATAGTGGTGAGTAATTAAAGAAAATGCAGAGATAAATTTATCCTTCCAAGAATTTTAGACTTGATCAGGCATAGTGCTGCGTGTGACCATGGCAGCAGGGGATCTAGATCTGAACAATGATGTAGAGCTAGCAATTTAGCTGCACATATGGCTCCATATGGCTGCCATTGAAGCATGCAACCACCATGCATGCATCACCTTTGTTATATCTTATCACCATATGGGCATGTGTCATCACATTTGTGCAGTGGAAATTAATTTTAGGGTGCTTGCATGCACAGGTTATGTCTGGTGAAGGTTGGTGGTAGGGATGAAAACGGAGCTGATACGGACGGATAATGCTCATACCATGCATATTCGTTTTCATATTTTTTTTCCGGATACGGAAACGAATACGGATAGCTCGAATATGGAAACGAATACGGATAGCTTGAATACGGAAACAAATACGGACTATCTCGAATACGAATAAGAATCGAATATGATCGGACACGAATACGGAAACAATTTTTTCTCGGAACACGAAAACCAATTCAACTTCTAATAGAAACAAATATCAACATATATAATTAGCTCATTTTATATAAAATGTAGTATAATTTATAAATATTTTTAAAATTTTAAATATATAATTTATAAATATTTTTAGAATTTTAAATAATATTAATAATGTGGACTAGTGTTAAGAGATGAACTACTATTAAAATCTAAAAAGGTATATTGAAGGTCATAGAGTTATAAATAAATGGGGTATGTCTTGTGGCTTCTGCGGATATCCGAATTATTATCCGTATCCGACGGAAACCCTGATACCATATTCGTATTCGTATCCGAGAGAAAATATCCGTATTCGTATCCATATCCGAACTATCCGAGGATTATCCGATCCGAAAGGTATCCGTATTCGTTTTTATCCGGAGCGGACGGAAACTATCCGCTCTGTTTTCATCCCTAGTTGGTGGTGTTTGGTTTCATGGCATCAATTCCATACCCTGAACATGGGAGATGGTGATCCTAGTTTCTTTTTTCCTTTTCAATATCAGATATGGGCCTAGGGTGTGTGTTTGGTCTTGGATATACAAGGGTTTCATGTGAATGATGTTTAAGGAAGCGTAGTACCAGAGTACAATTGTACGTCTTTTCGTCAGCTTAAATAATTTTGATAGATTAGTTTACACATTATAGCATGCATGGTACCAGAGCGAAAAGGTTTTTAACTATTCCTTTGTACTAATATGTTGTGAACCAGAGCATATCTAAAAATTATTTTTAATTTATTTTCCTTAATTTGTCCCAATGCAAACATATTTCCCTTTTTAGGGATATTTTCTATTTTTGTTTCTTGTAAATGTAAGCAATCTTCACTTAGCATGTTATATGCATGCCACATTTTGTGAATGTTAAATTTGCATGTCCCAAAATGTATCCACTTCTGCAAATACCAGAGTAGATTATTTACAATATAAAATTTGTTGCACTGGATATATCATCCAGAGCATTGTCAGAAGTTACAGTTGGCAAGTGCTGCCTCTTTCAATATTCTTGACACATGTTCAAGCACATCATGCAAGATGCCATCCATGCATTCCTACTTCATGGCAAAGGAGAAAAATAAGAGAGAAATGAAGGCAGGATGACCTACGCCTTTCTACCAACCAAATTTTGGTCGCACGCATGTATGCACAGCAACCACTCAGTATACTATTTATCATCAGCATGCATATGCTCTCTTTCTTTGAAGCATGTCCGGTCAGATCATAGCACAGAGATGTCCAACCCTCAGGAGATGGTAATTTATTTATCCTGTGAAGAACAAACGATTCCTCTTAATTGATTTAATCAGCTCATATTTCTTTTTTTTTCCTTCATATTTTCAATCATACATGCATCAAAACCAAACACATTAACTTTCTATGCAATGTGGTATACATATATACCTAGTAGCAAAAAAAAATATATTAAAATTTTCATCTTAGCATTTGTTATTCCTCGACTCCAACGAGGCATCTTATCTCCGTGGCTAAGCGGTCTAACTTTATTATTATGATCTTGAAAATTGTTGATTTATTTTGTCCTCTCTTCTTATCACGTACGTGTGTCTGACATCATCTTTATCTTTCCACATCTACGTACTATATATCCACGTGTTGGGCTTTTCTCGTCATGATATTTGTTTGTGCTCGCCGCTAATGCACCTCCCACCGCATCCCATATTATGTCATTGGTGCTGCCACACCTTCTTTGGAGAAGACACCATAACCATGAAAGGTGAGTCATCACCACCGCATCCCACTCTCCCTTGCTTCGCTTGTAAGTACCTCGTTTATATGTCTTGTCAAAGGTTCGAGACACTATTTTCGACCTGCTGAATTCATCTGATCTAGATTTTGCCAAAACATATAGTATAAATAGGTTCTTGTTTGGACATTTGAGAATTTAGGCAAGTCCCTTTAATTGAGATAAATGCAAGGGGTTAAAATTATTCACACTGATATAAGGAGGTAATCGATCATATATATCAAGGAGTCAAGGTTAAATTTACCTTACTAGATGTATCCATAGTTCCATACATGTATACCTCTCTGCCTACGTACCAGAACAAGCCTAATTGTGCTTGAGGAAGGTATTAACAATTCCATTTCTTCCCTTTATATGTAGGGAATGAATTTCGTGTAGATCATATCGACAATGAGGGGACTGCCATTTAGCGCACGTTCGTTCCTAGTGCACAATTTTTTTTAGAACTTTTATCCGAAAAGCTTTGATCTAAAAACTTCCATTGAAGAACTTTTATACCAAAAACTTTCATGAAAACGTGTGTTAGCCAAATAGCAATCCTATGGCAATGAAGCCCACACATGCTGCCTGCCCTCATCACACAAAAGATTAACGTACTCACTCCTTTTCTTACACCCCTAGCTATATACACAATACATGTCTCTATCATCATAGCAAATAGTATGGTACATATGTAGTTATATACATACTAGTATATATAGCTATAGTGTATGTAATTGTAGGGGACCCCTCTTACTAAGGATCGATCATGGGAAAGGTAGCTTAGGTAGCAACGACAACTCATCAAGCTAGAGTGCATATCTATATGCATATATACATATAATCATGAAATAGTATCAACTATGAGTATGACTTCTCATACATGCATATGATCCATGGATGCAATATATATGCATGCATACAGAGCTTTAATTTGCAACAACAACGACATAACGTAGCATGGATCGATGTGGCCTGGCCGGTCCATCCTTCAATTTTGTGCATATATAAAATTGTGGGTGTAATTGCGTGTGTAGCTTAGTGTGTGTTGGTATCCTTTTGTTTGAGGGTGTGCGTGCGTATGGCGACAACGTGAAAAGGCTAGACATGTAGAGAGATATACGACGTGCAGATTTCGATGCATGTCTATAACTCTATATGTATATATATGTTCACATCCATTACATGATTCCATCTCTACATGTATGCATGTATGGTGTATGTGAAACTTTGTTGTTTATTAATCATTACAATTGTAGAATATATACATCTAGAAAAATAATCATTTATGCTCATGTTCACTTTTTTTTTTAAAAAAATTACACACACGTTTACCTTACCAATATGAGCACCCCAGCAAACCGGGAGAACATATTTTACGAATCACGAAGTTGTCATATGCGTCTTGTTATCGACGGGTACACCGTTTACTACTAAAAAATAATTAATTAGCCATAAATACGAGCCACCGTCACTGGTATAGAAAAGGTTTTTCCGGACGGCCAAAACCTATTTTCGCATGCGGAAGCCTAGCCCATCTACCTTAAATGGTCTGCGAAAATTCGATTTTTACGTACGCGTAGCGCACCCACATGCGAAAAATCCGATTTTCGCGTGCGGGTGCTTATGTTGTCTGCACTGAGAAATAGAAATTCAAAAACAAAAATCAAAACCCTAGGAATCCCGGTGGTGGCGGTGCAGATCCGGCCGGCGCGTGCTCGCAGCGGCATCGGCGTCGGCGGCGGATTGGGCCGTTGCAATGGCAGCGGCAGCAAATAGGGTTGTTGTGGGGCAGGTGGCGGCGCGGATCCATCCGTCACGCGCACGCGCGGCGGCGGATCTAGCCGTCGTGGGGCTGGCAGCATGGGGCTGGCAGCATGGGCCGCTCTAAAGTAATTTGTGAATAAAAATTTTATATACGTGTTCTTAGCGATCTAAAAACAAAGGCTGAAAAATAAACTTCGATGAAAAAACTCCAAAATCAACTACAAATTTTAGGTTGAAAATTTAAATTTTAGCTAATAAATCATAAGAATAAGCGAAAAGATGAGGCCTTGACTGACTCGGACAATATGCTACACCTAATAATACAATTTGTCACAAAATTTTAAATTAAGGGGGTCAGATATCCCATGGGCTCCAATCGTTTGATTTGATCGACCTCCCTTATGTGGACTTGCCATCAAGTCGATCGCTAATTAATTAACTTTTTTGATTAATTAATAGATCTACTTCTTTAATTTTGTTCGCATTGCTCAAGATAATCCTCCGTGCAATTTAGGCCATACATCCATTAACCCTGTTGTTCGTACTGTATTTCGAGCTTGAATTGACAAGAACGATAATGGCAATTAATCATGAATAATATGCATATATATATGCATTTCACTGGCCGGCCGTCATTTTCGCCGTCACTACTAGGAGCTAGTAGTAGTGTGATAACTATGCTTGTGATCCAAAGTACTTGGACGCAGACACGCACCAAAAACCTTTTTTTTATCCCTTTTACGATTTTGTTGGCAAAGCATACCGTTGTTATAATAATTATGTTGCATAAATTTCAAAATTAATTAAAAAAAATATGTTGCGTGCATCATCAGCATTGAGCAACAAAATTTCTAACCAAATCGTGTATATACGCATGTTTGTGTACTTTCGTTGAAAAGGTTCAATTTGTCACCACCGGGTCAGATTCTGTCACGACCAAGATTCGTTCAAGCATCCAACGCTAATTTAATCCTTTTCTCTCTCTGTTTTTTTTTTAAGCTTTGGATCCCCCTGATCTCACCAATCTTTATGCATGCAGATCAAAGCTTTGATTAATTTCGCTTTAACTACCGCGACCACTACGAGCAGAGCCCCTGTCCTCCACGCTAAAACCAACACGCGTCAGCTCAGCCACACACGCTGACATGTGGGGCCCACCTTCCCGTGGCCCCACCTGTCAGCGAGGGTGTGTTTGGTGCCTGGCGGTTACTGAGGTGTGTGGCTGAGCTCACTGCCCGGTCTGACTCCATCTAGATAGGCAGGCTGGCCCACTGTCAGGGAGTGGGCCCGTGGATGTGGACCCCGTTTCTCTGTGGGAGGCAGCTGCACTGTGGGTCCCACTTCCAGGTGGGCCAGGGTGTTTGAGGGGGTTTTTCCTTTTGCACACTGTGGTCATGCTTTGGTTTAGGGTTTTTGTTTCTTTTATGAGGGTTTTCCACTTAAGAAACCTGAAGGAGGTGGATGGTGTGGTAGAGAACATTAAAATTAATTATGTATTGATCTCTTGATTACATCATTGAAAACAATATATAATCTGTCGATAGAGAAGGAAAGCAAATACGCCACTTGTCATCTTTGTCGACAAGGAATTGACTCGTCGGTATGGTAGATAACTAGATGTTCATGATGAGTATGAGTATTCTAAAACTAATTGGCACAAATAATTGCATACATGTAGGGCCTCGATGTGGGACAAACATTTAATTCAATAAACATATTTTTTATGTGGTGTTTAATATTCTAGAGTTTATGGATGAGATTGCGATTGAAGTGTTATGTTATTCACAAATTTTGTGATATGTCATCTATATTAGTACTAGATATTAAGGTGATTTATATCTTATTTAATTTAATAGAGGTGTTTTTTAAATACCATCTATAATTATATTGAAAGGACCTAATATACTGTTGGTAACTATGGGATTGAGATCGACCCACGACATCAATTTCTTAAGAACCGATTTAGTGTAGCTTGAATTGACTTCAAATATTGTGTGCTATAGCATCGATGAATTTAATGAACGGCGACATATCTAAGCACAATCCTCAACAATGAATAAACATCCTTTATCACATTGTTAAATTTTTTAAGTTCCTTAGTAAACTATCAAGAAATAGGACAATCTCTACCAGTGTAATAAATTAATTTTCAGCACGGGGCATATAAAAACCTAGCAAGTTGGAGTCCATAACAAAAAGAAAAATCCCAAGCATATGTTAACCAAAAGTTACAGTAAGGTAATTCTTGCTAGGTAAATTAGGATCAAAGCTTCTGACTATTTTTTTTTGTTTTTTAATCTATTTGGTAAAATGTCAAAACCTATAATCAACTTTGGTTGCTAACCTAGGCCATGGCATCTAGTCCATACTACCTCCCAAAGAAAATATGGACATTAGTCTGTAACACAGAAAATTCTTCTTACGGTGGAAATAGAAGTGTGCATGTAAAACTCATATAAAATCCCTATGTTCCAAATAAAGCCTTAGCGATTAGATGTTCATGGATAAACTAATACCAACTGTTATATTTGCAAAATAAAAAAAACAGTTTTTATTTCTTCCTCTCATTTAGTAAAATATATATTGTGGTGGTAAAACCACAATCAAATCTATCTGAGAGAGATTTAAACATATCTTCATGCTTAAAAGATAAAGTTCTCATTTTCATACCATAAGCTGTTGGGTAGATAACCCCAATCATTCGGAGATTAAATAGACTTTTTCCCCAAAAGTAAATCACAAAGAAATATGATAATGTCTATTTATATAATAAATATTCAATCTGAGCATAACAATGACAACTTGGTGCCCATGAGAAACAAATACCACAAGCGTGTCAACCAAAAGTAAAAATAAAGTCATTCAAACCGTGCAAATACTACAAATCCACCACCGCAACATTTTCATCTTACCGGTTCGATAAGGATCAGACTCCTACTTCTAATTTGTCATTTTTAATCCTACATAAGTAAAATGTCCAAAACCTATAATTAACCTCACCTACTTAACCCATGACCCTCTAAAAAAAACACACAACATTTTTAAAAAACAGAAAATCCTCCTGCTCATGGCACAAATTGGGCTGCAGATGAAATAAGCACATAATAAGAAATTCTTGCATCCCAAATTCCCAAGCATCCTCTTGAGATACCTCCAAGAGTAGTATTTGCAAAAAGCCAAAAACCCAACTGCAAATTTTTATTTCCCCCCATCATTTTCATTTCCATTTTCCTCGGGCAAGAACTGCTTTGTCCACTCCGCTGCCATTTGTGCTGCTCCCTCCTTCTCTCCTCTCCTCCTCCCTGGATTCGTGGCGACCAGGCCGAGAAAAAGAAGCAGAGATAGAGATAGATAGAGAGAGATAGAAGAGAGAGAGAGAGAGAGAGAGCAAAGCAGCCATAGTGAGAGAGAGAAGAGGAGAAAAGAGAGGGATAAAAGGAGCTTGAGCTCACAAACAACAAGCCTCTCTCCTTCTCCTCCTCCTCCTTCTTCTTCTCAACGATGTCCTAGCTAGGAATAGCTTCTCTTGTTTGTAGCAGTAGGCTGCTACGCGAGCCAATCGCCCAATCTGAGCTCCCTAAGGTTGGCAGTGGGCTGCATTGGCAGGAGAGAGAGAGAGAGAGAGAGATCCCTTGGTTGGACTCCCCACCGTCAGAAATCCAATCTTGGGTGGCAACTGATCTGGCTGGTTCTTTTTGTTCCAAGATTTGTGGTCAGCGGATCAAAAAATCCTTCCCCTTTTTTTGAGGCGATTTGGTTCCGGATTTGAAGGTTTCTTGCCGCGAAGATCGCGGGTTGGTACTGTTTTGCCTGGTAGATCCCTTTCGTTTGGCTGCAGAGGAGGAGCTATGAGACAATGAGAGAAGAGAGCGCCAAGAAGAGCAAGGTAACATCTGGGTTTCTTGATCAGATAGATCACTGCTTCAGATAGATGAGCTTCTTGTTCTTGTTCAGCTCTTGACTTTTCTTCTTCTTCTTCTTCTTTTTATCTTGGTTGACCTTGGTGTGTTCGTTTTGTTCATATCATCTTATTTTTCTTTTGTTTTTGATATATATAATTGTAGCTTTCATGGTCCAAATCGCTCGTGAGGAAGTGGTTCAACATCAGGACCAAGGCACAGGACTTCCATGCTGATTCTGAAACCACAACCCAAGGTATGATTAATGCCCCCTTTTTGGTTGTTCAAAGATGAGTAATTGCATGTTGCAGCTTCCCTCTATGCAAGATTTAATTTTTGATGCATTTATTTGGGATTAAAAGTACTGTACCCACAAATGGAAAATCTCCCCCTTTACCCTTTGCTTGCTGGCTGCCCTGGTGTGGTTTGGGCAAGCTGTTTATCTGATCCAAAGAAAGCTGATTTGCTTGTGACTCCTCTCCTACTTTGTTTGTTTGTTTTGTTCTGCGGTTATCATCTCCTTATCCGATCTTTCAAGTCCAAGATCGAGGTGTTGATTCTCAAAGTTAGATGAGCAAACTAATTGACCTGTCACAATCAGACGCCTTTTTATCCTTCGTTGATATCCGCTAAGCTTACGTATCAGTTTCCAGTTTTGATTTGTTCATGCACAAGTCCTCAAAAGGTCACAACCAACCAAATCAAGAATCTTTTTGCCACACACACATACTGCAGCAAATTTTGTTTACCTGCATTTGTTTGCACGTTTAATGTGAAAATGAGTTCATCGAAAAGATCAGAGGGAGGCAGCTTTTTCTTTGTTGCGTTTGCTGCTTTTGTTTGGTTCTTTGCTGAGCTGAGCTGAGGTTGCCGTGTGATCCAGGTAGGGATGGTGGTGGTGGAGCAGGGGGGAGGGCCAGCTTCTCAGCGAGCTCTGCAAGCACAAGTTCAGCCAAGAAAAGCAGAACAGGTACAGTGAAAAGAACCATTTGGACCACGCCTCTCCTTCCTCTCTCTTCTCATCACACTCAAACAGATGCAGCTTTCTCTTCCCACCACAACACTCTCTTTAGTCTTTACCTGCTGGGATAATCTTTGTCAAGCTAGCTCCTTTGAATCTTTCTGCAGCACTGCCAAGTTATCTGATTATTCCTGTTTGTTGTTTGCTTATGGGCCCGTAGACCGGTCGTCGTCGAAGCGGAGCGCTGATCGCGTCCGCCGAGGGAGGAATGATTTCGATCTAGCACGCCTGACAGAGGTTCAAGATTACAGGTACTACTACCATTGTTTCACCATGCGTGTTTTGCCTGTTGGCACCTGCTGGCATTGTGTCTGTTGTGTAGTGACCAGTGAGATTGAATGGAATCTTGCATCTTTATCTGATAATCATTGTCCAAATTTCTGTTATGGTTAGTACGGTTTGAGTTTGCTACATTATATTGAAGGAATCTGATGGATCATTCTTTTCCTTTTGCATGTAGAATCTTTGCCGCAACTTGGAATGTCGGAGGCAAGTCCCCACCAAGGGGGCTAAATTTAGACGAATGGCTTCACTCTTCTCCTCCTGCTGATATCTACGTGTTAGGGTATGTGCCAGGTGACCTTCCTAAGAAGTTTATAGTGGTGATTGTGAGCTGTTTCGGTTAATTTACTATCATTGGTCTATGGCAGATTTCAGGAGATTGTCCCTTTGAATGCTGGAAATGTTCTTGGCACTGAAGATAATATTCCAGCAAAGAAGTGGGTATCTCTTATTAGGAGGACCCTGAACAAGAATCCTGGGGCCAGTGGTTCTGGTGTCTATCATACGCCGTCACCAGTCCTTAATCCAGTCGTAGAACTAGAAGCTGATTTTGAGGCATCTGCAAGAAGGCAGGAGAACTACTCTTTCTTTCACCGTCGATCATTCCATAATCTCAGCCGCAGTTTAAGAATGGATGCAGACTACATGTTCCCACAACCAAAGTTGGACAGAAGATTTAGCGTTTGTGACCCAGTCAGCTTAGGAGGTAGACCAAGTGACTTTGATGGTAATTTGCGGTGGCTTGGGTCACCAGATGAGAACATCGATGAGGAACTCTCTAACGCTGCACAATGTTCTCCACTCCCTTATAGCTGCAATACAGCGGCACCTACTGAAGCTAACGACGAGCAACCCAATGGATCAAGGTAACACAACTCCTGTCATGAACATTGGCAATTGTTACTTAAAACCAGAATTTTTAAATGTTGGTTGTAATGTACCACATCTTTTTTATCTTAAGGTCATTCAAAACCAACTATTTGAAATGTCTATGCCTCTTCAGGTATTGTTTAGTTGCCAGCAAACAAATGGTTGGCATATTTCTCACTGTCTGGGTGCGCAATGAAATAAGAGATGATGTGAGAAACTTGAAAGTTTCTTGTGTGGGTAGAGGATTGATGGGTTATCTTGGAAATAAGGTAATGTGAAATTAAGATGCATATAAATATCTTCATCTTATACAGGGTTCTATATCCTGCCTGTTAATATGACACAAATTTCTAAAGTGCAAGTCCTAACTTATGTATT
This sequence comes from Oryza longistaminata, assembly GCA_009805545.1. Taxonomy (NCBI): domain Eukaryota; kingdom Viridiplantae; phylum Streptophyta; class Magnoliopsida; order Poales; family Poaceae; genus Oryza; species Oryza longistaminata. The sequence goes on along the minus strand of CM020182.1, from coordinate 22,512,538 downwards.
GCAGGGTTCTATATCAATAAGCATGTCTTTGCACCAGACAAGCTTCTGCTTCATTTGTTGTCATTTGACCTCAGGGGAAAAGGAAGGGGATGAATTGCGCAGGAATTCTGATGTTATGGAAATACTAAGAAAGACAAGGTTTCCACGGGTTCGTGGTGCTAATGATGTCAAATCGCCTGAAACGATTCTTGAGCATGAGTAAGAGACATGTTTTTGTTTTCTTAGAATGCTAATGTGGAAGCTGCAGCAAACTTGTCTAATAATTGGTTATCTTCTAATTGTTTTGCAGCCGTATAATATGGCTTGGGGATTTGAACTATCGTATTGCCCTCTCCTATTGTTCAGCGAGAGCTCTTGTCGAAATGCATAACTGGAAACAATTATTAGAGAAAGATCAGGTAATTTGCAGTGAACTACCAAGACTTTCTACTGTTTGTTCTGTTTATTTTGTAGTTATGTAACTTAGGAAAGTACAAGAAAAAATGGAAGATCAAAATGTTTTTACATATTACTGTGGAGGAAAGGCCACTAAAACTTTTGAATTGACCTCTTGTGGAACAGCTTCGAATACAACAAAGATACGGGAGAGTTTTTCAGGGCTGGAAAGAAGGAAGGATTTATTTTCCTCCCACGTACAAGTATTCGTTCAATTCAGATCGTTATGCCGGAGAGGGCATGCATCCCAAAGAAAAAAGAAGAACGCCTGCATGGTATGTTTCATCAGTTATTACAATAACTAGATAAGACTGCTTTATTTTACTGTAACGATATTTCTCAGTGATCCTCATCCTTCTCTTCTCTTGTTTACGTACCAAAAGGTGTGATCGCATTCTCTGGTATGGTAATGGCCTCAACCAGCTGTGCTATGTTCGTGGGGAGTCTCGCTTCTCCGATCACAGGCCAGTGTACAGCATTTTCATGGCAGAAGTTGAGATTGTACACCATAGGAGGAAAAACATGGGATATTTCAGCTCTAGAATTGAGGTGGAAGAGCTACTACCCCATTCTCAGAGCTACAGAGAAATAAACTTTTACTGATTTTGAGTTACCAACATGTTGTAAGGTATGTTGGCTCTAATTAGTGACAATTCTGAAGGATAATTTTGTACCTGTGTTCATAACCGGTATGGTTCTATTCTACCTTTATTTACTCTTCTTTTTTCATCATGCAGATTAGGGTACTGGCCAAAAATACAAACATGCAGGGTTCAAGAGTCAGCTCATTAGGTGATCAGATGTGAGTTTGACTAAGTATTTAGTTTTCTAGTTCTTTATTTCTTGACTGGAGACATCCTTAGCTTGTAAGATATGACTGCCGATAGTGATGAACTGATTTGGAGTCTAATGCCTTCTTTATTTGGCATTCCTCATGCAGATACTCAAGCAAGATGTGCAAATACTAACTTAAAGGTACAATTCTCAATTTTGCAGATATAATAAAATGAAAACCTCTTGCAAAAACTAAGTTGATTGACACTGTTTTTATGGTGCCATTGCAGGATATTGGGCAATTTTGCAGGCAACCATTATGTCAAATGGAGATGTATCAGCCCATGCCACTAACTATACACTCACTCCAACTTTAGCTTCTTAGTTTCTCTGAGCAAGCTAATGCTTCCCTTTTCTTTTTCCTTTTCTTTTTATCTTCTTAGAGTGTCAATAAACACCAATATATTATTTTCCCCTTCCCTTTGGAAGCTTTGTAAAACCAGCTAGTGTATCCCATGCAAGTTGTGGAATTATTGTAAAACATTATACTTAGCTTTAGGACAAACTGTTCCTAGGCTGAGGGAGGAATGATGAGACATGTGAGAAGCTTGCACAGTTACAATCATGTGTATAACCTTTTTATTTTGGTGCCTGAACAGTCAAGTGAGGCATGCATTAGTACTACTCATTGCAATGACAAAAAGATTGGCTCCCTCAATGATGGCTTTGCCCTGTGCAAATGTGCAATGTTCCTACATAACAAACCCCTGATGTTGCAGTTGCACTCTTTTATTTAACTTTGTTCCTATTTGTTTCCCCTTGCCTATTACTACTAGTCAGTTGCAGTGCCTCATTTTGTTATGCACTGGGTGCACCATGGCAGCAGCAGAAATGATTCTCCATCATCTCATCTCATGCATGCTATTGCAAGCTGCAGCAGTTCATTGTTCAGAAAAGGAATCCACTACTGTATGTTTGGTTTCTTGGAGAATGGTGTCTGTTGTCATTAAGCCTTTGTTAGTCTTGAATCTTGATCTTCCCAAGTCATGTAGAAGTAACACACATCTCCAAGCTTCTCTAGTATTGCAATCCTTTTGTTCTCTAGCTGTGTGGAGCCACATGGTTCATGCACTTCATTGCACACAGTTTTTTGTTGGATGGAAAAATATGACAGGTTTCAAAGTTCATCAGGAGAATCCAGATTCAGAATTAAGTTCCTACTTGATGTTGGACATGGTAAAATGTAGTTATATCAATTGATTAAAGTTCAGATTCAGAATTTTGACTTGTTCCAGAGCTATGGCTGTGTGCTCTGCTCTAGAAGAAACTAGAGTAATATAATTTTGATTCCCTGCTATATCCATGTGAAGAGTAAAACTAGTGAGTACTAATATATTCAGTCAACCAGATACTGTATCCCAATTCTTCATTACAACCAGCTTGAGGAGAAGTAGTGCCTTTTTTTTTACTTTATTTTTTGAAAGATCACCAGCATGATAAAGTATTGCCACTACTACATGTGAGCACCTATGGTCAATTACTGAGTGCAATGGCGGCAATGCTCTACAGTCTACAGTGTGATTCAAAATTTCACATTAACAAAATTCTCACTTTAACAAAATTTCTCAGAATCTTGCATGGCTGTTCCAACTTCCAAGTAAACAACATGTAGCAGGATTAAAGCAGAAAAAAAAGCAAAAGGGACAGGGAAGAAATGCTGTTCCAGTAGCCCAAGTGAAGAGAAGAATAAAAGAAGAGAGAAGATAAATAAAGTTAAAGCTAGAGCTAGGTACAGTAAGAAAAAAGAGAGAGGAACAGTCACATTGAACAAGCAAAGCAAAGCATCTGCATCACTGTCAGTTTGCTAATGCTGTTCTTTGCATTGCTGCTGCTGCTGCTTCTGCTGCTATTACCCTGAACTCAACTCCCATCTTGTTTCCTCTGATCAACATTTTTTTAATAATGGAAATGGGTTACATCTCCGGCCGTAGACACACAGCCAAAAAGTCCAGAAGTGAATAGAAAAGAGCTTAAAAAGGCGAGATGGGACAAACCTCCAACTTCTGCCGATAATATGATATACTAAAATCATGTTTTTTAAAATCACGTAGATTCTGTCACGAAATTCTGTAGGTACTACGCCATCTAAACTGGAGTAAAAGTTCCTTGGCTACCAATTCCAAGCGTGTAGCACCATTGCGCATAGTATCCCGTTGTTCCTGTGAAAGCATCATACACCAAGAGTGGAGCCAATTGGAACACATGAAGATAACCTGCATGATGTTAGGTATTTTTTTATGGTTAAAAACCATATCATTACGGCAACGTTAAATTGACCAACATAGACCACTAGCTCCAAATAAAATCATTTTTTTTAGGTCTAGGCACTCCCCTTAGCCAGTTACCAAATATATTTTTTGCAAACCGTCAGGCACTGTGCTTTAATAACTGAAACATTTGCATTGTGATGTTCATCAATCTGACGATCTGGTGCCAATGTGCCATGATCTTGTGCTGTTAAGATTGGATTAAGCCACAGGTGGGCATCAGAGGCCCTAGGGCAACGCATGAATGCCTGATCTGCCATCACAGGCAAGCAGCTTATTGCAGAGGAGGCAAAAGGGCAGGGTGGTGGTGGCTTGTGTGAATCGAAGAAGACGAGAGTTTTTCAGGTGAGAGGAGCAGCAAAACATCGAGCATGGCGCCCATGGGAGCCATGGGCGTGGAGATTGAGGATGGGACAGGGTAGGAGCAGGCGAGCAGCCATTGTTGTGCTCCAAAAACATTTACTGCATCTTCTGCCTACCTCTGCCTGCATCTTCTTGCAGAGAGCCTCGTTTCAGAGATTTTCAGAACCGAACACGGCCAGCAACAACAATGCCTGTGTTCTGTATGGTGCACTCATCGAGATGGATGAAAAAAGAAAAAGAAGAAGAGGGAGATGCTGCTGCACAACAATGATGCCTGGTTGCACTTGATATATTGTGCTTAATTCAGTACAGAGATGGGAGAACATCGACCAATGCAAGAAAAACGATGCTTAATTCAGTGCACGTCAAGCAAGAGGAAATGAAATTCAGAGTGCACGTCAGGGAAAAAAACGAAACAAATGAAATTTAGAGTGCATATCAAGCAAGAGGAAATGAAATTCAGAGGGCACATCAGGAAGAAAGAAACAAAACAAATGAAATATGAAATTCAGAGAGTGCACTGCAAGACGAAATGAAATTCAGAGTGCACATCAGCAGAAGAAACAAAACAAAACAAAAATTGCGGTGAGCGTGGATCGAACACGCGACCTTCAGATCTTCAGTCTGACGCTCTCCCAACTGAGCTATCCCCGCAAGGTGAGTGAAAGTTGCATAGGCCAATACTACACAACAGTGATAATCCAACGTACAGTATGGTTGAGGCAAGCGACAGGTGGCAGGTTGTGGTCAGAAGCAACTGAAGTTGGCTGGCTCTGCCTCGGAGGTGGATATGCACGCATGGACATGGACATGTAAGCCATGGAAGCAGTGCTCTGCATGCTACTCTATTCGTTACAAAATAAATTTATTTTTCATCCACCTCGTACATATATTGATATAAAACAAAAAAAATTATATTATCCTTGTTTTATCAAATTTGAATACAATTATTGTTTACTTTATCTACTCTCAATACATTTACTTTTTTTTCTTTCATAAATTTCGATGTAACGATTAATTAAAATTAACTTGTTTTAAAATAAACTAAATAAGTAAAAAATAGATTTATTTTGAAACGGAAGAGGTAGGTACTGGTAGTACTAATAGCTAGCGCCATGGCTGGCAGGGGAGACCTGCGATTAAACGGCCACTTCTTCGCCGGCCACGCCGGCCGGTCTGCCGGCCGGCTGCAGCTAGGCAGTGAGGCAGAGGCAGCTGCATATGCGTGCTTGACGCCACCGGTGACGCAACGCAGACAGAGGCATGACAGAAAGGAGAGAGAGCCCATGCCGACGCCTGTTTTGCTGCTTTCTTGTCAGCTGTCATCTCCTAGAAAACTTTTCGCAAAAACATCACATCAAATCTTTAGATATATATATGGAACATTAAATATAGATAAAAAAGAAAAACTAATTACACAGTTTGTATGTAAATCGCGAGATGAATCTTTTGAGCCTAATTAGTACATGATTAGCCATAAGTGATACAGTAACCCACATGTGCTAATGATGGCTTAATTAGACTTAAAAGATTCGTCTCGCGGTTTCCAGGCGAGTTATGAAATTAGTTTTTCCATTCGTGTCCAAAAACCCATTCCAACGTCCAGTCAAACGTCCGATGTGACACTCAAAATATTTCATTTCACCAACTAAACAGGCCCTAAGTACTCTCACTCAGGGTTCACATAACCGACGGAGACAGTTTTTGTGAAGCTGCTAGGTCCCGATTTACGAATATCGATCGGTATTAACCGGTTTCTTTACTGTGTTTACGGAAAGTTATCGGTTTTCATTGATTTTTGGTCGGATTTTAGTAAACCGGTGAGAGGGGATTTTTACTTTGAAATCGAAAGGTTAAACCCTCCTCTCACTCCTGCTACTACTACTCCTACAGTAGCTGAAAATATGTGCATGCATGCATGCGCAAGTCGGCAGGTGTGGCGATTGAGCCAGTGACTTCGTCGACTAGGCCCGGTTAAGTTGGCAAAAAAATTTATTTTGGATGTCACGTCGGATATATGGACACTAATTTGAAGTATTAAATATAGTTTAATAACTAAACAAATTATAAATTTTGTCAGGAAACTATGAGACAAATTTATTGAACCTATTAATCCGTCATTAGCAAATGTTTACTATAGCACCACATTGTCAAATCATGGCGCAATTATATATGCTTAAAAGATTCGTCTCGCAATTTAATTACACGTAATCTATATAATTTGTTTTTTTATCTACATTTAATACCCTATGCATGTGTCCAAACATTCGATGTGATAAGATAAAAATTTGTTTTTAACTAAACAGGATCTAAAAGTGTTTCTCGATGATCCATTGATTCCTTGTACCCGTTGATGTACATCAACAATGAAGATGGCAGTAAGTCAATGGTGAAACCCAGAAGGTCGATCGATCGCCTGACCTGGTAGGGAGCTGCCTCTGCCGCTGGGTAACTGCAGTACTTGCTGCTAATGAAGATGATCCTAGCTTAGCTTAGCCACTGGATGCATCATCATCGACCACACGACCTGTTCCAACTTTCAGCATAGGGACATTTAACTTTTTTTCACTTTTAAGATGTGACAATTAATTATTTGTCACTCGCTGTCTATGAGAGATGAGTCCTTATGTATCTATGACATATGAGTTCAATAGCAAATTGATTATTCCTTCAGCGTATGCAAACTAAACATCGTATATATACTCGTATATACTGTTGTACTGGAACTTTGTTCGTACGTACGACCGTACGTGATGAGGCAGATGAACTTACGGGAGCATTGACCTTGCAGGGCTCTCTCTCTCTCTTCTTTCTCTGCAAAGAAGACACAAGAAGCAGTTGACGACAAGATGAACCAACCCGTGGAACACGCATATATTTATACAGATCGACATGTGCAGCAAGTTAATACTAATATACACGACATATACGTACTATGAGCTACTCCCTCCGTTTAATAACGTAAGACTTTTTAACATTGTCTATATTCATATAGATGTTAATGAATATAGACCTATATATAGAAAGTCTTGCATTATGAAACGGAGGGAGTACATATACAGACATGCGCTTCGATCAATTAATTCAGACATGACAACACAGACGCATGCAGATACAACAATCACATCGATCGGACGTACTCCTATACGAGGTACTCCCTCCCTCCGTCCTAGAAAAAAAATCAAACTCCAAGGATGAATGTAGATACATGTGTGTCTATATTCATTCCTATAGTTTGATTCTTTTTGAACATAGGAGTATAATATACTATGAGATATGGTTGTTGATCCATATATATACACGGAAGCTACTAGTACAAAGTTAGAATATCGATGGAGTTGCAAACTTGTAGATACTCCCTCCGTCGTATAAAAAACCAATCCTAACTTAAGAACCTGATGAATACATACGTGTCTAGGTTTATAATTAGAAGAGTGAATTGCACTTTGGGCAAGGTTATTTTACCCAACTTGCACTATGAACCAGGGTCTACCTCATGCTTTCACTTGAGACCAGGTATTCTTACAATATGTTTCACAATGGATTAGGTTGGTCCTTTCTTGGCTACCAGTACCATCAACAACGAGCTGCCACCGCACACCACCATTAAAGCTAAAGCTTGAGCTCCAGATCATTGCAATTGCATCTCAACCTGCAAGTCCTTACTCCCAACAGGCTTGCATGCCTCCACCACCTACGTTTCTCATTGCCCATCACGACAAGCTGCCTCAAATTGTCCTAGGCACACAGCCACATGAGCTTGGGATGACGTAGCGCAAATAGGAAGATTTAGATGAAATACGTACGGGGCCAACTCTGTTGGAGTTTGATCTTGAGCTCTAGAGCTAACCCAACTTGCAAAGTTTGGTCATAAAATCTTGTCTAAAGTGAAAAGCTTTGCTAATGCCTAGCTCAATATGCAACCTAGGTAATAAAACATGAACCAAAGTGCAATTTACTCTAATTAGAATTACTAGTCCTTTTATAGGACGGAGTAGTTCGTATGTGACGCATGTGGGATCATATGGGGCTGTTTGGTTGGCTATCAATGGTTGTCATGCCAAACCTCTCAGACATGTCACAATTTGTTAGAAGTTTGGTTATCACAGTTGTACCATGCCTCGCATTGCTAGTCCGTGGTGGGCCTATGCGCCATAGACTTAGGCTGTGTTCTTTCCAGTGTGTTTTTTTTTCAAAAGGTTTCTATAAGAAAGTTGCTTTAAAAAAATCATATTAATCTATATTTTTTTTAAAAAAATAAATACTTAATTAATCATAAGAAAATATGTCATTCCGTTTCGCGTGCGCGGAGGTGAGTTCCCAACCTTACCACCCAAACACAGCCTTAACTTCTTGTCAAACTTAACCACACTCTTATGGTCAACAAATTGCTACTTACTTTGTGTAGCATGACACACGTATGATAAAGTAAGGTGTGGTAAATTTAGTCATCAACTAAACAACCACAGATACATACGCTTGGTGTCCATTTTTGGGAAGCTGCACGTACGTATTATATTAACGTGCTCCATCCATTCTAAAACAATAAATCTAATACGGGATGTGACACATTCTAATACGAATACGCACATATGTACCGGCAACTAGCGTGCGTATATGGATGTGTGTCGTGTGCCTGTGTCAGGGCACAGGTAGACATGTATACGTTCATATATATACTCCCTCTGTCCCAAAATATAATAAATTTTAGCTATGAATCATCCAGATTCATAGCTGATTCATAGCTAAAAGTTGTTATATTTTGGGACGGAGGTAATAGTATGTACATACGTTACATAGACCCTCCATAAAAAACCAAATTATGAAAGCAAAAATAATTTGATTTTTTTTAACGGAAGAGGGTGTATATATTAGTTCTAATTGTTAGGTATATATATTGAAAGCAATATGGAGTTCTATCGCATGCAAATTCATTATTTTTTCCCCTTAGCCTCTTATCCAGAAGACTCTATCTATTTATTTCATATTGTAAATTATTTTATACTCGAACTATTTTAAGTTTAACTAATTTTATGAAAAAATATAATAGCACTTCTAACTCACAATAAATATATTATTAAAATATATTTAATGTTAGTTTTAATAAAACTAGTTTGGTGTTTGGATGATGCTAATTTTTTTTCTACAAACTTAATTAAATTTTAAATTGTTTGAGTAAAAGAAAGTCAAAACTACTTATAATATGAAACAGAGATAATAATAAAGTGAAATTTGAAACATCAGCATAGTACTTTCTCCGTCCCATATTAAGGTCATTTTTGCATACACTCATTTGTCCCAAAATAAATTTATTTTTGGAGTAACCATTGCATCAGATTTTGTGAAAGTAGATAATAATTGTATTAGTAGTAGATAAAGTAAGAAATAATTACATTGAGATTTAATCATAAAGTAGAGGTATTCTATTTTTTTTAAGTTTGTATCGATATGTGTGGGATGAATAGAAAATAAACTTATATCTTTTAAGTTTGTATCGATATGTGTAGGATGAATAAAAAATAAACTTATTCTAAGATGAAGATAGTATACTACCATGGCAGTGCTTTGCTTAAGGCAGGGCCAGAACTGAACTGAATCACACACTGCCATGTCAGCTAGCTACCGACACAAAGGACGGGTCGTCGTGCTTCGGGCCGCATCGTGGTCGTGGTCTGGTCGGATCTCGCCTGGGTCCACATGGAACCAAGCGGCCCATCTCATTTATTGGGCCGGAAAGGGGCCGTGGCATAAGTACCTGAGGGCCCATCAATCGTTGGGCGGCCCGAACGGCCCATACTACTGTTCGGACTCCGAACTCCGAAACCAATTTTTACCTCGCGGTTTCGCGGTTATATTAACACGGCAGCAAAGCCATCGACGATCGATCGAGCTATCCAACCATCACTGCTACACATCGAAGCTCATCGACCAGTAACTTTTTCATCTTCTTTTTAATAGCCATTCAGTACAGCCAAATTAATTGAAACATGATCCGAAATCATAGCCTGACTGAAATTTAGTATAAGGGTATGTATAAAGATAGAGTTTAATATGATATCTCATTGTTACTTAATGTCACTGGACCTATAATAGTAGAGACAATAAGATTTTCACTAAATAATTTTTTATTATACCTCTTTCCTTTTCTCCGCCCTCATGCAACAAACTTTCCGTTAATAAATGCTAAGAGTTGACTCTGAGCCATTGTCATATGTAGCCAGGGGTGGAGCTAGTGTTTATTAGGGGGTGCCCAGGAACCTAGTCAAGAAATTTTTTTTAGCTATACCTTATTTATTTTCACCATATATGTATCCCTCAATACAAACTTAGGCACCCGCATCAGTTTAAACTCGATCTAAACTAGAGTAAGTTAAGAAAGTGGCACCACCCTCCATTTCGCTCTAGCTCCGCCCCATGTAGCAATGATGTTTCTCCTTTCTTTCCTCTCTTACTTTCATCTCACCAAATTTACTTACATGACGATAAAGAAAGTCTGATATTAGACGCAATTGTAAATGCGCTCATAGGAGTACAAAAATTTTCGTCGATTCATCCAGCGATTAGATGGGCCATCGAAACGGCAGGTTAGGTGGAACTATATGGGCTTTTATTTGGGCCATTACGAGGCCGTGCTCTCGCTGACACGTGGGCCCCCACAACCCCCTTCGTCTCCCCACGTCTCCCTCTTCCCTCACCTCCCGCCGCCGCCGCCGCCGCCGCCGACGACGACGACGAGGCCACGCGAGAACCCCGGCCATGGCGTTGCCTTCGTCAGCTCGATCTTCCCGGAGAAGACGACGACGACGACGGGAGACAAGGAGTTGGTTCAGTTCACCACCTGCCGCCGCAAGCATCCTGAATTAATTTCTGATATACTTTTATTTTTTCTTCTTCTTTTTTGTGGTCGTTGTTAACGACTCTGCTCACGCCGTACTAGGTCAAAAGTTTCTTCAGTTTACCAATTACCAAACCCAATTAATTAATTGATTGATTGATTCTGGATTAGTTCATGCTTTCCCTTTTCCATCATGTGGTTGGTAGAAGAACTGGTAAAGCTTGTCTGGGTCTCTGGCAAGAACAAGATATCGCAATCCATGGTGTTTCAGTTACTAGATTAATGCAAGATTATCTTCAGGAAAAGATCAGTGCATGCAAGCTTGTCGGATTGGGAAGAGGAGCAGCCACAAGAATCAAATTAGGGAGAAATACAAGTTTTTATTCAGAATTAATGGAAGTGATGAATCAATCCTAGATAGTAATAATAAAAAGATAATCAAACAAGCTCCTCTGATCGTGGCACAAATGGGAGCAGCAGTAGCATAAACCAATGGAAGAACAGCTCAAATCCCTAACGAATTCCTACCACGCACGCGTGCCATGCTCACATCACATCGAAAATCCTCAAATGCGTGCACCGATCAAGATTGATACAGACGGTGATAGGCTTGCCGGGTTCGTCGTCGACGTCGACGTCGACGTCGAGCTCACACGGCGGAGACGGCGTAGACGGCGGCGACGACGATGCCGGCGAGGATCCCCACCGGCGAGACACGGAGCGGCGCGACGCCGGAGCCCACGGGCGTCGCCGGCGTCGCCTTCGACCCTGTCCCCGCCGGAGTCGTCGGCGTCTGTCCCGCAGGAGGAGCAGCAGCGCCACCTGCACGCACGCGGCGAAGGTGTTCGTCAGCTATCTCGCGCTCGTCGGGGACCAAGAAATGGCGGCGAGACGCCGAGAGGAGAGAACGCGAGCTACTTACTCTTGCAGTTGCTGACCGGCGGCGTCTGGACCTTGCAGGCGTCGGGGAGGCCGAGCGCGCGGGTGCGGTTGATGCTAAGGCCGAGCGCCGCCGTGTCGGCGTTGAGCGCGACGCACAGGCACTCCGGCTGCGACTTCACCACCTCGCCCAGCTTGCCGCAGCACGACGCCGACGGCGCCGTCTCGTTCCCGGTCAGGTAGTTGAGGCACGGCGACATGCTCAGCAGCGTCTGCGTGCACCCGCTCGTCGACGACGGCGTCTGCGCCGCCGCGCCACCGGCCATCAGCGCCACCACCACCACCGCCGCCGCCGCGCCGATCCACGCCACCCTCGCAGCCATTCTTGACACTGACAAGCAAACAAGCAAGCAAACAAAACTCTGCGTAGGTGGTACAAGATGCTCTTGGTGTCTGAAACTCTGAATATAAATCTGTGCCTTTTTGTGCTCGATCTGTGTCGTTTTTATAGGGGAGGAAACCGAGGAAAGTTGCGAGACAGCAATGCAGGGTTGGGTCAGGTTGGTGAGCTGAATCTTCCTAATCTCGCCAATCAAAATGCCATTTATTTTTTTTAAAAAAAAATTCTTCTCTTGAAGGAGTTGTTATTTGTTCAGAGGCCAGACAGCTGTTCAGAATTCAGACAGGCAAAAATCAGCAAATGCAGTACATCTTTGAAGTTTGGAGTATTCAGATTAGGTAGCCAGTTCTTTTTTTTGACGCAAAGGTAGCCAATTCTGGATTTCTGGTCTCTGCCGTGTTGGAAGAGATTAGCAACGGTATGCGTGTCATAACATGATTTCTTGTCCTTTTAATTTGGATGGTTTTTACGGTTCAGTAGCAGTAATTACTGGCCTGGAAAAATCGTATACTTTTCTGCCTGAAACCACAAGGTCAAAGTTTGGAATTACTGTTTCTTCTAGAAACGCACTTCCGTGAAGAAACAAGAGCAAGTGATTTGAATATTATTAATATACAGGATTTTTCAGGCATTCAGGAAAACTGAAACCCCTCATTAATTTCCTTTTCTAAAAAGAAACAACAGCTAGCATACAAAATAATGCTCCCAAATTTGCTAGTAGTACTTTCTTAGTTAGGGAGGCTGGTCGTACAGCAGACAATACTCCCTCCGTACTCATAAAAGAATCCCTTCGTACTCATAAAGAAAGTCATTTAGAACAATGTTTAAGTCAAACATTGGGAATATAAATCATCAATAACTCTCAAGTTATTAAGTTTAAAAATATAAAAATTATATGAATAGATTTTGTCTTAAAAAATACTTTCATAAAAATATACAAATATCACTTTTCAATAAATATTTTTATAGAAATAAAAAATCAAAGTTGTGTTTTAGAGACCGTGTCTCTGTCCTAAACGACTTCCTTTACGATTACGTATGGAGTAATTTTTACACAAACTAGCAGCCAATCATCTTTACAGAAAGCAGGCTTATCAACCTATGGCTAGTGTAATTTGGCTTTGTTTAGTCATAAAGCACCGGCCATTCTGGAAGTTGCACACAAACACAGATGAAATTGTGCAAATTCACTATATATTTCATTCTTTTGTTGCAGTGGCATCACATCTCCCATGTTTTCAGTTGGTCGGATAAACCATTCATGTGTGTTCCCTTTTTTCTTCTTCTTCTTCATGATACTACATCCATAAGCAGTAGCAGTAGTTGCAACGTGGTTTGCTTTTAGAGCAGTAGCATTCTCATCTTCTTGTTCTTTCTGTAATTTGTTCATAAGGTTACCTTGCACAACGGACGCATTGGATGATCTCTGATAATTCTGTAATTTGTTCAGTAGGAGTATAAACCGTGTTGACATCATTTTTTTTTTCTGTCTAAAAATGCGGTTTGTGTTTATTAGAAAATGTTCAGGTTTCTACTGGGTATTCATTCTTCTGCGTGTAAATTTCAGAGTAGCAGATGAGCCGTGTGCAGTCACTCCAGTGGATTGTTCTTGCTATGCTGAAAAGCAACATGGGAATCTCACTGTGCTTTTGCTGTTACGTTTGTTGCAACCACTAATTTGACTCGACCGGATGGATGTTGGGGGTTGTTTGTTTGGTTACAAATCTAATCTTACAACTCAAAGCTTTAGGCAGCATCCCATTTTCTTAAGCAAGTACTCCCTCCGTATTTTAATGTATGACGGCGTTGACTTTTTTTTTTTCAACGTTTGACCATTCGTTTTATTCAAAATTTTTGTGTAAATATGAAAATATTTGTGTCATGCTTAAAGGACATTTGATAACGAATCAAGTCACAATAAAATAAATGATAATTACATAAATTTTTTGAATAAAACAAATGGTTAAACGTTTGATTAAAAATCAACGGCGTCATACATTAAAATTAAAATATAGATATAGTATTACATTTTTTTAAATATTGAAGCTATCGTTTGACCTGACTTGTATCATGATCCACTTTACAGTTTACACAGCCACTACATTTTTCATGGGGGACATACTTGCTTTA
>CM020182.1:22472005-22489590 GCA_009805545.1 Oryza longistaminata | reverse complement strand
CGCCGTCGACCGTGCTCCCGCGGCTCCCTCCTCCGATCGTGTTGCTAGATTTGATTTTTTTTTCTTTTTTTTTTTGCATGTTGTTCCAGATGATGCACATATTTTTGATCTGTGTAAATGATGTTTGATCTGTGCTGCTGATGATTTTGTATTTCGTATTTGAATTTGGAAATGAGCAGCGAATCTAGATGTGGATTTGAATTTTGAAATTAATGAATCAATGGGCGGTTGCATGGGTATTTTCACTGGCAGCTGCGCAGCTGCATAGGTATTTCTTTTTGGGCAAAAAATAGATTTTCACTGGCGGCCGATTTAACACAGCCGCCAGCGAAAATCCATTTTTGCTGGCGGCCATCTTAAGCCAACGCCAGCGAAAATAGATTTTTGCTGGTGGTCAATAACCGCTAGCGAAGATCTTTGCCTTTGCTTTGTGGCGGCTGCAAATTTCTCCAGCAAAAATCCAAAATAGCCGCCACGAAAAATGGTTTTTGTAGTAGTGTAAAGTTCGCAGTTGTTCGATGTGTGATTTTTATAATAATTGGCTGTAGTTTTTTAAATAGTTTAAAGGCCGTTATGAATCTATTATTAAGAAAAAAAATTAAAGAGGTAAGCGATCGAATGAATATTTGTAAATCATTGGTGCTGGCTAAGTTGGACGCATTTCTAGAGTGAAGATGGTGTCATCTGCCTCAGTTTATCTCCTTTTTCAAAAAGATAGGTAGCATTGGTTTTATGTGCATGGCTTTTGCATAGGTCCGTTTGAATTCTGTGTGCGCCGGCCACACGAATTAATCAACATTGCTGGCTCATGAATGATGATAGCTTTTTTTTTTTTTAACGGAAAACAGCACTAGAGTGCCTTTTCATTGAATAGAGCAGGAGAAAATACAAATCCCTAGGAGTAAAAGGAAAACGGAGAACCACTATAGCTGTACACTATACAGAGTGCGGGATTAACTCACGCATGAATGATGATAGCTGCATCTACACCATTTGTTGCTACTTTTTTTTTTCTATGACTGGATATCAATTATCTATCATTGCTCAATACGATAATGATAAATCAAGAGAGAGTTGATCTAGTCAGTCGCGACGATTGATGTGAATGAATGAATACAGTTGATGTGCTCTTTTTTGTATTATTACACGAAAGACAGATATATATACACACCATGATAATATATATCGTAGACACTGACGAATATGTCTCCTAACACACGCTTAAAGAGAGATAAGGCCATTTCCAACCCAAAACACCAGACATAGTTTTCATAAACTCCACATCATCAAGAAACTACTACTAGACACCACTCTTCTAATGCAAACACTACTATTCCATGCTTAAGTTTAATGCTACTTATCTCACATGATGTCTTGGATGTTGTGTAGAAACCATGTCTCATGCAAGACATGGTTTCCTTCTCTTTTCTCATTTATTCACTTACCACATCACTTTTCATTCTATGTGGCAGCTTATTTAATATTATAGACAACATCCTAATTATTGGGTTGAGAATGGCCTAAGAGATAAATCCCTATACCAATAAAATCCTATTGAAAGCGCACAACCAATGTCATTAATTAATGGGATTCAAACCCTGGTGTGGATAAAGTCATGCCCTCATACCTGACCGAGCTACATCACCGGTGCTTTCTTTTAATTGTTGATGTACTCTTGATGAGATGTCGATTTCAATGGTTTCTCAAGGTTCGACTGCGAAACTATATATCATGTACATTAGATATATTACATCACATGCACATACTCAGTACGTGAACACTATATATTGATTTGAATATGTACAAATTGACAACGAACCTTGCTGTTTGTTCATGCATATTGAAAAATGTACATATATACGGTTTCATCTAAAAAGAAGAAGGAATTAAATTATATCATACATATGGCTAAATTTCGTTCCAATGTTATAGTTAATACACATATATGTATACATCGCTAGTTCCCTGCATGACAGTGTTAGATTGTGAAATGCGTAATAATCAGTTGTCCAAAGATAATTTGAACATATCTTGCTTCGATATATGATGATCGAGAACGCTGACTTAACTGTACATGTGCGCGGTCCTGCAGCAGTGAAAGCGAACAGATTTTATAATGCGCATACTTGCACTGTCGCAATCCAAATAGATTTTTCCTTTTAGTTTTGATTCGAATTGCGTCCCAACCTGGACCAATTCCGTGCTACAGCTGGCTACAAATCTGTAGCCCGCTGCTCTTCTCTCTCCTAATTTATCTTCTTAAAATATGTTTGCAGCTGGCTTATAGCCTGCTATTGTACCTGCCCTAATCAATATTGCTGGCTCATGAATGATGATAGCTGCATCTACACCATTTGTTGCTACTTTTTTTCTATGACTGGATATCAATTATCTATCATTGCTCAATACGATAATGATAAATCAAGAGAGAGTTGATCTAGTCAGTCTCGACGATATGATCTGAATGAATGAATACAGTTGATGTGTGCTCTTTTTTTATTATTATACGAAAGACACATATATATACACCATGATATATCATAGACACTGACGAATATGTCTCCTAACACATGCTTAGGGCCTGTTTGGCACAGCTCCAGCTCCAGGAGGGAGCTGAAACTCAGCCAAACAGTTTCAGCTCCATCAAAACTGGGAGTGGAGCTGGGTGGAGCTCTCTCACAAAATGAACTAGAGTTGTTAAGGCAGCTTCGCAACTCCACTCCAGACCCAACTCCTGAAGTTAAATTTAGGAGTTGGAGCTGTATCAAACAGACTCTTGAAGAGAGATAAGAGATAAATCCCTATACCAATAAAATACTATTGAAAGCGCACAACCAATGTCATTAATGGGATTCAAACCCTGGTGTGGATAAAGTCATGCCCTCATACCTGACCGAGCTACATCACCGGTGCTTTCTTTTGTTGATGTACTCTTGATGAGATGTCAATTTCAATGGTTTCTCAAGGTTCGACTGCGAAACTATAGGCCTGTGTTTGGATCCAAACTTCAGTTCTTTTCCATCACATCAACCTGTCATATATACACAACTTTTCAATCACATCATCTCTAATTTTAACCAAAATCCAAACTTTAGATCCAACTAAACACAGCCATAGCCATATCATGTACATTAGATATATTACATCACATGCACATACTCAGTACGTGAACACTATTGATTTGAATATGTACAAATTGACAACGAACCTTGCTGTTTGTTCATGCATATTGAAAAATGTACATATATACGGTTTCATCTAAAAAGAAGAAGGAATTAAATTATATCATACATATGGTTAATTTTCGTTCCAATAATATAGTTAATACACATATAAATGTATCCCTATATAGTTCCCTGCATGACAGTGTTAGATTGTGAAATGCGTAATAATCAGTTGTCCAAAGATTTGAACATATCTTGCTTCGATATATGATGATCGAGAACGCTGACTTAACTGTACATGTGCGCGGTCCTGCAGCAGTGAAAGCGAACAGATTTTATAATGCGCATACTTGCACTGTCGCAATCCAAATAGATTTTTCCTTTTAGTTTTGATTCGAATTGCGTCCCAACCTGGACCAATTAATATTTTTGCTAAATCCTCGCGTATATTTGTCGCCATTAGACTCGTTCGGAGACTTAGTCAAGGGCTAGCTAGAGGGTCGTTTTAATTTTTAAACAGAAGAAGGACTAACAAAGATGCTAATTAATTAAAGGGCTAGAGGGGCAACCGGTTGTGCCATATATGGTGACAAAATTTACTGTATTTTGTAGTCTCTCGGAATTTTCTTTTATTGTTAGATGAGAATATATACTGTTTGTGTAGTGAAACACTACTTTCATAAAAGAAATTAAACAGTTTTGATTCAATCAGTGCACGTTTGACCATTATCTTATTCGAAAATTTAGTGTAAAAATGTAAAAATATAAGTCACGATTAAAATAACTTCAATGACAAAAAAAAGTCATAGCAAAATAAATGATATTTACATTTTTAATAAGTTAAATAGTTAAACATTATAATTAAATGTCAACAATGTCGTACATTTAAAAATTAACATATAACGAAGATAGGATCTGATGAGGACATCAACACCATCGATACATCCACGTCCCCCCAAGTACAGCATGATGGTCTTTGTGCAATCTGGCACTCAGGTACAGAGCAGTATGACTGCTCATGATAATTCCATCCAACGGCCAGATGCAAAGGGAATGCATGTTACGCCGAACCGACCTCCTGTTATGAACTCAGCAATTTCTGCACAAACAATGAACAAACAGCAGCAACCCACACAAGTCCAGCAAGCCTCACAGCAAATATATGGAACAACTAATCGCCCTGACCAGCCATACACTAGGCCAATCGGTGGTTCAACACCTCTTAGCTCATTGAGTTCAGAATCAGAAATAAGGCCTTCCTCGCATCCTGCAAAAATGGAGACTCTTCCTTCTCATCCAATGACACAACAAAATGCAGCTGCGCAGCAAATGCAACAGAACAAGGATGTGAAGACTAATGCTTCTAATCCAAGGAGTAATGCAAAGCAAGATTCGGGGACAGGTAAGGGTCGTGCAGTTGGCACTGGAGGTTCTTCAACGAAATCGCAAGGGAAGCAGGTAATTCAATTCCTGCATCATCTCACCTATCTGTCCTACGATATATTCAAATCAAATTTCCAGATTCATATGCAACCCAATTCCTCGATCCATCTAAATAGTCTGAATTACCAATAATTTTCATTTATTTACCGTGGGGGACTCCCCCACTGTTTCCTGGTAAAAAAAAAATTTGATACCACATAAACGTTGAGTATGTGGATGTATGACGTCAAAATATCGATGGTCGGAGGGAGTATTTCTATTCTATTACATGAAGATTGATCATCTTCTTTGATCAGATGATTGTTAGCAAGCTGCAATAACTGGTAATTAAATAGTACCATTTATGAATATAGGGATCAAATGTTTATCTATCTACTGATCCGTACTTATGGTGCAGTCTCCTCTCTGGCCGGGGTGGCTCATCAGTGGAGTGTTGGATGCATGGCTGAACTATAACCACGTATGGTGATGTGTACGATGCGCCCTGTTGGGCAGGCACGGCTTCTGTCCTCGCGTTGTACCATCCCCTTCTCACTTGTTGCAATCACCACATCACGCACCTGCAGTAATATATACTCCCTTCATTAAAAAAACTCAACTAAAAACTTAACCTAGTAGAGAATGTGACCCTAGTCCAGATTTATTATATTAGGAGAGGTCACGGTTGAGTTTTTTTTTTTAACGGAGGGAGTACAGAGATTTTGGACGGATGGGTCACTTCCTGCTCCCTGTCCAAATTCGTACTACTAAGAAGTATCTCATCCATCCAAAATCCCTTATATTTTGGAACGGAGGGAGTACAATGCCACAGCTAGCTAGCTATAGCTACCACTAATTCCTTCTTTTGGCATGTATACCATTGTTGCAATTGAGCATTTGGAATGAATTGAAATACAGCCTCCGTTCCAATATAAATGTGGTTGTGAGTTTCCGTGTTCATAGCTTTGACTGTCCTTCTTATTTGAGAAAAAATATGATTAGTATTTTTGTTGTTATTAGATGATAAAATATGAATAGTATTTTATATATGTATGTGACTAATTATTTTTTTAATAAAATTTTCAAATAAGACGGACGGTCAAACGTTGCACACGGAAATCCACAACTGCACTTATATTAGAACGGATGTAGTAATTGTTTAGAAACAGCCGGACAAATTGTACGACAAATTATATATTTAGTTAATCGCGCTAACTGTAATTAATTAATAATTTGAGTCCAAAGATAACTAACTTCTTCCTTTAGCCCGCCATCCATCTTGTAGTTTAGGATGGAGGAAGTTGAAAACAATTGTATCATCCTCTTTCCTTATAGTGATCATAAATCTTATCTGATCAATTTCCTAGATGAATGGTGATACATGCCGTGACGAAAAATCTAGACATATACTGTTGACGGAAAAAAATATGCAGATACTCCAAAAAAAGAAAGATAGCCTTGCGTGTTGGTCAGCATGGCTAACCCAATTATTCCATGAAAATTGACATATAGTAGCATGTAACATAGTCCATATGAACTGAACTTTTGAGAGGGGAAGTAGCTCAGCACTTTTTACATTTTGACTCTTTTTAAAAACTTATGTTATAAATAAATCTCTAAACAAATTTATTTTAATAATAGACTATTTTCACGGTGCCAAGGTCCCTAACACCGAGGTACAACGTCTCAGTGCCAATACTCTCGTTCCCACAACAACCAAGATATAGAAGACATAGAGGAGTCGGTGCCAAAGAGACTCGCATTGAGGACCTATTTGTAAGAAGTGTTGAGTCTATTTGTAAGAACAAATATTTATACTTTTTACCCTTCTCAGAAAATTTATTTTACAAATAGGTACCTGGCACTAATCTCTTTGGTACCGATCCCCTCCACGTTACTAACTTAGCTACGTGAGGCGAGGGGTGTATATGACTGTGTTATTGGCGCCAAGACATTGATCATGGTGCCAAGAAAAAAAGAATACATTTGTAGAATAAGTTTTTTCAAAGGTCTATTTGTAAAATTTATTTGTAAAATAAATTTTAAAAACTAAAATGTGAAAAATTCAGGAAAGTAGCTAGTAGCATACTATACACCGTACCTTCCATGGATAGGTCATGTCCCATCAAATACATCAAATGATCCCTTCGATAAAAAGAAAGAAAATATGGGCATATTACCATGCAAATCTAACCAAACATTTCTATGCGACACATATACCAAATAATGGAGCCCTAACATATATTCCTACAGGAACCTCGAGATCGATCGATAGATAGATGGATGGATATATATATCGACGTTGTTGCGTCAAATCGTCCATTTTTCTCCATCAAAAGTTGAGTCCTTTCGATCGATCCATGGATGGCGAGAGGTGTCCATTGGACGCATTTCACTGGTCCATGTTTCTGCAGCTAGCTAGCATATCATATGCACTTTTGTTTTGGAGAGGGGAGATGGAGAAGACGTTGGCTTCATGGCAAACCCAGGACCAGCCATGGCCTCTTTAATTTCTTGTCATCCATGCGGCGAGATGGCCTTTTTTGAGCCTCACTCTTTCCCTCCTAGATGCTCCATCAATTATGGAAAATGCTTTATCCCGTGCAATAGTGAGTAAAAATTGTTCTTCGGAGCCTTTCAAGAGGTGGAAAAGTAGAGGGGTTTAAACGCCATGATAGTTTGATTCGCATGGTAGTCATTTTCTCAGTCGCCATCAGATGGCACGCGGAAATTGGCATACGTGTTGATTATGTTGTATTGATGGTATAATCATGTTGTTTTCATTAAAAGTATATTGGTTTTGTAGATGTATTTATAACAAAGGGTTTAATTTAATTTGTAATTAATTTTGGTGTATTATTTATGTGGTTTTATGAAAGCACCGATAGATTTGCAAAGGGCATGTTTACATCCATTTGGAATAGCAAATGCCAAATGACAAATATTTTGGTGGCAAAAGTTTTGGCATTGCAAAAGTACTAGCTAGTTGGTGATTAGATGCATCCCAAACTTTTGCCATTCTAGCACTTTTTGGTGGAGAGAGAGAGTGTGTGATCCCAAAGTACTTTTTGGCACAATTTGCTACTACGGACTAGCAAATGGCAATGACAAATTGTTAACTTTTGCTACTAGTGTTTAGATCCAAAATGGCAAAACTTTTGCCATTTTGGAGGATCTAAACAAGGCCAAAGATAACTATTTTTGGCACTTGCTGCTCCTTACATTTTTACCTATTTTACAATGAAACTACTAACAAATTATGAGATGTCACGAATTATGAATCATGATGCAGAAGATCCTGTTTTTTTTGTTTTCATCAACAGTAAAATCAAGCATATGCGTGTACATTAATTACTTAATCAGGTCAGATAATATGGCTCTACGGTCAGATAATAGTTATGAAACTCATGTATGGGTATGTTTCTTTTAATACGGAGTATTATTTTAGTTATACAGGACATATCTAGGAGCGATTATATCACCACCATGTGTAATTGTTCCAAAATATAAAAACTTAGGATCGGATAGAATATTTTCTATTATTTGTCTTGCTCGGTAGTACCTATATATAGTCTAGTAAATGTTCCAACTGAGTATAAGCTCTTATATTTTAGACTGAAGGTTGTATTATCTGAAAAGAGAATCTGAAATTAACATCTGCTACCTCAGTTCAAGCTCCACATACCGTCTATGCGACCAGACCCATGATAAGAAGCTCGCCGCCGTCCCTACCAACTCCGGCCACCGTGGCCGCGGCCGGGGAGCACGCCGACGGCGAGCCTCGTGGCCGGCACATATAGATATCTGAGAAGCAAACCCAAGAGGGTAAGGCTGTGTTTGCAAGAGCAAGTTCCCAATACTCATCTCTCGTTTTCCGCGCACACACTTTTCAAACTGTTAAACGGTGCATTTTTTTGCAAAAAGTTTCTATACGAAAGTTGTTTAAAAAAATCATATTGATCCCTTTTTGAAAAAAATAGCTAATACTTAATTAATCACGCGCTAATGAACTACTCCGTTTTCCGTGTGCACCGTGCAGGTTCCCATCCTCCCCTAGCGAACACAGCCTAGTTAGAGATAGTAAAGTTACAAGTGAATTGATATTGGAGTAACTATAAGGAGATTGAGGATTTTTTAGAGATGGTACATAGAGGTCACATCGATGATCAAGCTTAGATAGTCGACAAGCCCACATTGCTCCTCATCGGTATGTCGGCGCCCTTGATTAGTCCTCCCAAACAAACTACACTACGATGATCTTATTATCGTGCCATCATTTCTTGCTTATGCCATACGCTCGGAGACATGTTTCATCGCCCATCATGTAGGCTACATTTGCGCCTTCATTGTTAAGCTCGAGGCTCGCCTGCTGATATTTGTAGCATCTAGTTTTGCCCTGCTCTCAAGGTTTGGCATCTCGAGCACGTGCTTATTGGTTTCATTAACTTGGCCCTATATGAGGTTGCCGTTGATAGCAAGAATAGTGGCTAGGAGTGATGGAAATACAAGGAACTTCAATGTTGTGGAGTTGAAGGACAAACCCCATTCCAAAGTGTAACCAATCGTAGATTATCCAGGGCTACAATATGAAGATAATGTTTGTCTAGGCCTACTTCCTTTTACAATCTTTTATTTACGGTAATAAAACTTGGTCCAGTATGCAATTTACTCTTTTATTTGCTCTTAACATGTATCTTTGGCTTACAAATACAACTTAAAATTGTAAGCGTTTTGTTATCCTCGTATCCAATGAATGGTATTAAATATATTAGAATGGGATTTCCCCACCAATTCTCTTGAGGGGCAAATAATTAACTCTTCCTCTAACTCAAGTTTGATAGGTGTCAAAATCATCACTCCAAAGAATAATTACAGTACCATCCATTCCTTCCATCCTTCCACCCAATCACTTAACCCATGCTCTAAAAAGCATTGCAAATCCATCATGATTGGATCAGCATAGAAGCACCTGTGTCACTAATCACCAGTGTCCCCACAAGCCAGAGTGAGTGCCTCCTTTCCCTTTGCCAAAGGCAGCAGCATCATTCCACAGTTAAAGCATTCTTCTCTTCTTCACCTACAAGCCTCATAAAAGCGGCCCGGGTCGGAATCCAACGGCTCGTGGCGTTAAACCCCCCCGACCCCAACCGGGCAACCACCCCCATCCATCCGTCCCATTCCCCACCCGAACCCCAAACGAATTTCCCAAACCAAATCCCATTCCATTCCCCGTCCGTTTCGGTTTCGGTCTGGGATTTTGAAACGGGGAGGCGGAATGCTAGACCGATCCCTCAGGCCGCCGCAGCCGCAGCAGGCGGCGGCGGAGGCGGAGCGCGCTGCGGGGCGAGGGAGGGGGAACGTGGATCGGGTGTGCTGTTCAAGAAGTCGTCGAGATGGTGCCGCTCGTGAGGGGTCGCTGCATGGTGAGTCCGGGTTCGGCGGTTTCGGAGAGGGGGGGAGATCTCGTCTGCGGGTGGATGTCTGATGCGTGTTGTTTTTTTTTTTATTTTTTTGGTTTGGTTTGGATGGATGCAGGCGGAGGGTCGAACCGTCCTACTCGAGGCGGCTCGATGGTGTAGCCGCCGGCGCCGGCGAAGAAGGGGGGCTTCGCCGCGCGCGGCTCTCTCTCTAAATATATATATATTTTGTCTCTTTTTTAAGATAGATAATCTCTCTTGACGTTCACATTGCTTTTCTGTTGTGCTGTTTGGAGGTGGGCGGATAGGAGTAGTTTGGATATATGAGATGATAGTTGTGTATATGATTACAGTGAATTTGATAAGTGGTCTTTTATAATGGTTAGTGGTATTTTCAGGGTGTCAGTTGTGTAGTTGTAAGGAGTGTTACATAATATAGGGGTACATGGGTGGTTTAGGGATTGGTGTTTTATGTATCCTTAACACGAGCTATTCGGACTATGGATGCGTTCTCGTTATTAGTGATGCTGAATTATGGCAGTGTCGGTGGGATAGTATCGCGTAGAAAATCTATGTAAATCAGGTCTTGGTGCGCCATTGTGTGCAAGGAAGGATAGATACTCGCAGCATAAAGTATCGGAGTAATATCTTCCACATGTGTTTGTGCGTCTCGGTTTATTCATATGTGACTTGGACATATATGGATTGGACTTGAGGATTTGTTTCGTTCGTTTAGTGATGATGTACTGATTTTGATGTAGTGGTGTATAGATCGACTGCAAGATGTAGATACGAATGACGAAACCAGGCATGGGATGCCTTGACAGTAGATTCGCTAGAGCACGAAGAGTAACGCCGGATCGTTGCAATTAAAGAGTGTAGAAATTGTGAGCGCGGTTGCGCCCAGTCGGGAATCTGGCTTGGAGCAGTGTAGCAAAAACTAAACCGGGACTTAATGGATAATTATAGAAGTGATATGGATAAGAATCGTAGGTATTTTGTATTGGCTCAGCATACTGCAGATTGGAAGTGCGCATCAGACAGATGTATGCTAAAAAGACGCTTGCACTTGGAGAAAGAGGAAGCGACTCGAAAATCCCGGAAGGGGATAAATATACTCTAGGATAGGAGTGGAGATAGAGTCTTTGTAATTTCCGCATACAATGTAGTATATCATAAGAGACTGATGACGCTCACGAGATATGCGTGCAGATAAGTGTAAGGGCTTGTCGCATAGACATATTAGTCTCTAGGTACTTTTCAGCTGCTTACTCAGGTGTGCAGCTGTTATTAAGTCGTGAGTCAGCAGCCTCATCAACCTGTCATGAGGCCAGCTTATCGTATCAGCATTACTTAATGTTATTTTTGTTTCTTTCTTGCTGAACTCATAGTGTATAGTCCTTTTCGGTGTGTATATGTCTGAATAAATCTTCGGCTTATTTCTATTAGCTTGTTTTAATTGGATAGGTAGTGGAGGCATATAATATCTAAGTAGGGGAGGATATATAGTACTTATCCATCATATAGTCTTTAGCTGTTTTGAGTCTTGCTATTCTGACTGGAGGGCGTAATGTGCTCAGGTATCTATGATTCTTACTCACAGAGAATGTTTGCGTTTGGTCATTGATGTATAGTTGGATTTTAGGGTATACACATTAGACAAATATAAAGTATAGGAGATTGGATTATTATTCGCACTAGGCGGTATATTGTCATGTGATTTCATTTCTCTTATGATATAAGGCATGCAATGACACATAACGCTTAGTTGATAAAACTAAGGTACGGTAGTGTAAGAGCTTGCCTGGACCAGATATACTTGGGTTGCTATTGTATTGTTTCATTGAATTACATAAGAGCTATCTGGGTGGTCTTCTCGACTTTGGTTATATACGCATATACAGTATAAACATAGGGAACAGAGCGACTACTTTTATCAAGTTCGATATTGGATTGAGTGGGGCTAGTTCTTTTCATGTGCGTTGCGGGTCCACGCTTAGATATTCTGGCGGAGCACTGCGACAAATCATTATTTAGAATTTTGACTGAGTCATATTCATGAAAGTATTTAGATGTTAATTACGCGTGTGCACATTTTCTATATGAATATTGTCTGCTATAATATCACATAACAGCGTGGGCAAGTTGTCTTAGCTCTCTTTAGACATAGTGCTCTCTCTGTTGTGATTATGTTCTTATTATGCCTCCGATTTTCCTCTTATTGTAGCGACACTGATACTTGTTCTTCATGTGTATCCTACAGGCAACGGATTGTGCTGAGTTTTTGTGTAGCTATTCTTTTTTTATTTTTTATTTCGTATGTAGAAAGTTTCGAAATATCTCGGAACTCTGGAATAAGTTATTCGCTATCTTAGAAGGTCGAGAGGATGTAGATGATGTATAATAATGTCTCGCTGTTATTTGTTCGGCTGTTGTTGTCTTTCATAATATCGTCGTGAGTCTGGAAAGTTTTCAGAAGCGACTCTATATGGATCGACGACGTTTCAATAGGGTTTAATTGCTGATGTGAAGCAGTATTCTACGCTCTACACAGTCTGGTCTATGAGAGTTAGAAGAAATAGTGCATGGCTTATATTAAAAAGTCTTTCTGAAGACTCATTTTATAACTTCAAGGCTCTCTCAATATTAATTGTATTTAATATTATCAATAGTACTAATCTTTCGCGATTTAGTCTTATATATAGATTTGTGAGTTAAAGGAAAAAAACTTTACAATGGTTTAAAGTTATATACATTTTCACGTGGTAGACGTTTTACAATTATACTCTAATCGTTTGTGAGACGAGTTTTGTATTGTTATTGTGATGTTTATTTTGCATCTAATAATATGCTATAATCTATCATAAGACGATTTAGTTCTCTTTATCAAACAGGTGTATAATATATACTTGACTTCCTTAATTACCATCTATTAATTCGATAACTCTTATAGATATATAGATGATTGTAGTTTAAGCAATTTTCTCCTATGGCTAGGAGGTTAGCTATTATGCGTTCGTTCCTTGAGCGAGTGTATATTTTGTTGTGTTAGGTCTGTCAGGTTCTTCTCGATTCGGATGACATGGGGTTTATGCGTGTACCTGCTCATCTCGGTCTCTGCGGTCTGATGTTTAGGTTCTTGTTCCCTATTCAGGTTAGATGTATGTTCTGACTTCTGTGCGACAAAGTCGTAGGACAGTATGGATCTAATGAGGCTTAGGTTTGAATTGGTGTTTTTAGTGAAGTTTCGCAGTGTCAAAAAAATGTAAGTAAAAGTATTATGTGGGAATACTATCAAGGGTATGTTCTACCATTTATTGCGATGTATCTTTGATGGGATTATATGGTTCGTGTTAGGTATAGGATTATTTGAAAAAATTTCGCGGATAGAGGAATGTAGTTCGAGTGACTACTTCTTCTATTAGTATTGGTAAAGTCTTGCACAATTTATCTATATATCTCTCTCTTTGCACAATTTTAGTAGATAGGATACTAGATTTACACACTCACTGTAAGTTGGAACAATTTCTTGTGGCTGGGTAAACGGGTGACTCACGACTGATTATTAATTGATTCGAATTCAAGCACACGCTCTCAGGGTATATTATGTCGCTTATTGAGGGTGGGTGGATGTTCTACGCCTTAATGAGGTATAATGATTTTTTAAATATAGCGGTGTTAGTACGAGGAATACTTTGTTTGACAGTACAAGTTAGGTCTGGATGGCACTCCTCCTGTACTCAATTGTCTGTCTTCTACAAAGAAGGTATGGTTACTGAGGTACTTCTGGTACTTATCTTCTTCTCGTTCATATCATTTATAATGACCTTAGTAATGGGTCGTGGATAACAGGGATAATGTTAGTGGAATATAACGATTCATTCACTGGTGCCTTGCTAGATAGAATCTTCAATGAGATATACAATTAGCTAAACCCTGTCGTTTTGGACATAGTCATATTGAACTTATCGGAATGATTATAAAAGGTAAATAGAGATAACTATACTCTTTACAATAATATGATAATTCTATGATATATATGAATATAGTTTGGTTACCATTTAGATTTTTTATAGAGAATACTCACTTTAGTTTAATTTTATAATGTAGCTAACCATTTAGATTTATGCTTGTTATGTATACTTTTACGTGATATTATGAAGCTCAAGGGCTAATATGTACAACTACTTTAGATGGGATGGAAGATTTGAACCGCCACTTACTTATAACTTTTTAAGGAGTATAGATATTGAAATCAGCAACACTTTACTATAGTAAATAATGGATTAACTTCTGGAGATTGTAAATCTTTGGTCTTACACGTTTACTTTGAAGGATTTCATCAATGAATATTGATGACATTCTGCATTGAATTTTGATCAGTCAACTTGAACTAAGCTTACAACATTTTTATGTCAGAGCGACTGACAAGATTGAGGTTGAGAAAGATAGGCAAAGAAGCGGTACATATGCCGAAGCTCTTGCTGCGGCAAGAGAGAACCAACGAGGAGAGCTGAATATAGCTGCGGAAGCACGGTTAAGGCTGCGGTCTTAGTGCTATGATGCGCAAGTGGCATATTGTAGTGTATGTGTATGATTATGTCGAATCGTGATGTTTAATAATGTGTGCGTGTTGATGCGAGTTTTTTCGTGTGAGACGTACTCGACGGTAATCGTCAAGGCACGAGATACTTGGACACTTATTTATTGACGATGATGTTTATTAGTTTCTGAGCTCTCCGTTGTCAAGTCAGTAATATACTATCAGGCGTCCTTTTCTCATGACTAAATTGAGTAGACTTACTATGTTTTTTCCGCAGAATAATTTACGGCATTTTTATAGATTGAAAGCATATTAGCAGCACAATACAAATGGATCATGATAATCTATTTATAACGCATATTGGGCACTGCTCATAAATTTCATGCTCCATTTGTTTCAAGGCTATAAGATGTTTTTGACTTTGGTCAATTCAACTGCTTTAAATTGATGTTTAAAAAGATATAGTAATATTTCTTAACCAAATAAATTTATTATGAAAAATATATTCCTTAATTGAATTTGATGAATAATTTATGTATTATAATTTACTCATATTTATCTATAAACTTAGTTAAACTAAATAGTTTGACTTTAACAAAGTTAAAACGTTTTATACTGAAACAGATAGGTAATTTTAAACTAAGGAAGATTATAGGAGATGGGAATGGAACGATGGGAGGTTAGGAGGCAGTATAATCTTTATACTACAAATTTGTTGGGGTGCTTGGGTCCCCAACATAATTAGAAATTCAAACTTTTTTTTTGGATAAAAGTTTATAGTAGTAATACATTATTCCATGCTTTCCATGGCATGGTTTTTAAGTGGTAAGCTCTGAATCTCCTTATAAAAACAGGATTAATTGAAAATATACTGTTGATTCGTTTGTTTCCATAGAATATTCGTGATTACAAACTTTTTTAGCAGAAATATACGTTCCGATTGCACAAGTCGTTATGCGAAAGTGACGGAAGCGTGACGACGACGCAGTGTCGGCGTGGGAGCGCGAGACCGCGCGAATCGTGATAATGAAAAGCGAGAGCGAACGGTCTCGCGTAAGGAATCAGCGAGACCCGAATGTCTTGTCCATCAGTGCTGCTTAATTCGTGATTAATTATCTTTAATGATTAAAATAATAATTAATGATTATTGGATAATTAATCATAATTACCATTTTTCACAGTCGCTTTCGCCGGTGAGCGAGCGAGATGCTTGGTCTCTGCACCGGTTTTGGCCGCGCGAGACCGGTGGTCTGAGCCGCCACCACGTACGTCCTAGATTTTGCCATTTTAGAGTGTCGGCAGTTTCATAGTGCGAGACCGTGCGGTCTCACGCTATTAACGGCGACACCGTGTGGTCTCCGCGCTGTGTTGTGCGAGACGCGTTTGCGTCGTCACGTCACTGTCATTCGGCAAAACGGTTGTGCGAGATCGCTGTATATTTTCTGCTAATAAATTTGACATCCTCGAATATTTGTGAGAAAAAACGAATCAACAGTATATTTTCAAATTTAAATTCTACAACAGCTCCTTTGGACTTTATGAGTGATGCAAAATGTTTTAGGCCTAATGGAATTTCCTATCCTAATAAAAAGGAATAAGTTTGCACTTTGGACTAATAAACTACTAGAGGCTCAATAGTTTCCATTTGCCCGGTAGGTGTACAATGGGGGGTTGCTGCGCGCGGTTAGTGCAGGAGAGGGCTGGCGCGCGCGCCAGCCGGGCGTCTCTACACGTTCTTTTTTTTCGATCTTCTATTTTGACGTCACCTTTTCTTTCCTTTTTAGATCACTTTTTTTTTCTGGATCTTTTGGAAATCGCTTCTTTTTTTCCACACGCGCATGCTTTTTTTTTGCGGATATTTTATAAATTCAATTTTCATCTTCATATCAGTTGAGAGTTTTTTGAATTTGAGTTGTTTAAAATTTCTTAATTTAAGTTGAAATGTTTTGATTTTGAGATGGCAGTTTTGCAAATTTAAGTAAATCTTTTGAAATTTTTGAGGTGAAAGCTTCTAAATTTGAGTTAAAAAGTTTTCCAAACCTGAGTTAAGTTTTTTAAATCCTGACTTGAATTTTTTAAACTTGAATTGAAGTTTTGAAATCTCCAGCTGAAAGTTTTTATGTCCGCGAGTTGGAAAGTTTTCAACTCCGAGTTTGAACCGTTTTTTCAAGTCTGATTGAAAGTTTTAAAATTCTGAGTTTAAAATTTTATAAAAATCTTGACTTAAAAGTTTTTAAATATTGACTCCTCTAACAACGCGTGGAGTAGTTTAACGGCGAAAGAAAAAAAAAAGAAACACGATAGCTGCGAAAAAGAAGAAAAAGAAACGGGCGCGCTTGGACGTAGGAGGGCCCGCACGTGGCACGCGCCTGAGACTTGGAGAAGTCGCGGTTACGTGCTAATTAGCAAAAACGTACAAATGGGCGCATTGCATTGGCGTGACTCTACTGTTGAACAGCTGAAAGGCGTCGTTTGGTTGTTCGTCGTTTCAAACATTTGGGCGGCAACAGCCGGGCAGCCACTGATCCGGGACGCCATTCCTCCAGAAATTTCACCGCGACTTTCTCTGCATCCTCTCAGCCTCCGACCTGCCGCACCACCAGCAGCCAATCCACCGCGCCTATAAGTTCCTCAACTCTTCTCTATTCCAATCCACCGCCACAAGCAGGAAAAAACCCTACATTCTCCCTTTTTTTTTTTTTTCTTGTCTCTTCTTTGCGCGGTCGCCGACATCGATCCATCCTAACAAACACCCGATGTCGGCGCGCACGGTCAAGCCGCATCCTCTTTCTACTCTCAAGCGCGCGCCGCCATCCAGGCGGCGGGCGGCCCCAGCGGAGTCGCCATCGCCAAGCCATCGCGGGAGCACGGCGGCTGCGGCTGCCACCCTGCAAAGGCGCCACCGTCGCATCGGCAGAGGAAGGCCGGACAGCTGCGCGTCCGACGACACCGTGGATACCTCCGCGCCTGCCTGGTGGCGATGACGAGGTGTCCATCCCCCCTACGTTGCGTTCGGCCACCGCGGTGTCTCGCCGTGCA
>CM020182.1:22450732-22471980 GCA_009805545.1 Oryza longistaminata | reverse complement strand
AAAAGAGAGAATCTAGTGAGCGATTATTATCACCCAAAACCAAAAAAAATTGGGGGGGGGGGGGGTTTTTTGGGGGGGGGGTTTTAAAAAAATTTTTTGGGGGTTTTTTCGCCCAAAATTAAAATGATTAAAACTTAGGATTCGGAATAGTAATAATTTTTTTCTAATTAATTTTGTCTTGCCTCCGGTAGTGAACGCTTATATTATAGTCTTAAGGTAAAATGTTCACACAATGAAAGTAATAAGCCTTATATTATAACTTTTTTTTGAAGGTCTGTATTAATTTAAAAGAGAATCTGAAAAATATACATCGTACCTTGCTACCTCTCAGTTTCAAGCTCCACATACCCGTCTACTCGCGACCATGTATCCTGCAGTGTATAGTATGTAAAGTCGCGCCGGCCGTCCCCTACGAACTCCGGCCACCGTGGCCGACGGCCGCGGGATGCACTACAGACAGCACGGTGGAGCGCAGTGGCGTGGCCGGTGCATATAGAATATCCGACAAGCATGCCAAAGAGGGTAAGGCTTGTGTTTGTAAGAGCAAGTTCCTAAACACTTCCCTCTTGTTTTTCGCACGCACGCTTTTCAAACTGTTAAATAATGTTTTTTTTAAAATTTATACGAAAGTTTTTTTTTAAAGAAGTCATATTAAGCCATTTCTGAAAAAAAATTAGTTAATACTTATTAATATCACACGATAATAGACTACTCCGTTTTCTGTGCGTAAATTTCTATACTGCTCTAGCGAACACAGTCTAAAAAGGGAAAAGAAAAGTACAGTGGAAATTATCCACAATTGGCACAGTACTTTCGATGGACATCTCTTTGTGCGAACCGGAAAACGTACCCCTTCTCGACTCGTAAAGATCTCGTGTGCATGACAGGTGGGTCCCACCTTAATCATGGCCCACTGGTAAGTCTCTTAACGTAGAAACATGCGAGTACGTGGAGGTTTCCTTAACCTATCAATCTACTCCTCGTAAATTGAGCGTAGTATCCTTTACCCTATGCTGAAAATAAAGTTTTTTCATAAAAAGCCTGCAAAAATATTTACATTTCTTTATTTTTTTTTACAAAGAAAACTTTGCCTGTGCTCTCTGCTAAAAAAAAGTATTTTCAACTGTGATGGCTATTTAACCAGTACCTAGAAAAAAATTAACAAAGCTCCTATATTTAGAGGCAAATTTTAAATACTACTAGCAGTCCTTTCCAGCAAGGGAGTGACCATCACCAATGAACTTTCTTGTGGCCTTTTGGGCATGGATGCAAATAAACAAACAAAGATGGCCAAATTTTGATGAACTACACTTTTAAATAAGCCCCCCCTTGGATTCTGGCCTCCCTTGGGAGCGAGCCGGCATAATTCCTTCTGCTAAGCCCACTGCTCCTCCATAGCCTCATCACTCTCCACAGCAGCAGCAGAGTGAGAGAGAGAGTGAGCAGACAGCAATATCCACAGCCTTGTTCTTGCTGTTCTCACTAATCAATCAATAATACATCTCTCTTTCTTGAATTTTGATTTCTTCTTTTCATTTCCTCGAGAGGAAGAACATCTTTTTCTTCTACTTGTTTGATGGCAGAGACTTGATCTTTGTCAGTCTGTTTGGTTGCTCAAATCTTTGGTGGTTCAGTTTGTTTTATTTTTTTTCTGAATATTTTTGATCTGATCTTTTTTCTTTTTCTGATCGTTTCTGAATCTCTTTTGCTCATTGGCACTACCCAAGAACAGCAGATTAATCGCAGTAGATTTAGGTTAATAATTTAAAGATCACAGTAAGGTTGGATTAAAATTTGCTGGATTAATTATCTCCAGCTAAATGCTGAAGAAGAGGTGTGATCTGCAAGCTCCCTCACCTCTGAGCAGCGAGCTCGCCAATGGCGGCGGGGGCTCCTCTCGCCGAGGTCGTCGTCGTCGTCGCTGCAGGGCTTCTCTCCGAGGAGCATCTTCTCCGACGACGACCAGGCCAAGAACCTTCCCTGCGCGAGCCCAAGGAACCCGCTGAGCGGCGGCGGCAGGTGACCGGGCTCGCCGGAGTTCTCGTCGACGGCGAGGGCGAGCGGCGGTGCTACGGGAGGACCGGCAGGGTGCTGCTGGGATGATGCGGCTCCGGGTGCAGCTGCCTCAGGAGAGGGTGCTCGCCGGCGGCGAGATGCCGCCGCCGCCGCCGAGCTCGCCGATCGAGTTCGGCGTGAAGAACCGGGACGCGCAGCTGGCGCTGCTCTCGCCGGTGCAGCGGTCGCCGCTGTCGTCGGCGGCGGCGAGGGCGGCGCAGGGCGAGGCGGAGCTCGCCGAGGACTACACCTGCGTCATCGCCCGGGGACCCAACCCCAAGATGACCCACATATTCGATGACCTCGTCGTCGAGAGCTCCGCCGCCGCCGGCGACGGCGGCGATGCTTGCCGCCTCTTCATGCAGCACAGGTAAAATCTACAAAAAGAAACTCTGAATTTTGATGCTCTGAACATCGAAATTTCATCGTTGTAAGTAACTGAGTATGATTGATTCACTTGATATTTTTGCTAATATTTGATATTTGAAAAGATTTAGAGTAGTTTGATGAAATTTGGTCGGTTTGGTCAGCACTAAGTGTGCATTGTTAGTTGCAGTTTTTATGAAGTTTATTTTTGGGTGCCTTTTAAAAATTACTTCCATATGTAACTCCTGTTAAGAGATAATGGAAATGCTTTTTAAGTATACTAGATAAGATCATGGTCATACTTTATTGTCAACCTACTTAGTGCAAAGCGACGTCTTTGGCTGCAATTGTGGTGGTGCTCATATGGTCTATTGTCATCCACTCCAATAAGATTTCATTTTTTTTTTCTTTTCATTTGGATGAAAGCTAATGTAAATATAGTTTAGCCACAGCTTGGTAAACAATTTGATGCAGCATTGCTGTCACTGTGAGCCAATGAGTGACATCAATTGATCTCAGGTTGCAGAAATTTGATTGAATTCTGGCTCATTTTTTTGTGGTCCCTAACTCAAACATTGATAGGAGGACTGTAGATCTGGGGTCTCCAATCTTTGTCAGTCATTAGTTGCCGGCCCTGAAATTTTTTTTCTATGAATGTGACGTTTCCTTCTCCTTAAGTTCAGGATGAGAGTTCAGGATGAGAATGAGATGGATCATTAGATGTTGCCTCCAATATTCTCTGCTAATTATTGAGTCCTTGGATGCATTAGGCCACCAATCAGTTGTTTTCTTCTGAATTTTCGTAAAACAATACCCGATTTTCGACAACTGATCAGCATATAGTACATATTTGATTGAATGATAATATTGTCATGTACTCCATTACGACAAAGGCATACTGTTACTATCAAGCTGCACACAGCGTTTTACACTGTGTGTTTATCGCGTCGTGATAAATAGTATAGTTTACTGATTCACCATTATTTGCCTTTCAGAGATGAGAAAGCCTTCTGCAGCAGCCAATGCCGCTACCACGAAGTGCTTTTCGATAAAAGGATCGATGAAGCATCGGATGTGTCATTTAAACTGAAGAATTGATTGAATCTTTTCTTTTTTTCAGCCTAAATTTTGGCCACTACCTGCTTATGAGTTATGAGTGACATTATCATTCTTCTACCTAAATTCTTTTGGTTTGAATGGATGCATGTGTTGTATGGGTGAGGAAAAAAAAACTAGCAGGGTTTGGAGAGCCCTATTTTTGCTGTATAATCAGAAGTTCAGAACTGGTGATCATGAGCAATATTTGAGCAGTCTTTCCTGCTGCAAAAATGTTCATGTTTCATCACCACACATAACACAGTCTAAAAAGGGAAAAGAAAAGTACAGTGGAAATTATCCACAATTGGCACAGTACTTTCGATGGGACATCTCTTTGTGCGAACCGGAAAACGTACCCCCTTCCTCGACTCGTAAAGATCTCGTGTGCATGACAGGTGGGTCCCACCTTAATCATGGCCCACTGGTAAGTCTCTTAACGTAGAAACGTGCGAGTACGTGGAGGTTTTCCTTAACCTATCTATCTACTCCTCGTAAATTGAGCGGTAGTATCCTTTACCCTATGCTGAAAATAAAGTCCTTTTTTCATAAAAAGCCTGCAAAAATATTTACATTTCTTTATTTTTTTTTTACAAAGAAAACTTTGCCGTTGTGCTCTCTGCTAAAAAAAAGTATTTTCAACTGTGATGGCTATTTAACCAGTACCTAGAAAAAAATTAACAAAGCTCCTATATTTTAGAGGCAAAATTTAAATACTACTAGCAGTCCTTTCCAGCAAGGGAGTGACCATCACCAATGAACTTTCTTGTGGCCTTTTGGGCATGGATGCAAATAAACAAAACAAAGATGGCCAAATTTTGATGAACTACACTTTTAAATAAGCCCCCCCTTGGATTCTGGCCTCCCTCGGGGAGCGAGCGGCATAATCTCCTTCTGCTAAGCCCACTGCTCCCTCCATAGCCTCATCACTCTCCACAGCAGCAGCAGAGTGAGAGAGAGAGTGAGCAGACAGCAATATCCACAGCCTTGTTCTTGCTGTTCTCACTAATCAATCAATAATACATCTCTCTTTTCTTGAAGTTTTGATTTCTTCTTTTTCATTTCCTCGAGAGGAAGAACATCTTTTTCTTCTACTTGTTTGATGGCAGAGACTTGATCTTTGTCAGTCTTGTTTGGTTGCTCAAATCTTTTGGTGGTTCAGTTTGTTTTATTTTTTTTTCTGAATATTTATTTTGATCTGATCTTTTTTCTTTTTCTGATCGTTTCTGAATCTCTTTTGCTCATTGGCACTACCCCAAGAACAGCAGATTAATCTGCAGTAGATTTAGGTTAATAATTTATAAGATCACAGTAAGGTTGGATTAAAATTTGCTGGATTAATTATCTCCAGCTGAAATGCTGAAGAAGAGGTGTGATCTGCAAGCTCCCTCACCTCTGAGCAGCGAGCTCGCCAATGGCGGCGGGGGGCTCCTCTCGCCGAGGTCGTCGTCGTCGTCGTCGTCGTCGCTGCAGGGCTTCTCTCCGAGGAGCATCTTCTCCGTCGACGACCAGGCCAAGAACCATCCCTGCGCGAGCCCAAGGAACCCGCTGAGCGGCGGCGGTCAGGTGACCGGGCTCGCCGGAGTTCTCGTCGACGGCGAGGGCGAGCGGCGGTGCTACGGGAGGTCCGGCAGGGTGCTGCTCGGGATGATGCGGCTCCGGGTGCAGCTGCCTCAGGAGAGGGTGCTCGTCGGCGGCGAGATGCCGCCGCCGCCGCCGAGCTCGCCGATCGAGTTCGGCGTGAAGAACCGGGACGCGCAGCTGGCGGCTGCTCTCGCCGGTGCAAGCGGTCGCCGCTGTCGTCGGCGGCGGCGAGGGCGGCGCAGGGCGAGGCGGAGCTCGCCGAGGACTACACCTGCGTCATCGCCCGGGGACCCAACCCCAAGATGACCCACATATTCGATGACCTCGTCGTCGAGAGCTCCGCCGCCGCCGGCGCGGCGACGCTTGCCGCCTCTTCATGCAGCACAGGTAAAATCCAAAAAGAAAAAAAAAAAGAAACTCTGAATTTTGATGCTCTGAACATCGAAATTTCATCGTTGTAGTAACTGAGTATGATTGATTCACTTGAATATTTTTGCTGATATTTGATATTTGAAAAGATTTGGAGAAGTAGTTTTGATGAAATTCTGTCGGTTTGGTCAGCATTGAGTGCATTGTTTGTTGCGGTTTTTATGAAGTTTATTTTTGGGTGCCTTTTAAAAAATTACTTCCATATGTAACTCCTGTTAAGAGATAATGGAAATGCTTTTTAAGTATACTAGATAAGATCATGGTCATACTTTATTGTCAACCTACTTAGTGCAAAGCGACGTCTTTGGCTGCAATTGTGGTGGTGCTCATATGGTCTATTGTCATCCACTCCAATAAGATTTCATTTTTTTTTTTCTTTTCATTTGGATGAAAGCTAATGTAAATATAGTTTAGCCACAGCTTGGTAAACAATTTGATGCAGCATTGCTGTCACTGTGAGCCAATGAGTGACATCAATTGATCTCAGGTTGCAGAATTTTGATTGAATTCGGCTCATTTTTTTGTGGTCCCTAACTCAAACATTGATAGGAGGACTGTAGATCTGGGGTCTCCAATCTTTGTCAGTCATTAGTTGCCGCCCTGAAATTTTTTTTCTATGAATGTGACGTTTCCTTCTCCTTAAGTTCAGGATGAGAGTTCAGGATGAGAATGAGATGGATCATTAGATGTTGCCTCCAATATTCTCTGCTAATTATTGAGTCCTTGGATGCATTAGGCCACCAATCAGTTGTTTTCTTCTGATTTTCGTAAAACAATACCCGATTTTGGACAACTGATCAACATATAGTACATATTTGATTGAATGATAATATTGTCTGTACTCCATTACGACAAAGGCATACTGTTACTATCAAGCTGCACACAGCGTTTTACACTGTGTGTTTATCGCGTCGTGATAAATAGTATAGTTTACTGATTCACCATTATTTGCCTTTCAGAGATGAGAAAGCCTTCTGCAGCAGCCAATGCCGCTACCCACGAAGTGCTTTCGATAAAAGGATCGATGAAGCATCGGATGTGTCATTTAAACTGAAGAATTGATTGAATCTTTCTTTTTTTCAGCCTAAATTTTGGCCACTACCTGCTTATGAGTTATGAGTGAGATTATCATTCTTCTACCTAAATTCTTTTGGTTTGAATGGATGCATGTGTTGTATGGTAAGGGAAAAAAAATAGCAGGGTTTGGAGAGCCCTATTTTTGCTGTATAATCAGAAGTTCAGAACTGGTGATCATGAGCAATATTTGAGCAGTCTTTCCTGCTGCAAAAATGTTCATGTTTCATCACCACACATATCATTACCCCACAGTCTGCAGATTGTCTCCATGCTCTCACCAAAAATTCAGAATAGTGACAAATGTAGAGTACTAGCCTACTCATTTCCCAATCTTGCCAGCTAAAATGGTGAGCACAAATGCAATTTTATATGTTTAATCTCAACTAGTTGGAAATTGCGACAGCTGCAGCGCAGGATCTGCAAAACTAAAAATTTTGTACCACCAAATTTGCACCATACATGTTTTTTTTTAACTGCCAATTCAAAGCAGCCATTGAAGCATGCGGGCAGCGAGAAAGCTCATCAGCACAGCAAGTTAAGAAAACAGCAACAAAACAATAATAGAGAGGATGAAGCTAATTATGCCCTTAATCATCCAATACATTTCCACACAAAACCAAGAACAAACATGATCCTGCAGACTGCAGTGCAGCTGAGCAACCATTTGTTCATATGCCAATTGTTTTTACTCTGCTTGTTTGATCGAAACAGCCACTGGAAACACCATTTATTCGGTCGAGGATAGTAAAAGCAAAAAAAAAAAAAAAAAAGACACAGAGTTGCTTTGGCTGATTGGGCGAAAGCTCTAGGACCTGCGAGGCGGAGGCGGCGGCGGGGGGTTGGTGGAGCAGGAGGAGCGGAAGGCGTCGATGTGGTCTCGGCACTTGGAGCGGTCGCCCTTGTTCTCCTCGAGGCACTTGCGCAGCGCGCCACGTCGCACGCCGCCGCCTTCTTCTTCGTCGC
The DNA here is from genome assembly GCA_009805545.1 of Oryza longistaminata. Taxonomy (NCBI): domain Eukaryota; kingdom Viridiplantae; phylum Streptophyta; class Magnoliopsida; order Poales; family Poaceae; genus Oryza; species Oryza longistaminata. The sequence continues at coordinate 22,464,411 of CM020182.1, read as the reverse complement.
CGTCCCGTCCCTTCCGCCGCCTCCGCCTGTTCCCGCCTCCGCCTCCGCCGCCGCCGCTGCTTCCATGGGACCCTGGTGGTGTCCTCTGCAGATATGGATGAGCGGAAGGGTCGAGGTCGCCGGGAGGAGGCACGCCGCCGCCGCCGGGACGCGAGACGCGAGGGGGAGAGATTGCGCTACAGTTTTTCCTCTTTTTTTTTTCCTCTTTTCTTTTTTTTTCCTTTTTATTTTTTTAACGTGTGATTATGGTAAGCTAGAGGATTTTTTTTTAGAAGTAGTAATACTAACATGAATGGAATCCATTCAATTTCAATGGATACAGCCCAGAGACAGTCCACAGGTGGAGCCAGAAATTTACAAATTTGCAAACTGTTTGCCACTCTTACAAGTGGTAAATAAGAATTTGTCACTGAACACACATGTCAAAGACTGTAAGTGGCAAATTCTTAACTGCCGTGTCTTAAAAGTGACAAAAGGTTAAATGCCCCGGTTTTGATACCAATCGATTTTTTTTTCAAATACTACATGTCCCATATAAACTGTAATTCTAATTTGTTTAGCATATGTTAAGGTTTGAGTAGAAAGACTATAATGTCCCTTATTAAATGGTATATAGGTAAGAGTGGAAGGGTGGTTGAGGATAAAATAGGGAGAAATTTGAATGAAAAGTGATTAATAGGGCCTTTAGTAACAATTATTTTGGGACAAATTCAAATCCTAATAATATAATTATTTTGGGATAGAGGTAGTAAAAAAAAAAGAGAAACCTATAGTAAAACTTAAATAACTTCTTTGGCATGAAGCAATATTATGAAAATTTTAGAGGAACTGAGCCATTTCGTGTGAAAATTAGTTGATAGTTTCCAGTATTAATTTTGTTGTAATAGCATGTCAATTTGATGGTTCTTTCCTAATTCCTATTAGAATTAATTAGTGCTAATGTATAAAACAATATTTTAACAACGATAATATGAATTAGCCAATTGTAAAAGTTTCTATTCTATATATATTCTTAAAATAGATATTAGTCATTTTTATCCATTGATAGATTGCTCCCTAGTCCCTACCACATATTGTTTCTTATGTATGGGCCGCAAAAGAAAGTGTGTTAGTAGCATCTTTTAGTCGCAAAATTTGGGGTATACAAGTCACACAGTCTACTTTACAAGTAAAAGTTAACTGATTTCGTTCAAGAATGAGTTTATTAAATGTTTTGGAGCAACCTTAATTTTATCGTTCTACTGTAAAGAAATGGAATATGAAACTTCATACACCATATGTAAAATTAAATTTATAGTCGGGGTACACAGATAGGCCGAGCTTATTGTTTTGGGCCGGCCCACTTTAAACATATATCTTCAAAGATAGATCGGGAACGTTAATTTTATAACAGGTAGTTAATCAACGGTGTCGATAGTGGGGGCAAAGATGATTAGGGTTTATCATAGGTCATCCTATATATACATGCTATGGACGGCGCCGCACACGAGTAAACAAAACCAAGGTAAGCGATAAGGTCTGTGATAGATCTTACCATACAAAATCGATAGAAGGGCTAGTCGTGTATGATACCGATCTAGCAAAGGTGAAGAAACTAAGAACAGGTAAGATCTTTTTCTTTTTTATCAAGATGAAAGTTAGATCTTTTTTGTTTTGTTGAAAAGTATTAGAAGATTTAGGATTTTTGATTCAGCAAATACATAAAGCTAAGAACATGTAAGGTGTCTTTCTTTCTTACCGATTCTTACCGAGATGGAAGTAATATATATTTGTTTTGTTGAAATGAACTAGAAAAATAATAGATTTAGGATTCTGATTCAGCGCTTGAAAAACTAAACTAAAATCAACAAAAGGACTTCTTTTCTTTTATCTTGTTTTGTTGAAATCTAATAGAGAATTTAAATTTAGGATTCGGGTCTGGCGGGTATGAAAAACTAAGAACAGATAGGATCTCTCTTTCTATTGAGATGAAAATAAAATTTCATTTGTTTTATTGAAATGTAGGAGAAATTTAGGGTTCCAACATAGCAAACACAAAAAAACTAACTCTTTCATTCTTTTTATCGAGATGGAAGTAAACTTTCATTTGGTTTTGTTGATATGTAGTACTTACTTATTCCATCGTAAAACATTCTAGCAATTTCTAGCTATGCATTTGAACTTTATCCTTAATTTGTTTTATGAAATTTTTGAGAAAATTTAGATTTTGGATTCCGATCTAGCAAATGCGAAAACCTAAGAAATCTATTTCATTTTTTATCGAGATGGAAAGAAATTTTATTTTCGTTTTGTTGAAATGCAACTCTATTACTTCCATCCACAAATATAATAATTTCCAGCTATGTACCTGGACATATTCTTATCTACATACATGATAGTGCCCAGAAAGTTATTAGACTGATTTCCTTTTTTACTGAGATGAAATCAAGATTCCATTTCCCCCCAAAAAAATTACTTAAAAAAATTGGACTTACACTAGCAAGTAATAAAAATCCTCCATATATAGGAGAGATGGAGAAGAAAACCAGAAAGAAGAACCCTAGCAAGAGGGGGAGAAAAAGAGGAGGAAGAGGGGAGGGAAGGGAGAAGAAAGTGGAGGAGATCAGCAGCAGCAGCAGCAGCCGCGGCCGCGGCCGCCGGAGGATGGCGCCGGTGAAGAAGTCCAAGAAAGGGAAGCGCAAGTCCAAGGACTCCGGCAAGCTCAAGATCGTCAAGTATGGCGGCGGCGCCCCTCCCCTCCCCCCCGAGCTCCGCGGCCTCGAAAACTATTTGCCACTCTTACAAGTGACCAGTAAGGATTTACCACTAGACCCACATGTCATAGATTGTAAGTGGCAAATCCTTAATTGTCACGTATTAAAAGTGGCAAAAAGTTAAATGCTCCGGTTTTTATACCAATCGAATTTTCTCAAATAAAAAAACAGAGAAACCTATAGTAAAACTTGAAGAACTTCTTTGCAATGGAGCAATTTTATGAAAATTTTAGAGGAACTGAGCTGTTTAGTGTGAAAATTAGTCGAAATTCGTGCGTCTCAAAAGGAGCCCTTGCCATTTCATTGTATTTAGTTTCCAGTATTAATTTTGTTGTAAGAGCATGTCAATTTGATGGTTCTTTCCTAATTCCTATTAGAATTAATTAGTGCTAATGTATGAAACAGTCTTTTAACAATGATATAATATGAATTAGCCAATATTTTAGATCTTAAAATAGATATAGTCATTTTTATCCATCGATAGATTGCTCCCTAGTCCCTACTGCGTATTGTTTCTTATTAGTATGGGCCGCAAAAGAAAGTGTGTAAGTAGCATCTTTTAGTCGCAAAATTTGGGGTATACAAGTCACATAGTTTGCTTTACATGTAAAAGTTAACTAATTTCGTTCAAGAATGAGTTTATTAAATGTTCTGGAGCGGTCTTAATTTTATCGTTCTACTGTAAAGTAATGGAATATGAAACTTCATACACCATATGTAAAATTAAATTTATAGTCGGGGTACACAGATAGGCTAGGCTTATTGTTTTGGGCCGGCCCACTTTAAACATATATCTTTAAAGATAGATCGGGAATGTTAATTTCATGACAGGTAGTTAATCAACGGTGTCGATAGTGGGGGAACGATAATTAGGGTTTATGATAGGTCATCCTATATATACATGCTATGGACGGCGCCGCACACGAGTAAACAAAACCAAGGTAAGCGATAAGGTCTGTGATAGATCTCACCATACAAAATCGATAGAAGGGCTAGTCGTGTATGATACCGATCTAGCAAAGGTGAAGAAACTAAGAACATGTAAGATCTTTTTCTTTTTTTTATCAAGATGAAAGTTAGATCTTTTTTGTTTTGTTGAAAAGTATTGGAAGATTTAGGATTTTTGATTCAGCGAATACATAAAGCTAAGAACATGTAAGGTGTCTTTCTTTCTTATCGAGATGGAAGTAATATATATTTGTTTTGTTGGAATGAACTAGAAAAAAATAGATTTAGGATTCTGATTCAGCGCTTGAAAAACTAAACTAAAATCAACAAAAACACTTCTTTTCTTTTATCTTGTTTTGTTGAAATCTAATAGAGAATTTAAATTTAGGATTCGGGTCTAGCGGGTATGAAAAACTAAAAACAGATAGATCTCTCTTTCTATTGAGATGAAAATAAAATTTCATTTGTTTTATTGAAATGTATGAGAAATTTAGTGTTCCAACATAGCAAACACAAAAAACTAACTCTTTCATTCTTTTTATCGAGATGGAAGTAAAGTTTCATTTGGTTTTGTTGATATGTAGTTACTTACTCCATCATAAAACATTCTAGCAATTTCAAGCTATGCATTTGAACTTTATCCTTAATTTTTTTTATGAAATTTTTGAGAAAATTTAAATTTTGGATTCCGATCTAGCAAATGCGAAAACCTAACAAATCTATTTCATATTTTATCGAGATGGAAAGAAATTTTATTTTTGTTTTATTGAAATGCAACACTATTACTTCCATCCACAAATATAATAATTTTCAGGTATGTATCTGGACATATTTTTATCTAGATACATGATAGTGCCCAGAAAGTTATTAGACTGATTTCCTTTTTTACTAAGATGAAATCAAGATTCCATTTCCCCCCAAAAAAATTACTTAAAAAAATTGGATTTTCACTAGCAAGTAATAAAAATCCTCCATATATAGGAGAGATGGAGAAGAAAACCAAAAAGAAGAACCCTAGCAAGAGGGGGAGAAAAAGAGGAGGAAGAGGGGAGGGAAGGGAGAAGAAAGTGGAGGAGATCAGCAGCAGCAGCAGCAGCCGCGGCCGCGGCCGCCGGAGGATGGCGCCGGTGAAGAAGTCCAAGAAAGGGAAGCGCAAGTCCAAGGACTCCGGCAAGCTCAAGATCGTCAAGTATGGCGGCGGCGCCCCTCCCCTCCCCCCCGAGCTCCGCGGCCTCGACACCGAGTGGTGGTACACCTTCCTCCACAAGCACTCCGAGCTAGGTATCGCTTGTTCCTTCCCAAGATTTGGTGCGGTCGACGATTCTTTAGGTTGATTGATTGTTTCGGCGTGATATTCCAATCTTGCAATTCCAATCTAGGTCTGAGCGCGCCGTCAGATGAGGGGGAGGCGTTCAGGTATTTCTTCAGGACGTCGAGGAGGACGTTCGACTACATCTGCTCGATTGTGAGGGAGGATTTGATCTCTAGGCCGCCGTCAGGGCTGATCAACATCGAGGGGAGGCTGCTCAGTGTGGAGAAGCAGGTGGCGATCGCCATGAGGAGGCTGGCGTCGGGCGATTCGCAGGTGTCGGTGGGGGCGGCTTTTGGTGTCGGGCAGTCCACCGTCTCGCAGGTGACTTGGAGGTTCATCGAGTCGATGGAAGAGCGGGCTCGGCATCATCTGGTGTGGCCGGGGCAGGAGAGGATGGAGCAGATCAAGGCGAGGTTCGAGGCCGAGTCTGGTCTGCCGAATTGTTGCGGCGCCATCGATGCGACCCACATTATCATGACGCTTCCTGCTGTCGAGTCGTCCGAGGATTGGTGCGACCCGGCGAAGAATTACAGCATGTTCCTGCAGGGGATTGTTGATGATGAGATGAGGTTTATTGATATTGTCACTGGTTGGCCTGGCAGCATGACGTTTTCGCGGTTGCTGAAGTGCTCTGGGTTTTTCAAGCACTGCGATGCTGGGACTCGCTTGGATGGCCCTGTCATGGTTTCAGCAGAGAATGGGGAAATCAGGGAGTACATTGTTGGTAACAATTGTTATCCTTTACTCCCATGGCTTATGACTCCGTATGAAGGGGAGAATCTGTCTGCTCCAATGGCCAGCTTTAATGCGAGGCAGAAGGCTGCAAGAACGCTTGGACCAAGAGCACTGTCACGGCTGAAGGGCTCCTGGAGGATCTTAAACAAAGTCATGTGGAGGCCTGATAAGAACAAGTTGCCGAGCATAATTCTTGTCTGCTGTCTGCTTCACAATATAATCATAGACTGTGAAGACGAACTGCTTCCAGATGTACAACTTCCAGATCACCATGATACTGGTTATAGTGAAGAGAAGTGCGAGCAAGTGGATCCTAATGGCAAGATAATGAGAGATGTCATTACAGGATATCTTCAAATCTAAGAAGCTTCCCGTTGAACTTAGCTAAGCTGACTGGCAGTACTCTGGAGTTGCAAGAAGGCATCTTTGTTCTTATGTTTTTCTCCTCAGTTGTCCTTGTTGTAATCAGACCTGCTGGTCTCCATTCGGTAAAGATTAGCAATGAAATAATTCAGTTAGGAATTAGCTAGCTCAGGAGCAAACTATCTCTTCCTTCAGTTAAGGAAAAACTGTTAATGTGTTCATGGTGATGTCAATCCCCATCATTTTGAGGTACAAGATATATCAGTGGTCAATTGCTTTGAATGAAGGAAATCGCCTTTAAGGAGAGTAGCTATTCAACTTTGTTTTATAAATGTTTAGATTTGCATAATATAGTAAAACTCATGCTCGCATGTTATTAAAGCATATCCGAGAAAAATAGTAACCTATATATGACATGTTGAGTTGAGTGAACTAGTCTTGGATGTACATCATCTCATTTTCATTTTATTGCAAGGCTATTGTTTTCTAAAATCATACATCTAAGTTTGACGTGCCTGGTAGTGTTTTACTGAATTCCTGATGATATCTGTGACTGCATGATGTTCATTCTGTTTTGTTGATTTACTATTTTTTTGAAGATGATGTGGTATCTTGTTTTGTTGCAAGTGCTTGTGTAATTATATCTGGGCTCAATGTAAAACTGATTGCATCATGGTTATAAATCTTGTCCATGTAAAACTGTTTCCCCTCAGAAACATAAGTATAATGTTCTTAAAGAATGTGATTGAGTATGCTTCTTCTAGTTCTATGTCTTCTGGTCTGCTATTTTAGTACATTTTCTGCAGACTAATATTCTGCCCTTTTTTTAGGGAAAATATTCTGCCATTTTGGGTTGGCTTACTTACCGATTCCCGGAAAGGCTAATTCACGCGTACGCGTTGGCGGCGCGCACGCCGGCCCACTAAGGCCCATGCACGCACGAGCTGCGCTTCTCTCTTTTTTTTCTTTCTTTTTTAGCCGCCATTTCTTTTTTTTATCGCTGTTTTTTTTCCTGCCGTACGGATAGGAGAAAAAATCGTAATTAGTTTAGATTAGTTTCCTATTTTTACTAGTGATTAGTTTACTAGTAATTTTTAAATCTTAACTTTAAAGTTTTCAAATCTGGACATAAAAGTTTTCAAATCTCGAGTTGAAAGTTTTCAAATCTCAAGTTGAAAGTTTCAAAATTTTCAAATCTGGACTTGCAAGTTTTTGAATCGAGTTGAAAGTTTCCAAATCTTGAGTTGAAAATTTTCAAATCTCAAGTTGAAAGTTTTCAAAATTTTCAAATCTGAACTTGAAAGTTTTTGAATCTCGATTCTCGAGTTGAAAGTTTTCAAATCTGAGTTGAAAGTTTTCAAAATTTGACTTTAAAACATGAAACTTAAATCGAAAGTTTTTAAATCTAACTTAAAAAATTTTAATTCTGTTAGTAAAATAATCTCTAAAAAAATATTCAGAATCTTACCTAATTACTATCATTAGTATCAAGTGTTAACTAATTGAGGTAGTTAAGGCCTTAAGAGGGGGAGGTGCGCGCCAGTAGCGCGCACGCGCTAGCTAGGAGCAGGAATCCTAATTGGCGCGTAAGCGCCAGCCCACACGGCCTAATAGGCGGCAAGACACGGTTAGTTTTTCTTTTTTCCAAATTTTTCCATACATGTGTAAACTTTCAACCCAGATTTGAATACTTTTAACTCCGACTTGAAAACTTTCAACTTCGACTTGAAAACTTTCAACTCATATTTGAAAACTTTCAACTCAGATTTAAAAAATTTCAACTCGAGATTCAAAAACTTTCAACTCGAGATTTGAAAACTTTCAACTCGAGATTTGAAAACTTTCAAGTACAGATTTGAAAATTTTTAAGTTAAGATTTGAAAAAAAATATGAAAACTTTCGACTCAGATTTAAAAACTTTTAAATTTGAAACTTAAATCAAAAGTTTTCAAATCTAACTTAATTTTTTTTCAATTTGTTAGTAAAAATATCTCTCAAAAAATCTTCAGAATATTTTCTAATTACTACTAGTATCATTAGTGTTAAGTGTTAACTAATAGATTAATAGATAATAGATGTAGTTAAACCTGAAGGGAAGGTGCTCGCTAGCAGCGCGTACGTGCTAGCTAGGAGCCCCCCTAGAAGAAGGCCCATGTTTGACAATAATGCAAAGGTGAAGATGTAGTGAGCCTGACCTGATAGTTTATCACCATATGCCACACGAACCAACATCATAATATGTAACAGCAAGGGCTGGATTGGTGTTGGCTTTCTGCTGCCGTCCGAGTCAGGCATGGACCTAGGAGAATGATGGTTAGCGATGTGGTAAAATTTTTGAAATGGCCACAGAGACGCCATCGACTGCCTTGTGCTACTTGTATGTGGATGGTTTGGAAGAAAAGAAAAGCGCTTGTGTTTTAAAATCAGCGGCGCTCGGCAGATTTCCTATTTGATTCAATTAAAAAAGAAAGTGGCGATTTGTAAGGAAGCTGGGGTTTTCAGAAATATTAGAGAGTAATCCCTCAATGTAATCTTATTTCTTTTGGAGGTTGCTTCAGTGGCAATTTCCATTTACTTCGACAGCTCTCCCTAATCCTTATCTCTTCCTCTTCCTATTCTTTTACATCTCCATCTCTTTCTCTTCCTAATTCTTTATGTTATCAAATTAAAAACGAGAAAACTAAAATTTTAGAATTAAGTTGACCATAATTTTCAATGTACATATCTAATTTATATTCTATCTAAAATGTTGCTCTATTTATAATTAAAGTGACAATTTTAGATCCAATGTTTTGCTATATATAAGCAATATATATGCCATTGTGGTATAGATAGTGCATTTTGCAAGTTTGCATGCCATCTAAATAAATTAAATACTTAAAATATTAACAATATATATTGTGTTATTATACATCATTCTTCAAACATGGAATTGAAAGTTTTCAAATCTGAGTTGAATGTCTTCAAAATTTGACTTTAAAATTTAAATCTTAAATCAAAAGTTTCTAAATCTAACTTAAAAAATCGAAAAGAACACGTAAATAAATTAAAACGTGCCGAGGAGAAGGGGCGTGAAATTAGAAGAAAAATCAGGAAAAAAAGAGAAAGAAACGTATAAGGGGCCGCGCACGCGCGAGTCAGGAAGCCTCCCAGATTCCCTTTCTATGTCTTAATTGCGGCAAGGTAAAAGCTGGGAACAAAATCTGGTTAACCAACATATATGATGATACTCATCAGAAGGCATACTATTCAAAATATATTAAAATGAAGAAATAAGAAGCATACTAATGACTGATCTAATACAAGGTCACATAAGATCTAGCTGCTGCAAGGTAAGCAGGCGACAATAGCCATGAAAATGACCTTGTGCAATAACTAGAAGACATAGAACAAGGCACAAGTAGGGATGAACACACTGGCCATTAAACTCGCTGCTTTCTTTGAGTTTGTGGCGCTTGAGGTTTTGTTAGATCCTGCACTTCCTGCATCGAATTGGATCAGCCCAGTCAGGTACTTGTAACTAAATTTCACCATCACCTAGCAATTAGCAGAGTACTTGTAACTAAATTTCGATCTATTATTTACCCTAAAAAAAAATTTCGATCTATTCGTGACTTTACCTGCAGGTGGTGGACTTGGTTCATCCTCGTTTGTCTCTGCTGGCTCATCAGCTAATGTAGGTGTATCTGGTGCTGAAGGTGGAGTTGGGACGGCTGAAATCAATCATCCACACATTCTGGTTAATCTTCTGAGCTTAAGATCGACATGAACTGATCATCATCTGCATTTGATTGCGAGATAGCATTTACCTGTGCATTGGCTGATCGGTGGTGCCTGGACCTTGCAGACACCAGGGAGCTCCAGCGCCCTCGTGTGGTTGATGGAGATGCCGAAGGACGCCGCGCTGCCATCCAGGACCATGCAGAGGCACCGGGGGTCGGACTGGACGACGCCAGCGAGCGTGGTGCAGCAGGTGAACTCGGGGATCGGCGATTTGCCGGAGATGTAATCCAGGCACGGGGAGAGCGTCATCATCACGCTGGAGCAGCCATTGTTCTGCGACGCGCAAGTTTGCATGCCATCTAAATAAATTAAATACTTAAAATATTAACAATATATATTGTGTTATTATACATCATTCTTCAAACATGCATATATAGGGCCTGTTTGGGGGAGCTTCTAGCTGCTGCAGCTTTTCTCAGAATCAGAAGCTTCCCCAAACAGTCCAGCTTTTGGTTCAGATTTTAAGAAGTGTAGTTGTAGAATCCAAAAAATAAACTAGAAGCTAGAAGTTGGAAATCTAGCTTTTTTAGATTCTCAGAAGCTGGCTACCAGCCAACTGCTTTTCAGAATGTTAAGCTCCCCAAAACAGGCCTATATTTTCACCGTTGGTTTCAGGACAGGTGCACATAGGTTTTGAGGGTGCGGGGTTCACTATGTGGAAAATAAAGAACTAACTCAAATATGAATACCACAAACCATAACATAAAAAAAAATCCAATGTCTTTAGGTAGACCAAACAATCCAATTGTTTCATGATTTTCCTAAGAAAATATGCTCAAATAATAAAAGTAAGATGAATGAATTAGGGAAGCATTATAAAAATCACATCCCAAAAGTAATGGTGCATCTTTAGTTATATTTAGCCATTTGTGCTCTCATTGGACTGCTTCAATCGATCCCAATTGGGTCTTTCTCACACTCTGTAATACAATTGGATTCTAAGAGACCATGAATTTAGCGTAGCCTTACGTCCCACGCCCAATCTATTCATATCTATTATATACTAAAAGTCCATTAAACTTTCTATAAACGCTATCGAATCGTTAAGTGGCTCTTTAATAAATAAGAGAAATCTAATTATTGATTTTCATGTAAATTGATGGAACTGTTTTAGATCGTTAGATCTATTTTATAATAAAAACCACAGCCAGAACCACATCCGGAACCACTTCCGGATCATTAGACCATTGAAAGAACGTACTGTACGTACTTCCCTTGCGTTCCTTCTTGTATATGTTCTTTTTAGTCTTCATGAGAAATTAATTAAAACCAAAATTATTTTTACATGCAAAAAATCCCCACAAATAGACGTTCACCTACAAGCTACCAACTCTCCCTCTGCCACTTTAAACATCTTATATGAACGCTTTTAAACCGTTATGTGATGCTATTAAATTAGAGAAAATACTATAAAATCTTAAAAAGAACGAAGTATCCGACTATTAATTTCTACTTAAATTAAATTAACAGATACATTGATTTAGATCGTTAGTTTTTTTAAAAAGAAAAACCCAAACCTCTCTCTTTCTCTCCCCACCCTATGCGGCATTAAAATCTATTAAACATCTTATAAATGCTTCTACGCTTCTATATGACATTCTTAAATTAGAGAAAAATCTTAGAAATTTTTTTAAAAAATAATCCAACCATCGGTTTTGATTTAAATATATGGAAATATTATTTTCGATCGATTGACACATTATTTGGGGTCATTAGATCTATTTTTTTTTAAAAAAAAACCCAACCCTCCTTCCATCCCTCCTACTCCTTAGCGGCATGCGATGTTAAAAGTCCATTACACATCATATTTAAGATATTACATCGCTCTCATAGATTAGATAAAATCCTAAAAATGACAAGAAAAGAAAACATCGGACCATCGGTTTTGACTTAAACATCCAATACATTATTTTAGGTGTTTTAGGTGGTTAGATTAATCATTTAGAAAAACATCCCATACCTCCCTCTCTCCTTGCCCATGTACGACGTGCACCATTCTATTCGCTTTATTTTTTTCTCCTTAACAATTAAAATTATCTATATGGGTAAAAGAGAAAACAAATAACGACTTATATCCCCTTAGACATATAACGACTTTCTACCAACTTAATGTCTCTTAACATGCATGTGGGGGCTATGTACTTATACAAATTGACCTGGATACTTTTAAAACAATCTTTATTAGAAATAAATAAATGTTCGTAAGAAAGATGATCATAATATCCAAATTACACATATGATCTATGAAGTCACTAATAAATTAGAGAAAAAAATTAAGTGACATAGTTTTTTAATCATAAATGCACCCATCTAGCATTACTGACAACAAGTTGGAAATAAAGGTGTGGTCGGTTGAACATCGTACCGTTAAGCAAGTGGATTGTAACTAGGAATCTTAACAGTGATACAACCTTGAGGTTCATGTAGGAATTAAAGACGATGTCCTTTTTTTTAATATTTTGGTAAAACTAGAAACGTGCATTTATTATAAGACACTTCAGTTTAGTGATAATTCGCTAAAAATACTATGACCGTTACTTCAATATTTCATAAGAGAAAATTTAGAACATATGCCTTACCCCAGCCATTGATATATACTGTGTGACATGTCATTTATTTCTTCATGTATTTTAAATTTCGATTATTATTATATTCATTGTATGATGATATATCATTTGTTGAATAATATATTCAAGTGCTTTGCATTTGTGCGGTACGTTTGGGTAATTCCTGATAATTACTGCAAAGATTTCAAGTTTCTTTGTGGATCGATCTCCCTGTTGTATCTGGAATCCATTTCCATTGGTCTCATATTGTTCTCTCCTCGTTCAAGCACAATAATTAATTTATTTTTAAATTAAATATCCGAAAAGAATGAACTTCAAAACCTGGACACTATTCAACGTACCCTAATCTATCAAAGTGTTCACTTTATAATAATGAAATAAATTTCCAATTGAAACCAATGGTTTGATGGACAAATTCCTGATGGTGACAGGTTAATTTGCTGGTGTGAGATTGATTCAAACGAATTTGATCTTATCGATGGAGATGTTTTTTGGCAGCTGGTTGCTGACCATCTTGTTTTCTTTCTAGGAATGTAGTAATAAGCAAATTAATGGCATTCATAGAGTGCTTGTACTAATCTGATTTTGAACAGTTAAGATAGATGGTTACCTTACAATTTCTACAACTAGTTCTTGGTTAACTAACTGAAATATTTATATTTAGTTCAGAGAAGGTACAAATTTCAGTTAGCAACTGGGACTAAAATATGACCTTTGATATCCCAGAATCTTAATAACGAAAATCTCTGTACTGACTCATATATAGTAATGTTGCATATTCTTTCTAGTCAAAGCACAACATATTATGCCAAAAAAAATGTGCTTATAGTTGGTTAATTAGGTTGTTGGTGAGTAGTATCTTGCATATAGTTAGATTGGTCTGGCTGGCCAACTCCAGCCAAATGCTACCTCCCAATTCATAGATTTTTACCAGTTGGCATATTTGGTTCATGCACTATCGATCTGAACCGTCGGTTTTCTTGCCATGTCATCATATCTAACTTGATGTCATTTTCTCCTCTTCTTTCTGAAAAGCAAGTTTACAAAAGGGCACTCATTGTTATATCAAATATAAAAAAGATGTCGTTTCAGCAGCAGGTGTGTTTAGTTCACGTCAAAATTGAAAGTTTGGTTGAAATTGGAACGATGTGACGGAAAAGTTGGAAGTTTGTGTGTGTAAGAAAGTTTTGATGTAATGGAAAAGTTGGAAGTTTGAAG
>CM020182.1:22364308-22450703 GCA_009805545.1 Oryza longistaminata | reverse complement strand
AAGGTTAGATAGAGACATTTTTTCTCTCTTTTTTTCTAGCTAGCTAGCTTCCTCAAGTTGCTAGTTAACCCTAGCTACTAGCTAGTGTCGTTGACACCCAATGTGTCACCTCTGTTTGAGCTCGATATCTATCGTCTTTTCGTATGGTTCTATTATGTTCCAAGCTTTCCTTCCATATGAAAAGAACACATCACCAGATGAACGCATTTGCCGCTTGTGGAGCATACCAATGATGGTGACACACTTAACAGGGCTAGCTACAGGAGGAGCCTTACAATTTGCACAAATCCTGGAGAACAATTCGAGTGGAATCCTAAAGTATATCGGATTTTAAGTCATGGATGGTCGAGTTGGTGCTGTCAGAGCGTGAAAAGGGAAGCGGAAATGGGCGAGGCTTTTGTGACTAGGATGACAGAGGTGTGGATGTATTTGGTGGCATCGGTTTCGATGGCACGAATCATGTATATGGACAAGAAATATGAGACAATGTCGGTACCACAAAGGAGATGTAGATGGGTACAAATACAGGATCGATGTGGATCTGAGTGTGGTGTAGTTGGAAAATGGAGTGAATTATTAATTATTAGAGGCTGATGTTGAGATATGTTTTTACACCATAGTTTATAAAATGCAACCAAATCATCCGATGATTTGTATCCCACAACTATATATGAATACGACTTTTATGTGTATTGTGTGCCTGTGTTTATGTATAATAAACGGTCCATACAAGACCATAACAGTCTGGACTTAGAAGTCAAATTAAGCCAACTAGAGATGTTCACAACAATATGTTTGTGCATGGATGGATCTTCATAAAGTTTTATGGTACGTACTTACAATTAAGTTCAAGCTATCTCGTCAACAACACTGTTCCTTGAGTATTGCATATATATAATCCAAGTCTATGATGTATGTTTGATTGTTAGTATGACTGAGATACTATGCTTAATTTCTTATTAGAGCCACATTTTATAATTAAAAAGAAAAAAAATAATCGTTAAGGTTCCTATACCATTTTAGTTAGCGGACTACAAGTCACTAATACAATTATAACCAAGGACAGCTGTGAAACCAAATAGCCTACGGCATGTAGAGAAAAAAAAAATCAATTGCCGATGGTTTCTTCAATGGTGTCGATGCTAGACCATTCACGTAAATCGCATACGAGTATGTACTACATCAGTACATATGCCGACAGTATTGTGCAGACAGTATGGTATTAACGTACAGGTTTCATGTTTAATTACACTGGTAGAGAAACCATTTTTGGTCGGTTGACCCAAATCAACAATAGTCCCGATTCCATTAAAAACCGGGAGGAAGATCTTTAGTCCCGGTTGTTATAACCAACCGGGACTAAAAATCATCTTTAGTCCCGGTTGGTAACTCCAACGGGTTAACTTTAGTCCCGGTTGATTACATGTCAGGCCGTGTCAGGGCCCTAGGATCTTTAGTCTCGGTTAGTAACACCAACCGGGACTAAAAATAGGTTTTTAGTCCCGGTTGATGTTACTGACCGGGATTAAAAATAAATATCTTACAACCCCAAAAAAAATCCAATAATATCATTTTTTTGTTTGATTTTATTTTAAGTTTACAAAAAAAATGATATTATTGGATTTCTTTTAGGGTTGTAAGATATCCTTCTGGGGAGTCAAAATACCCTAAATTTTCTCATAGAAACCACCTCCATTGTTTCGACGTAATGTTTTCTCATAAATTCAAAACTACACGATCTCAACTAATTTTATTTTAGAATTTATATGTTGCAAGTGTAATTATAAGAAAATAACTAGCATTCGAAGCACAGTAAATAAGTTTAATTTTAGTTTAGAATATAGTAAAAATATTATAATAAAAAGTCAGCCACACATAAATATTCATTATAAAATTTTACTAATATTATATAAGGTGCCCGCGCATGTGCGCGGACTATCTTTCTAGTTTAACTTAACTCCTGGATCAAGAGAAATTATATCGTCTTTGCTATTAGTGTGTCGCTTTACCATAAGTGTTACTCCCTCTGTTTCACAATGTAAGTCATTCTAACATTTTTCACATTCATATTGATGTTAATGAATCTAGACATATATATCTATATAGTTTCATTAACATCAATATAAATGTGGGAAATATTAAAATGACTTACATTGTGAAACGGAGGAAGTAAATAATTAAGAGATCCCCTGTCCCTAATGGTATATGTATGAACAAATATGAGTGGCAAATGCAGAGTAACCGGCAAATAATTAAATTTCCGCTTTTATAGTACTCCTGTTAACGATGTCTCCGCAAAAGTGACACCTACAGGCACGCCATGGCTAGTGCAATATTGTGATGTCAAAATGCGTTCTACTAGCTAGAATGTGCAAAGGTCGTTTGATTAACCAGGAATTCCTCGTCTGCCTTAATGGTGACTCAACTCTAAAAATTCTTTACCAACAAATATTCTACCATTACACGCCGTTGGGCGCGATTGATGCTGCTGGCCAGGTGCAGTTTCAGCAGTAAGATTCAAGGAAGAGACGACATCCTTTCTTCGACAAGGGAGTACCCCGGCCGAACATGGAATAATCTCTGCAAATAATTAAGCCGTCCATTTCACCATTAGAAGTTAAGCAAATCCAAGATATATATATCCTCTCAAATTAAATCAAGTTTGTGTCAAGGAAATCAATAGTTTGGACAGTACGTGTCTGCGTGTTCGTAACTTCGTATAAAAATCTACCGATTAATTAACCCGTAAGCTATGCTGCGGCTGCACGGGCACATGGCACGCTACACGATTCATTAACTTAAGGTGATCCTTGTTGAATTAATCCAAAGAGGCTGTAGCCTATATATATTTATCTAGACCAATCATCCCATCATCATCTCACAATCATCAGAACCAAAATCCACAGCTAAATCAACGTAACGCACACCACAGTCTACAGCGGATCTGCTTGCAGCTGCAACTTTCAGCGCCTACTGATCACGACGACAGACATGGCTTCATCGCCTCGAGCTTTCGCGTTGGTGTTTTTCGCAATCGCGGCCGTCGGCTGCACTCAGCTGACCACGGCCGACGTCGACAATTCGTACTTTTTCCAATTAAAAACTATAGTTCATAGTTAATAGGAAAACATCCGTTTTACCATCCACCGGCTCTTGCCTTAGTCCAATTCAACCCCATCAACTCTAATAACAGGAAAATTCATACAACTCCACAAAATTGTCACACAGCCGTGTGAAACAGGCGGACAAGTGAGCCTACCACATCTGGGGTCAGATGAATAATAACTTGTCAATCCTTCCTCCCCAGTCCCAAGAGGAACAAATGTAGGCAGAAGAGGCTTTGTTGTCAAAATCGTCCCATGATGGTGTCAAGAGTGTAGGTTGATAAAATTTGTGGGTGGGGGATGGGGGGTGTTAAAGGTGTGGAGATGATGGATGTGTGGAAAAGCAAGATTCCGCTGAAAATCAAACATTTCATGTATTCAGTGGGTACCATCCATCTGCTATGCAGTTGGTCTATAGGAAATGGAAAGGGGGTGATGAGAAGTGCAAATTGTGTATGAAAAGGGAAACAACTAAGCATATCATGTTTAACTGTCCAATTGCTAATTTATCTTATGTACTGTTAGGGAAGCACTGGAGTTAGATAACATCCCTAGGGAGCTGTGTGGGTGCATTTATGTGTTCAAACACAAATTTAAGTCCAAATTGTGGGTGTTTTTTTTTTTGTTGGATGCTTTGTGCTGGTCTATGTGGTTAACTAAGAAAGAATAGGTGTTTGAAAATATTTTGGTAAAACTAGAAACTTGCATTTATTATAAGACACTTCAGTTTAGTGATAATTCGCTAAAAATACTATGACCGTTACTTCAATATTTCATAAGAGAAAATTTAGAACATATGCCTTACCCCATACCATAAATGCACTTATATTTTCGCCCCAAATGCAAAGATCAAAGCATTTCAAGGATGATTCACAGAATGGAAATCTCAAAGAAAAATGAAAACTGAAAAAACGTTCCTGGATTTAAAACCCATTCTAAATAGGAAAAATCAAACATTTTATGAGGCCTGTTAGAACGAAAATATATAAAACGTTTTTGTTATATATATAAAATATTTTTTTTTTTGTTGATGCTTTGTGCTGGTCTATGTGGTTAACTAAGAAAGAATAGGTGTTTGAAAATATTTTGGTAAAAATCTCCATTGCAGGTGGCGTATCCTTGATGCAAAGATGGAGAATTTTGCTAAAGGAGGGAGATTGCGCTCTGGTAGATAAATGAAGAGAAATGATCCTGAAGAAATTGGGGTGTCTTTGACAAGTTGGTGTTTTGCTTGAAGTTTTGTAAAGTTGGGTAGTGCGTGGAAACTATATTGATCCCTCGAAGGGATATCCCCTCGTTTTTTTGCATGTCACTTAAATAGTTATAAATTTTTTTTAAAAAATTAAGAAGATGTATTAACATGTAATATATCACTTCACAAACATACAAGTTTAAATTCAATTTCTACACCTGACAGCTTCCTTGATGTCACAGTCTTCGTGTAGGTGTTGTTTTTTCTCTATAGTCGTTGTAGGCCCGATGATGACCGGCCACGTATAGCGGCGGCTGGTTTTGTGGTAGGCTCCCCTTTTAGTGGCATGTGTTTGTGTGGTAGACGAGTAGTTCTTATACACATACTTCGGTGCACAATAAAACTCGATAGCCTTGATGATAGTGTTTCTTGTAACTCTTTTTTCTTCGATCCTAATATTGTTCGGATGGCCTTTCTTTTGTCATCCCGACAATAAAAAATACTTTTCCGGCGAATTATCCATTGCACGCGGTTGGACACGATTACAATTGCTGGCCAGATGCAGAATCACCCGTACTATTAAAGGAACAGACGCCATCCCTTTCTTAAACAAGGAAGTACCCGAACATGAATAATCTCTGCAAATAATTAAGCCGTCCATTTCACAATCAGAAGTCAAGCAAATTAAGAGATAGTCCTCTAATCGAATATAATCAAGCAAAAGTTCAAGCAAAGATCGACGAAAAAGTACACAGATAAGAGAATAATATATAGTTTGGGCCATAATACGTGTCTGCGCTTACACAAATCGTTGGATTAAACCGCAAGCCACGCTGCGGCTGCACGGGCACGCACATGCATATGCACGGCTGCACGCCACAAGCGTCGTTAATTAACTCAAGGTGTCATCGGTAGTCCTTGTTGAATTAATCCGAAAAAAAAAGGCTATATATATCTAGGGACCTAATCATCTCACAATCATCTCAGATCAGTTGATTAGTTAATCATTAGAACCAAAAGTGACATATATAGCTAAATCACACAACCATCTTGCAGCTGCAGCTTTCAGAGCTACAATCTTTCAGCGCCTATTGATAACGTCCATGGCGGATATGGCTCCAGCTCGAGCTCTCGCCTTGGTGTTGCTCGCAGTTGCAGTAGTCGGCAGCGCGTTGCTGGCCGCGGCCGACAACGCGTCGTCGCCGCCGACAGCGATGGCTCCGTCGCCATCGACCGACGACGCGGCTCCGCCCGTGTGGCTGAAGGCGCACGCGACGTTCTACGGCGGCGCGGACGCGTCGGGCACCATGGGCGGGGCGTGCGGATACGGCAACCTGTACTCGCAGGGGTACGGCACGCGGAACGCGGCGCTGAGCACGGCGCTGTTCAACGACGGCGCGTCGTGCGGGCAGTGCTACAAGATCGCCTGCGACCGCAAGAGGGCGCCGCAGTGGTGCAAGCCCGGCGTCACCGTTACCATCACCGCCACCAATTTCTGCCCGCCCAACTGGAACCTGCCCAGTGACAATGGTGGCTGCTTGGGAGAAGATCGGCATCTACCGTGCTGGCATCATCCCGGTCATGTACCAAAGGTATATAATTTAAACTGAGAAAAAAAAACATATTGTTTTTGACATATAGCACCTATGGCATATTTTAAGTTGTAACATATTTGGTGATATTTTCAGGGTTCCATGTGTGAAGAAGGGTGGGGTGCGGTTTACCATCAATGGGCATGACTACTTTAATCTTGTGCTCGTGACAAATGTTGCAACCACTGGTTCGATCAAGTCGATGGACATCATGGGCTCCAACTCAACCGACTGGATGCCAATGGTGAGAAACTGGGGTGCAAACTGGCACTCGCTGTCGTATCTCACCAGGCAGATGCTCTCCTTCAGGGTGACGAACATGGATGGCCAGACACTAGTCTTTAGGAACATTGTGCCCTCTGGATGGAAGTTCGGGCAAACATTTGCAAGCAAACTGCAGTTCAAGTAATTTAATTCCCGGAAAGATTTGGGTTTCTACGGCCTGCGACTGATTGGTGATGAACATTTGCATTGTGTGCAAATGTAAAGATACATTAATTGTAAAGATTGTTGAATTGTGTGCTTTGGTGCTTGGTTCACTGTTGCACATCTGATTTTTATTGTTTATATTTGTATATACTTATGTTCATATCCATATGAACGGGTGGTTACTTGTATTTAAAAATATCTTTAAATTATTTTTTACTACTCTCGTTATCAACTTCAACGTAAACTTATCAAATCATAAATAAAAGGGGAACATCCGATTTACTAGGTCAGTACATCAGGTCTGGGAGACTGGGAGACTTGTGAGCTCATTGAGGCTCGGCTCATTTCAGTTACAAGCTCATTTGCTAATCCAGCCAAACCGAGCCGAGCCATTTTTTTTAAAAAAAATAGGACTAAGGCTTTACAATTTGTTAGTGAAACTTATATAAAAATTTTCCCTAATGAATGTTTTCTTAGTTTAAAGGTGGAAGTTTGGGTGTGTCTAGATCTCGGGTGCCTGATTCTATTTTTTTGAAAATTTTAGTCATTTTTATGATCCGTTAGATGAAAATACAATGTTTCTCATCAATGGTTAAACAATAAAGTATTGTAATAATAAATTTACAAAATTAAATGAAACAAACATATAACTCATAAAAATCTACAAAATTGTGTGTGTTTTGGATTATGCAAAGGCCATAAGTATGGTTCTATCAACTTAATGTAATCGTCTGATATTAATAAAAAGCTTTCCTTTATAAAAAAATAAACTTGGATAAAAATAAAGCATAATAATATATAACAAAAAAAACTGCAGTTAAAATAAATGTTGCAATGAGTAATGCTGCTATTAAGACGGGTGGCCGATGAAGTTTCATATCAATGTATGGGTGGTGCCTAAACACGGGAAGACTGCAAGGATAAAAGGGTTAATTTGATCCGTGCTATTATAAATGTCTATTCAGATAAATATCATTACAATTCGTCTATTTGTAGCCGTGCCACTTGAGAAAAAGGGAGAGATACAAGCTCCTGGAGATGACTCATTTTGCTATTTCGCTGAGCAATTCTGGAAAGTTTGGCAGAGACCATGTAAGGGTCTGTGTTCATGGATGCTCCATCCCCTGCTGCAAAAGGTTGAGTGTTTTAGCTTGTGTCAAACTCCTGCTGTGATAAACTTCACGTTTCTGGTAATAGAAAACGGAGGAGGGCGGCCTGCCCTCTCTTGCTAAAAAAAAAAAAACCCTAAAATTGCATAATGCACAAGCACAACACTGTAATTTTAGGTTTAGTAATATGTACTATATTTCATATTATAAATCGTTTGACTTTTTTTAGTCAAACTTGATTAAGTTTAACGAAGTTTGTAAAAAAATTTAGTAATATCTAGAATATCAAATTAGTTTCATTAAATCTAACAATTAATATATTTTGATAATATATATGCTTGTTTTGTGTTGAAACTACAACTATATTTTTCTATAAACTTGATCAAATTTAATTAAGATTTACTAAGAAATAAGTCAAACAATTTATAATATAGAATGGAGGGAGTAATTTTTAGGTGCCTGAAATATAGCAAATATATGCAAGTGTTTCTATAGGAAAATTTACTTTTATAGACAAAACTGTTGAAACCACCTTACGAGAAAAACAGCGTCAATGGAAAAAACTGCACAAAATATTTTTCTACGTCTAGGTATATGTATGCATTGTGGTTTAAACAATTATATAAAAATTTCATAAAATTTGACAACATAAATTATGATGATATAAGATACCACACAAGTCTAATTTTTGTCTACGATATGAAGAAAAAAATTACAAAATTTATTTATGTTCAACAAGTACTTTTCACCATCTGATTTTATTAATTGTTTCTCTAATTGTAAATTAAATTTAGCTTTACAGGTTTGTCTTTAGAATTATAAGATTTCAATTAACTAGAAAGGAAGCCCGCGCAGATGCGCGGGCACCTTATTTATTGTTAATAAAATTAAGTCATATCTCACTATATGCATATAAGAAATTATAGATTTTGCCTTACAATTAAAAAAATATATGTCGTGAAATAGACCGTAGACTTTAATAAACGATAATAATGTTAAATGATAAGAATGTTTCTTATATTCAAACAAAAATCACTTTTGTCCAGATTACACGTAAACTCTCCTGTTGTCACTACCAAAGTAAGCGTATTACATCATTAATACATAAAACATCAATCTCCACTACATACCTAAATGTTTATGTTAACTCTTATTTCTAAATCTATAAATAAATATTCTAAAAATACTGCTTCTATTGGTTAGAGGGATAACACTGTTAAAAATTAGAAATGAATATACCCTCTAATGGGTAGAGCTACCAAGAATTTATTTCTCTATTGCCTTCAAACATGGGTTTCGTAGCGACGTACTTGTGCCAATCAAAGCCAGTGTGGAGCATAATTCTAAGTCCTATTTCACTATCGGCACCCTCAAAGCTTATTGCATTAGTATGTAGGAAGTTGAGTATTATTGTCAATGGTGGTCTCCATTGGGTCTGTTTCAACACAATCATATGTATGTCCCTCCTATAGTTGTGTTAACTGGCTAACTGCTCGATGCCCTTCAGGAAAGAAAGAGAAGATAGATGTGAAGAAAATAGTTCTTTCCATAAAAATAGTTTTTTTTACGTTTTGAGTAGATACAATTTGTTTGTAGTGTTAATCAGTACTGCTTAAGTTTTTATGGCATAGAGAAAATATTCTCTTTTGAAATGAGTGAGGTTGATTATTAAGAAATGTATCTCTAAACATACATACGACCGTGACAATCTTTTAAGGAAGCCCGCGCAACCGCGCGGGTATCTTATTTATTGTTCTATGAAATAGTGCTAAAAGAAGTCATATCTCACATTTCTACGTCGTGAGATAAATCATAGACTTTAGTATACTTCAATGATAATAATTTCTCTCAGATTAAAAAAAACACTTTGTCTCGATTACATATAAATTCTCCTATTAACGTAACAACTCATTATCACTATTTTAAAAGCTGACTACCTATTAATAGATGAAATTGCATAAATGCGGATAAAATAAGCCTATTATATAATTAATACACTACTTAGATAAAATAAGCCTATTATATCATTAATACACTACTTAGCTAAGTGTTCATGTCTCAGATATATATATTTTAGCGTCTAGTTTATTTTCGTCACCTATTGTTCATAACAGGTCCATCAATTTAAATGAAAATCGATGGCGAGATTACACAGTGTCACATGACGGTCTAAGAGTGCTTGTAGAAGCATCACGTAATCCTATTTAAAAAGATAGTCTATTTTTTTATGATGGTTCTGATATTTACATATATTTTTCTTTAGGGTTTTATAGCTTTTTTAACGCACATTCTTTTTTTTTTCAAATGAACAGTAGGTAAAGGTATTTTTTCCATCGCTAAACGGTACGTACATCCTTTGTTTTGTTTTTCACATGAATATAGTACGTAAAGGTATATTTTTTTCGGCCCACAGTACGCTTTCCTGGTATGCTGACTTTTTTTTAGGTAAGTGTAAACGGATTATGTATACACATGAAGTATTAATTTTTTTTAATAGATCTAATCTAACGGTCTAAAATAACGGGTCTACCAACTTGAATGAAAATCGACGGTGAGATTATAGCATGCCACATGGCAACCTAGGAGTGCTTGTAGGAGCGCCACATGGCGGCTTAGGAGCGTTTATAGGAAGATTAATGGACTTTTAGTATATAATAGATAGATGTAAAATTTTTCCTTGACCGTTCAAGTCGTATGCAAATAATGGATATCATTGTACCAACTATAGAAAATCCTTGTCCGCCATGACAGAAGGGTGCAATTGAAAACACGCACCTATGTTCGGATTGATGCCAGTAGCAACCAAATATTCTTCTTCGGTTTGGAATTACTTTATCTTTTTAGATTTAGCTTTGTCCTGTCATCAATTTATATAAAATTTAACAATAAAATAAACTAGTAAAAATATTTCCCACGGTGAATAAAAAAACCTTATGGTGTTTAACTATATAAATTTATGGTCAACATTAGAAATGTTTAACTTGGTACAAATATAAAACGATAAATAATTTAAAAAAGAGAGCACATATATAAATGAAGATAGCAAAGCATGTAAACCTTTTACACCCTAGAATTTTTCTTCTTGCAGAACATGCTGTACTCATATCTAGGTAAGTTCTATAATATTGTTCAATATTACTCAATACTTATACGTGTTGCTTAGGCAGGAGAGAACAACAGCAGGGAAACGTCAAAAGGCGTTCATTTGTTATATAGTATTATCTCGCACCAATCAAGGAGGAAAACAGAAAGCAATACAAGCGCGACATACTTACGTCTGCGGCGGCCGGCGGACACACATTTCTTCGGATTACTTGGCGAACAAGTTAATTATAGTAGTACTGCGGCTGTGGTGTGGCTGCGAACGGCCGGCGATGCATGCACATGCGCGTCGCCGCGCGCAAGCTTCGTCGTGTGGCATTCCAGAGTTTACTCCACTTCATTATAGGGATTTCATTAATTTAGCCACCGATCGATTAATGTAATCCAACAATGACCGAGCGATGGCTATATATACCCATCCAATCATCAGGAGATCACCAAGCAAACAGACATCACATAGAAGATCAACACAAAGCAACAGAGCAGTGTTGCTTTCAGAGATAGATAACTCCAGATAATTAACTCGGTCATCAAGTCTCAAGGGCCTAGCTACAGAGTTATCCGATCATGACGACAGACATGGCCCCAGCTCGAGCGTTCGTGTTGGTGCTGCTCGCAGTCGCCAGTGCATCGACGGCCGCGGCCAACACAGCGACGACGACGCCCACAAACCCGGTGGCTGCGCCGACCCAGTGGCAGAAGGCGCACGCGACGTTCTACGGCGGCGCGGACGCGTCGGGCACCATGGGCGGGGCGTGCGGATACGGCAACCTGTACTCGCAGGGGTACGGCACGCGGAACGCGGCGCTGAGCACGGCGCTGTTCAACGACGGCGCGTCGTGCGGGCAGTGCTACAAGATCGCCTGCGACCGCAAGAGGGCGCCGCAGTGGTGCAAGCCCGGCGTCACCGTTACCATCACCGCCACCAAAAAAAAAATCTGCCTTTTTTTCTCTTTATCCCTACAAGCCCAAGATGAACATGGAGGACCTAGGAGGTATAAACACATAGGCTCATCGAGACAAACGACTACGATTAGTCCCGTTAAAACCCAGCAACATCCTAAAGCCTCTCCAATTTTGTTGCCTAGGTCTATACCTATTTTCCCCATCCACAATGTACCCAATATATATACACATCTAGTCAATATATACGCAAGACTTCGGGTACTCAAGGGGGCCCCTAAAAAAATTCTAGGTATTCAAGGGCTATCGTCTTCCTTCCTTGCACAAGTGTCCCAGACAAACACACAACTATTGTCATATAACTTAGCCAGGGGAATCAAATATTCATATGGTCACATTATAAGATGCTTGGATAAGATTCTCCAAGGAATCGGTCCTTATATGTTATTACGTAACTAGGCCACATGCCATATTTTCCTTTTTTTAGGGGAAACACGCCATATTTTCCTTTTAGATAATAAGCATTTCTTTTTATGTTTATAATAATTCCGAGATTAAAATATAGCATTAACAAGTTATACTTTGCATCAAATCTTCTTTGAGATGTATCTGGTATGGGCAAATCTTTTTGGGGCATTTGCAAATTTGCCACCGGTTTTTTCAATTTTGCAAGGATGCCACTCGAATGATAGTTCTAATGGTATTTTTGCAATTTTGTAGTGACAGTCTCGTAATAACGATTCAAAGGAGTGGTAAATTTGCAATTGCCCCAATCTTTTTATGTAAACTGCCATAACACGGTCTCATCTATATTGATAGAACAAATGAATCAAGGAAAATTTTGCTACAAGACATCGCGACTTTACGGTTTTAGCTGTAGGACACTGCACGAAGTGAGTTTTGGGGGAAAGCACTCTGTAAATGTGGAAATTAGCTCGTGGAGACCGCGCGCATTGGAATATTCATTTTTAGTTGGATAGGAGGGAGAAATTGCATGAAAGTACTAAAATACCCCTGAGCCCACAAGTCAGCTCTTTCATCTCTCTATTTGTATATCTCTAGCACTGAAGGGCGTCAATAGTGTAGAGCGGCATCCCTCCTCCTCCCGACGCGACTCCTGGTGAGAGATCGCTCCTGCGGCCGCCTCGAGGGAGTGAGCTAGATAGGGGTCCCGATCCCGTCGGCCGCATCGGTAGTGGTGGGGTGGGGTCCATCCATGGCGCTGGCCTGGATCTAGGCAGGTTGACCACGGATCCCGTCGAGCTTTCTCCCTGGTAGGGCGGCGATAGTGTCTTCGTCGTCGGATGGGTCGTCTTCTAAATCGTTTCTCATCAGTGTTGGGAATGTTGCTTTGGGGTTGTCGAATTGGGGACTGCGGATCATGCATTTATTTCAAGTGTTTATGAGTCCACAGTTGATTGCTTAGTAGCGGCAGCCCATGCAGGTAATGTGATTTTGAGTTTCATGGACCAGGTGGTCAAGGTGCTTTGCCTCCTCCCATCCTTGTGCAGGCGGCAGACCTCCTGGCAGTACAACGTGCTAGTTGAGACGCTTCTGTGTGAGAGAGATGGACAGAGAGAGATGCAAGACTTGGCATTTGGGACCAGGGGTATTTTAATATTTTCATGCGGTTTCTCTCACCTATTCAATTAAAGATGAATATTCGAATAGGCGCGTTGTCCATGAGCTAATTTCCATCTTTACGTAGTGTCTTTTCCCAAAAGTCACTTCGTGTAGTCTCCTACAATTAAAACCGCGAAGTCACGATGTCCTGTAGCAAAATTTGCATAAATAAAACAGTTGTAGCATTTTATTAGTGCTTCATAAACTTAGAACAGAACCGCCACAAAGTTTCACATACTTGTGGCATTTTATTTTTTTGATACACATATACTATTTCATTAGTACATCACTCTGAGGCCTCGTTCTCCGACTCATTTGAGAAGCCTGGGTAAGTCTGTTGTTGATATCTAGGAGTGAAGGCACCGAGCTCTTCTCCCCTATTATTCTTAAGGCTTCGTGCTTGCTCCCTCGATATGCGGTAAGCATTAGCGATCACATCCACTGGCATGGCACGGAATATTGAGTTCTTCCCTGCAAGGTGGCTCACCATGGAGTTTGCATTGGTCTTGAATGAAATGTATTGGCATCCTTCATGCTCTGCTTTCTTCAAGACAGCGTAGTGTTGCGGAATGATCAGCAATTGACCTGGACGTAGAACGCCATTGAATACCGTCTTTCCAAGGTTACTAACGACCTGAACTCGAGCATGCCCTTGAACGATATACACCAGGCTATGGGCATTAACGTTCCAAAACGGAGAGAGAATAGCATTCTGTAGAGAGTAGAGAACAATGTTATATATAAATGGTGGTACAGGTAAAACTATTTTTATAGAAAGATAGGGGGAGAGAGAGAGGGAGAGTGAACAAAACTCCACTTTGATAAATACCTGGTATAGATTTACTCTAGTAGCACTCAATTGTACAAGGTTAAGAATGGGGAACTTCTGACTGTTGAGACGTGTGATCCTTCCAGCACGTGGGTTGTAAGTATCAGCACGGCTAGGATTTTCGATGTTCAACCTCGCCTTGATTGTGCAGAAGTTCTCATCTAAACCGTTGCAACGCGTAGATGGTTGTTGTTCTTCACTGTACTGAACTTGGTATTGAGCTTGTGCTTGTTCCTGCTGTTGTGCTTGTTCCTGTTGTTGTGCAAAAGCAGGTCTCAACAGTTTAAGGCCATTCTTTACCCGTATGATCTCTCCTCTTTGGTCGTTTTGGCCTTGTAGCCTCTTAGCTACCAATGCATTGACGCCTAAGGCCTCACTTAGTAGCTCATTGTTGAAACCGCTAAATATGTTTTGCCCAGAGTGTTGCTCGATTGAGCGACCATACATTTGTTGCTCCCTGTTGTTGTTACCCGCCAATAAGAACTCCTAAAATTTTTATCAGTGGGAATCAATGATAAAGTTTTGCCACATGAACTGCAACATATTCATATATATGACAATGAGAAACAAAAATGGTGAAGAAATTTAGTTACCTTCTGCCTTGGTTCAAGCTGATTAGCGTTGTTGTTTAAGTCGAAGACATATAGAGCAACAACTGGTGCATCGCCTTCATTGTAGAACCAATGCGCAACACCAGCTGGCAGTGCAACGATATCTCCTTGTCTAAATTGGTGGATCTTTTGGTGCTCATCCCTAAATTTTTGGCTCTGGCTTTGGCCTTCAGTTAAGAATTGATGGAATTCTTGTTGGTAGGTTGCTGGGCAGCCGGGGAAAGTTAATCCCATAGAACCTCTCCCTGAAAGTTAGAAGTGTCCATGTCAGGTGGATATAACCTAAAACGACATTATTGTAACATGGAGAGTCATAATTTGTACCCATATGAACAATGTATTCCGCTATACAAACCTTGGATGATGTAGACCATGCCAGGAGTATTGCTGTATCGAGGTACCAGAAGGCCTTGAGGCTCAATGACACGTCGGATGACAAATGTACCTGTGCACTGGAATTGTTCATTCTTCTCATCAAAGTACTCTGTAACCCCGGCTTCTGACCTCACTCTCCGAAGTGGTTCAAATGCTTGTAGTCTATCAAATCTACACTCCCTAAAACCTCCTTGCCGAGGGTTGTGCCATGGATTTACGTTCGGACCAAATAGCTGGGCCATAGAGCCATGGCATAGGAGAAGAACACAAAAGTAGATAGATAACCGAGAGAAAGCTATGGTAGCCATAGCTATTTGAGGATGTTATTGGAAACTTGGGCTGGTTGATGTGAGTTCAATGACAGGGAAGCCAACTTATATAGTGAAGAAAAGAATCTTCAGATATGACGTAGGGATAGAGTTTGTTGACATGTATAGAAAATATCTAGCCTATAATGCGAAAAGTATAATAGAAAAAAGGTAGCTTTGCAATGTTGAGATATACACACTATGACTCATGGATGACATGTCTTGCGCTTTAGGGGTAATACAAACAATGCTTGTTGGTAAATGTATATCCAAAGCCTTAAGATGTTCCTTTGCCTTATGGATAAATTTCCTTTTGTGCAATAAAGTTTCTCTAGTATGTTATCATTTTGTGCGGTATGTCATAGATGATAAGTTAGGCGCACCTTAAATTTGTTGGTTTGTTGTCAGTTTTGCGTGGCACACTACGCTTGATAAGTTAGCGGAACTTTTAAAATAAGAAACTTGTAAGCTTGTTGTCATTTTCTTTGACATACTATCCTCTCCCATATGTAAAGTAAACAAATTGATGAAATATATGGAGGTTAGATGATTTTGCATATCCAACTAGTACTTCCAAGTTTAGTTACCAAAAAATAGAAAATGTTGGATTTAATTTTTAAAAAAGTAGAAGCAATGGACTTATGTATCTTTTCTTTTTTTTATCATTATATTTTCCGGCGTGCATTTATTAGGCAGTTTATTACTGTGACATAAATTTATTTAACTCGCCGGTAATAAAATATGCCATATGTTTGTTAGTCCTCACTGTCGACCATATCATACAAGACATTAATCAAATCGTCTTGTCTAAAATGACCACAATGTCCCTGCGTGGTGTGGACTATGATTTCTTTTCATTCATGGTTAGAACTACTGCCGGTCCATGAAAGGTTAAACTATAAAATGCCATCTGAAAAAAAAAAGGTAAAGAGACAAGTACTCGCCCTCGCGATTAAATTGTTCAATAATAATAGAAATGGAAGGATTTGTCGTGTGGGTACATATATACAAGAAAATATCAGGAGAGCATGTATGTTATTTTACACACCGAAAGAATAAACGCACAACGAAACTTATATACAATCATATGTTTGCAAGGCAACCAGAGATGTTACTCCCAAAAGAAACGCTCCGGTATCAATTCAGGCTTCTCCTCTCACTTGAACTGCAGCTTGCTTGCAAATGTCTGGCCAAACTTCCATCCTGGTGGCACGACGTTGGTGAAGACGAGCGTTTGGTCATCTGTGTTGGTGACCCTAAAGGATAGACCTTGACCGGTGAGGTAGGCCAGTGAGTGCCATTGGGCGCCCCAGTTACGTGCCATCGGCATCCAGTCCGCTGTGTTGGAACCCATAACCTCCATGGACTTGATTGACCCTGCCGCCGCGACGTTGGTCACCAGTACTAGCTGGAAGTAGTCGTGACCGTTAATGGTGAACCGCAGGCCACCCTTCTTCACGCAAGGAACCCTGTAGAAATCATCGCAAGAGTAGGATATTTTCATATGGAAGCAACGGCCAGGATATGCACTGTTCTCTCCATAATGTCCAAAATAATTGGAGTATCAACAACGCTAATCAGCTTGAACCAAGGCAGAAGGTAACTAAATTTCTTCACCATTTTTGTTTCTCATTGTCATATATATGAATATGTTGCAGTTCATGTGGCAAAACTTTATCATTGATTCCCACTGATAAAAATTTTACGAGTTCTTATTGGCGGGTAACAACAACAGGGAGCAACAAATGTATGGTCGCTCAATCGAGCAACACTCTGGGCAAAACATATTTAGCGGTTTCAACAATGAGCTACTAAGTGAGGCCTTAGGCGTCAATGCATTGGTAGCTAAGAGGCTACAAGGCCAAAACGACCAAAGAGGAGAGATCATACGGGTAAAGAATGGCCTTAAACTGTTGAGACCTGCTTTTGCACAACAACAGGAACAAGCACAACAGCAGGAACAAGCACAAGCTCAATACCAAGTTCAGTACAGTGAAGAACAACAACCATCTACGCGTTGCAACGGTTTAGATGAGAACTTCTGCACAATCAAGGCGAGGTTGAACATCGAAAATCCTAGCCGTGCTGATACTTACAACCCACGTGCTGGAAGGATCACACGTCTCAACAGTCAGAAGTTCCCCATTCTTAACCTTGTACAATTGAGTGCTACTAGAGTAAATCTATACCAGGTATTTATCAAAGTGGAGTTTTGTTCACTCTCCCTCTCTCTCTCCCCCTATCTTTCTATAAAAATAGTTTTACCTGTGCCACCATTTATATATAACATTGTTCTCTACTCTCTACAGAATGCTATTCTCTCTCCGTTTTGGAACGTTAATGCCCATAGCCTGGTGTATATCGTTCAAGGGCATGCTCGAGTTCAGGTCGTTAGTAACCTTGGAAAGACGGTATTCAATGGCGTTCTACGTCCAGGTCAATTGCTGATCATTCCGCAACACTACGCTGTCTTGAAGAAAGCAGAGCATGAAGGATGCCAATACATTTCATTCAAGACCAATGCAAACTCCATGGTGAGCCACCTTGCAGGGAAGAACTCAATATTCCGTGCCATGCCAGTGGATGTGATCGCTAATGCTTACCGCATATCGAGGGAGCAAGCACGAAGCCTTAAGAATAATAGGGGAGAAGAGCTCGGTGCCTTCACTCCTAGATATCAACAACAGACCTACCCAGGCTTCTCAAATGAGTCGGAGAACGAGGCTTCAGAGTGATGTAATAATGAAATAGTATAGGTGTATCAAAAAAATAAAATGCCACAAGTATGTGAAACTTTGTGGCGGTTCTGTTCTAAGTTTATGAAGCACTAATAAAATGTTACAACAGTTTTGTTCATTTGTTGTGTCAATATAGGTGAGACCACGTTTTGGTAGTTTACATAAAAGATTTGCCCATAGTAGATACATCTCAAAGCAGATTCGGTGCCAAGTATAACTTGTCAATGCTATATTTTAATCTCAGAATTATTATGAAGAGATAAAGAAATGCTTATTATCTAAAAGGAAAATATGGCGTGCGGCCTAGTTCCGTAATAACATATAAGGACCGATTCCTTGGAGAATCTTATCCAAGCATCTTATAATGTGACCATATGAATATTTGATTCCCCTGGCTAGGTTATATGACAATAATTGTGTGTTTGTCTTGGGATACTTGTGCAAGGGAGGAAGACGATAGCCCTTGAATTCCTAGAATTGGTGGCCCCCCCTTGAGTAATAGCCCAAAGTCTTGTGTATATGTTGACTAGATGTGTATATATATTGGGTACATTGTGGATGGGGAAAATAGGTATAGACCTAGCCAACAAAATTGGATAGGCTTTAGGATGTTGCTGGGCTTTAACGGGACTAGTCATAGTCATTTTTATTGATGAGCCTATGCGTTTATATCTCCTAGGTCCTCCATGTTCATCTTGGGCTTGTAGGGATAAAGCGAAAAAATGAAGATTTTTTTAAAAAAACTTTTAAAATTTTTAATTTTGAAAATAAATCCTTTCAACACATAATTCCAAGATCCGAACCTTTTGGCCACGCCAGCCGAATTTGCATGGCAAAACCACGAGACAACACTGTCACACTGGTCTGGCTAGCGTGGCAACGTTATTTGGTCATACTAGTCTAGTTGGTGTGCCATTGTTTTTTGGTCACATTGGTCTGGCTGGCGTGTCAATGATATTTGGCCATGCCACCCTTGCTGGCATGGTAGGACAAAATTGTCACGCCCATTGTGTGTGGCGTGTCAGTATTGTTTTGCCACGCCAGACGGGGTGGCATGGCCAAAAGGTTCAGGTTCTAGTAATAAGTTTTGGAAGGGTCTATTTTTAAAATTTAAAAGTAAAAAAGTTTAAAACATAAAAAAATCAAAATGGCATGTCCGGTATAACAATAAAGATGAAACCAGCTGATCTAACATGGAAAGTGTATGTTCCAAACTTGTCAACTAATTGTATATATATAACCGATTTCCATGTTAGAGGTATATCGTATATTTGTTACATATATGCATATATAATGGTGGTCAGTGTGTAAAATATGGCATGCCCCACTCCTAGGAAACACTATTTCACGCATATATTACCTATTGTTCTACCAGAAGTCCCGGTACAGCACCAAACAAATAAGGAATACCAGCCTGTTAGCGGCAAAATTTAGTAACTACTGTTAGTCAAGATCGGGTCAATGGAGTGACTAATGATGTGATTATATTTGATTCAGTTGAAAAGTGTATCAAGTTTAGAGTTATTTTATTTTAGCCTCCGTATTAGGAAACGTTTCTTTTTAGTTTCATTTTCTATAGATGGAGTCTTGAGCCAATCAAATTTTGTTTGAATCGGACTTGTTTAGTTTTCTTTTTCTGTAAGGTAGCCGATCAAGTTATGTCTGAGTAGGACTTCTTCTAGCTGGAACTAAAAATAACAATACCGCACTAGCTAGACCAGCATGACCAAATAAACGTTGCCGCGCTAGCCAGACTGTTGTGACAGTGTTATTTTGCGGTTTTGTTATGCCAATTTGGCTAGCGTGGCCAAAAGGTTCGGTTCTTGGAATTACGTGTTGAAAGGGTTTATTTTCATAATTGAAAATTTTAAAAGTTTAAAAAATAAAAAAAATCTGCCTTTTTTTCTCTTTATCCCTACAAGCCCAAGATGAACATGGAGGACCTAGGAGGTATAAACACATAGGCTCATCGAGACAAACGACTACGATTAGTCCCGTTAAAACCCAGCAACATCCTAAAGCCTCTCCAATTTTGTTGCCTAGGTCTATACCTATTTTCCCCATCCACAATGTACCCAATATATATACACATCTAGTCAATATATACGCAAGACTTCGGGTACTCAAGGGGGCCCCTAAAAAAATTCTAGGTATTCAAGGGCTATCGTCTTCCTTCCTTGCACAAGTGTCCCAGACAAACACACAACTATTGTCATATAACTTAGCCAGGGGAATCAAATATTCATATGGTCACATTATAAGATGCTTGGATAAGATTCTCCAAGGAATCGGTCCTTATATGTTATTACGTAACTAGGCCACATGCCATATTTTCCTTTTTTTAGGGGAAACACGCCATATTTTCCTTTTAGATAATAAGCATTTCTTTTTATGTTTATAATAATTCCGAGATTAAAATATAGCATTAACAAGTTATACTTTGCATCAAATCTTCTTTGAGATGTATCTGGTATGGGCAAATCTTTTTGGGGCATTTGCAAATTTGCCACCGGTTTTTTCAATTTTGCAAGGATGCCACTCGAATGATAGTTCTAATGGTATTTTTGCAATTTTGTAGTGACAGTCTCGTAATAACGATTCAAAGGAGTGGTAAATTTGCAATTGCCCCAATCTTTTTATGTAAACTGCCATAACACGGTCTCATCTATATTGATAGAACAAATGAATCAAGGAAAATTTTGCTACAAGACATCGCGACTTTACGGTTTTAGCTGTAGGACACTGCACGAAGTGAGTTTTGGGGGAAAGCACTCTGTAAATGTGCCATGCCATGGAACTGAAGAAATTGAATTTCCCTTTATGTTGCTTTTCATCACATGATTTTACATATGTGTGTATCACCTGAGAGCACATTCATTTGTAGGTTGCTATATGTGAAATTTCTTAAACACTGAATGGATGATATTTTCTACTGTACTGAATGAATGAATGGATAAAATTGATCAAACACTGAATTTTCTTAATATACTGCACGCAGGTGTCTCACAGCTGATGATGTAATCAAGAAAATTACTGAATTTTTTCAGTCCACTGGGACCCGACGATTTGTCACACAACGGCAGGAGCGTTTCAACGGGATTGAACGGCGAAGTTACATGCAAATCAGCATTTTATTTGGGCGGACAGGAGCATAGGAAGTACTAGTTGAGATTAGGTAGATTTATCAGTTAGATTTGCATTGGATTAGGTGCTTATCTATTGCTAGCTCTTGCTCAAATTACAGAACGACATAATGCTTTTTTTTCCATGCAGTGAGACAATCAGTGGAGATGGAGCCTGCAAGTGCGAAGGACAATGTCGCCAAAGCCCTGCGGTACCGCGATCAATTGGTAAGAAACCGAACCCAATCCAGAGGAATCCATGGCGTGGTTGAAGAAGATGAAGAAGATGGCCATCATTGCTTGCCCGAACTCCATGGCAGCAATTCGTTCCAAGTGGTGGAGGATGCATCCTCGGCTGCACATCGTGGGCGCCGCGGCGGGCATGATGGTGGACGTGGGAAGAGACCCACCACACAATCGATTAGCAGTGCACCATCCTCGGCAGCACGTGGTGGTCGACCGAGGAAGGCGCCATACAAGCAGCCACGGCCATCGAGCAGTGGAGCTGCTACCGGGGTAACGGCCGGTGCAGACAATCTCTGCGCAGAAGGATTTGTCGACAGTGAGACATCTAATGGAAGTGGAATGGTATGTCTCTCTTATGGTTGTATTTATTACATATTTGATTTATAATTCTTGTCACAACAGTGAGAAATGTCATGTGGACATATAAGAGTCCAAAAAAATCTTGACTAGTGCATGGGAAGAAGCAAACCTGGTTTATGACTGTTGTTAATAATGCTTGTGTTGCTCTGTTCTCAGTGCTAAAGGCTAGGTCGTATTGACAAATAATAAAGATATAATTATTAACTAGTTTTCATATCTAAAAGCTATAATAAAATACTGTTCATGTGCTCTGGAGCTCTAAATAGCCATGTTTTTTTTAGTTAGAGCTATAGATGTACGACAACATTGAAAACTGAATCTCAATGTGTTTGTTCTATCAAATAGAAGGAGGAGTTTGACAAAGCAGAATGGTCTACCACAAACACTAGGATATTTTGTGAACTATGCGTAGAACAAATCGAAGCCGGCAATAGGCCTATCGGGATAATGACTACTAGGGGGTACCAGAACATTGCTGTCAAGTACTTGCAAAAAACAGGGCTACGACACAGCAAGATGCAATTGAAGAACCGATGGGATATACTAAAAGCCTTGTATAGCTTTTGGCTTGGCCTCCTCAAAGATACAAGGCTTGGATGGGATAGTACAAAAGGAACAGTTTCAGCAAGTGATGAATACTGGAAGCAAGTCACTAAGGTAATAAATTATTCGGGGCTAATATACATCCTTTTCATGAAATTGTTTTTAGTGTTTGCAATAATTAGTACTCATGGTCTGTTCCTTTATTTCTATGGTCATTCTGAATGGAAGAAGCTACAACATGGTCCCCCGGATTGTGAAGATTTATTGAGTCAAATGTTTGGTGAGGTTGCTGTTGATGGTTCTTCTGCTTGTGCACCTGGAGAGGATGTTGGAGGGGCTGGTGTACAAAGCCTTGATGACACACCAGTGGACATCTCATTGCATAGAGACACAACGAATAACAAATCGGTGAAACGAGGGTGTATTACCACTGAAAATAGTCCACTGAAGAAGGTTAAGAACCCCATGGTTAAGGTGATGAAGAATATTCAGTCCACTTTGGACACCAATTGTAGTATTGCCAACAAGGTGATGCAAGGTGAATTTAGGTACAACTCTATTAAGGAAGTGATGGACTTGGTAGTGGAGTGTGGGGCAGCAGAAGGAAGTGCCGAGCATTTCATGGCTACGCAATTATTTGTGAAAACTGAACATCGTGACGTGTTCAAGACTTTTACCACCAAGGAGGGAAGGCTTAGTTGGTTGAAGAGGTGGTGCGTGAAGGAAGGCTTGGAGTAGGATAGTGCTAATTATTTATATGCATGAACTTATCATCTATGTTTAAATTTTGTGAGACAATATGTATTAGCAAGACAACTTCTATTTATATGCATGAACTAATGAATTGCCCATATAATATGACGCTTTAATTTGAATGCATGAACTTTTATGTGCCTACTTGTGTGATATCATTTGTTGCATTGTTTGTAGATTGGCATGTATGCAAGTGATGATGAGGATGAGGATGAAACTTTTGTTGTTGCTAGCAGACAACTAGACATGATGAGAAAAGTTAGACCTGTATTGACAGCATTTGGTATGTTATATGCTGAAACTTATTTGAACAAGTCAAAGTATAGAGAAGCTACTTTAGCTGGTTATGATTGGGTTATGAGAAACCTCAATTTCCCACAAGATTGTTATGATATGTTTAGAATGAGTAGGCCACTGTTTGAGAGGTTACATAATTTGTTGGTAACATCTTATGGTTTGAAGTCAACTAGTAAGATGGATTCAATTGAAGCATTGGGAATGTTTTTATGGACTATTGGGGCTCCACAGTCATTTGTTCAAGTTAAAAACCGATTTGAGAGATCAAAAGGAACAATCAGCATGAAATTTGAGGAAGTGTTGCAGAGTGTTTACCTTCTCTCAAAAGATCTAGTCAAACCTAGAGATCCACACTTCACAACGATTCACCCAAGACTACTTGGTGATCGGTTTGAGCCTCATTTCAATAATTGCATAGGTGCAATAGATGGGACGTATATACCAGTTGTTGTGCCCGCATCAAAGGTGGTTCAGCATGTGGGTAGGAACAAGTATCCCACTCAAAATGTTTTGGTTGTTTGTGACTTTGATATGAGGTTTACATTCATTGTTGCGGGATGGCCTGGATCGGCACATGATATGAGGGTGTTTAATGATGCTTTACGCAAATATGCCGCTATCTTCCCTCATCCTCCACTAGGTAATTTCACATATATCTTTTCACTTTTCTTACTAGTTTCAGTGTTAAAGTGATGTCTAATAGAGTATGTTTATGTTTATATCAACAGGGAAATTTTACCTTGTTGACTCGGGCTATCCAAATCGAATGGGATTTCTAGCTCCATATAAAGGGACCAAATACCATTTACTAGAGTTTCGAGCGGGTCCACGTCCTAGTGGCAAGAAGGAGGTGTTCAACCACTTACATTCATCTCTTCGTAACGTGATTAAGCGTTCTTTTGGCGTTTTGAAGATGAAATGGAGAATTCTATTGGACTTACCGAGTTATCCGATGCCCAAGCAAACAAAAATAATACATGCATGCATGGCGCTTCATAATTTCATCCGAGATAGTAAATTGAGTGACGAGGAGTTCGATCGGTGTGATAACGATGAAAACTATATGCCGATACCTTCATCTCGAGGGAATGCTAGTCAATTGGGAGACGAAGAGGGCGACGCAAATATCTTTCGTGATAATATTGCCGATGCTTTATTTGCTAGGAGATAATAATTTATTGTTCAGTCTGTTGTAAAAAAAACATATTCATGAATGTTTTATTTATTAATAGATGACATTATTTAAAATTACGTATTTGTTTTATACAGTGACAAGGATGAATAAGGCATCCAAAATAGCTGAGGGTATTATAGACTTTAGCCTTTCAAACCCAATAATCCATACCTCCAATAATCGGGACAAACAAACAACTCACAGCTTATTCTATGTCAGCTTATTATAATCCAGCTTATAGTAATCTGGTTTAATAATCTAGATTATAATAATCATAAGCTGAAACAAACAGGGCCTAAGAGTGCAGTCCTTGCATGCAATGGCGTTGTGTCCGATACTTCCATGCGTGTGTTGGGCACCCGATGCTAAGCATTGTCCAACTTCCCAATTATATATTCTATATTCGAGTGTAACATTTGCCATTTGATCTATATATCTAACAGGATTACTATAACCCAATGCAACATTAAGGCAAAAGCTTTGTCTTGTTGAGAACACATACAACTCTGACGTTGTGGCAGGTTCCTGAGCAAGGTTACAACAACATGGACCTAGCCTATAGCTAAGGCTTGGGGCGACCTGTGGTGCTCTAACAGTAAGCTAACCCATATACGATGAAAATTTATTGTGGCCCATGGGCTTTTGACACCAGCCCCAGGCCATGACCTAGACGGCCCGTTTGGTTGGAGGGAGTTTTTAGAAGGGATTGAGAGTTTAGAGGGATGAGGCTATTAACTGTTTTGTTTGGTTGGGGGACATAGGAATTTTAGTGGGATGGGCATAGGGAATTGATAAATGAACTCCCTCCTTTTCAATACCTGGGTAGGAGCAGGTAATTGGGAGGGAATTCCTCCTTTACTTCGCCTAAACAAATCTCAGTCATCCATTTTTATTAATGATCTAATCTCCAACTAAACTCCCTATCAATTTCCACCACCTCTACCAAACAAGAGACTAGGATGAAAAATCAAATTCCCATCTTAATCTCACCATCAATTCCCTCGTGTAAACTCCCAATCCCCTTCCCTCAAGTTGCCAAACAAGCCGAGAGTGTTAGGGGCCTGGGTCCGCCTCTAGTGATGGTTTTGCTTCGTTCCAAATGTTTTCTTCATTTGAAGCTGTATGAATGTGTTGTTGACTTGTTCAGCTTCCCTCATGTAAGTATGCAACTGCACATTCTTTGAGAGAATTCAGAATAGTGTATCATGGAACAAACAATTGTATTCCAAACATTTCTCAACAATTAAAGATCCGAGTAAAAAGTTTGGAGTAGGTTTGCCCCCAACATCATAAGCCCTTTTTGGGCTGAATATTGATGCATTAGGACACTTTTTCTAGACATCCGTTGCAAATTTATACTCTGGTAGCACTATGATACTACATCCGTTTCTTTAATATATAACACCATTGGTTTTTTAGCAAACATTTCACCATTTGTCTTATTCAATTTTTTCACACAAATATATAAAAAAATAAATCATGATTAAAGAACATTTGAAGATAAATCAAGTCATAATAAAATAAATGATAATTGCTATATTTTTTTAATAAGACGAATGATCAAACGTATTTTAAAAAGTCAACGACGACATATATTAAAAAAACAAAGTAATACTATCTCTAGCAGTATACAGTAAGTACTTTGGCAGTTTCAGCTTGCAAGAATGACTAGGACGTATGATGGATCAAGGTACCACCTGCAGTGCTTCAGTATTCAGAGAGAGCGATTTTCAATACATATATGCTTAGATGTTTGTAGATTAATTACATGTGTTCTGTTATTATTTTCATCAGAAAAACAACACATATTTGTGACCGAACTATTGATAAACAGAATGGCACGTATTCTTACTTTGCAATAACCACCCACACAATCCTGCCTCTTCATTGCAAATCGAACAAGAAGAAAGATGGCAGCTTTGATATGTGAAAGATGGCAGCGTTGATATGTCGAACAATGGCCATGTTTAGATCCTCCAAAATGGTAAAAGTTTTGCTATTTTAAAGCACTTTTTGCCATTTTGGATCTAAACACTAGTAGCAAAAGTTGGCAATTTAGCATTTGGCATTTGCTAGTCCATGGTAGCAAATTGTGCCAAAAAGTGCTTTGGGACCACTCCCTCTCTCTTTCTCTCTCTCACTTTAGTGTTAGAATGGTAAAAGTTTAGGATGCATCTAAACACCAACTAGTAATTTTGCAATACCAAAACTTTTGCCATTTGCCATTTGCCATTCTAAATAGATCTAAACAGGCCTAATATCAATCAAGGATGCTATCTTTCCTGGACACTTAAAAGCTCCCAAGAAAAGCACCGAGTAAAGCATCTGTCTCCAGCATTACAAGCACTTCTTTTGGCTGTATGTTCATGTCTAAGGAAGCTTTTCTGGACATCTGCCGGAAATCTGTGCTCTAGTACTAGCCTGCAGTATGCGGGAAGCACTTTGGCAGCATCAGCTTGCAAGAATAACCAAGATGCAATTACAGTGCTTCAGTCTCAGTACATGCTTACACGTTCGTAGATTCAAGTATTCAACACATAGATGCTCTTCCCATTCTTTCTATCAGAAGCAAAAAAAATTATGACTGAAGCTACAGAGCCTTAAGTACTTCCAACACCGACCTCACATAATCCTGTCTCTTCGTGCAAATAACTTGATGCATTTTTTTTCCGAACGAAAGGAAATAACTTGATGTAAAAGAAGATATAACAAGAATGCTATCTTTCAAGGTAAATATGAGCATCTCGGATAAAATATTCCCAAGCAACACACAAGCAAACATTTGACTCCACAAAACAAGATTACACCGAGACAACTTCTTATCTGCTTCCACAAGATACAATTGGAATGACCTTTGTAAGGGGGAACAATAGAAAGTTGAAACAACTGGAATAAGGTTACAAGGGAATGAAACTAAATTTGATAAACTGAGGAGTAAGCTCCAGTCGGAGCTCACTATTGCCGATTTATGACTTGCCGGTTTGTTCATACCTCCCTAGGCCACCCAGAGATTCTGGAATCCAGGGAATTATGCCATGAAAGGCATGAACAAACTGAAGAGTTCTTGAGAAGGAGGAGGAGAAGGAACAGCACAGCCATTCTTCTCCATCCTCATACTGCTTATGCTGCTCCCGATCTCAAGAACCATGAAGATGCTCCTGCCATGCACCCACCATGATCTGTGGAGGCAGAGAATTCAAGAGTCTTCATGAGAAAAAAAAAAAGACAGGCCAAGAAGCCATGAGGTGTTTTTCCGTACCTGATTGAAGTTGCAAATGCTCAGCTGTTGATGAGGCAAAAGCTAGGGACTAGTGAGAGAGCAAAGAACTTGCACGGTGGCATTTTAAAGAGGCTAGTGTGGTGCGCTTTATGGGAAAGAATGACAATGAAAGGTAGAAAACAAAGTTTACTGTGTTCAGTACGTTTATTTTACTGAACACCTAATGCCTCAAACATCAATCTACTGCACTTAAATCTGTTGACAATTCTACTACACTTCATCTGCTGACAATTCTTCGTTCCTATCCTACTTCTGGGGCTCCCAAACAAACTTACTAAATGTAGGTATAATTGTAGAGCTGTCACTCCTACCTATTTAAGTGGGACATTCGAACACCTTCTGTCCTCCAATTAGAGTACCAAAGGCATCGATGTTAGTAAAAGTTTAGACAACCTCCATACCTCAATTGATCTGTTAATTTTTACCATTTTGGTAGCAGCTGCTGACCAACAGTCATGCTTGCCGGCAAAAGTTCAGAAGCAAACATTCATGTAGGCATGTAGCTAACCAATTACTTAGAAGTTAAGCATCTCACGACTAACCTGGGACAATAAACCCAACCAGATGTTTACCAACAAACAGAGTCTAATCAGCTTTCACTGAGCAACCAAATCCACAGATCCGCGATAAAAAGAGAAGAGGGCATCCTTTATATAAAGCTAAAGAAGCAATCTTCCTTTTCGAGATGCGCATTTTTCATAATATATGGAGTTTGGAGCAATGCAGCCTGCCTGTTCAGCCACTAACTCATGTTGACAAAGTTTTGCAGCACTTCATCTGACTCATGACGATGTAATTCTATGGGGGCAACAAGGTTGTAAATTGACTTAGTAATCCAGATTTGGTACAAACAAACTAAGCTTAAGGGCAGGGGAATATACTATCTATGCAGCATGCGTTACTGCTCCCACCACAAAAGAGAGGAAATCAGCACCACCAATTGTGGGCACCAGGTCCAGCACTCCAGCTATATTTAGGCCCTGTTTGGGGGGGGCTTGTGCCAGCTGCAGCTTTTTCCAAAAACTGCTTCTGCTAGACGCTGCCCCAAACAGTCCACAGCTTCTGAGAATCTATATTAACAGATTCTGAAAAATGAACTAAGAAGCTGGAGAAGCTGGATTTCAGAGCTTTTCCAGATTTTCAGAAGCTAGCTACCAAACAGCTGCTTCTCAGAATCTAAAGCTCCCCAAACAGGCCACCCTCCCAAACAATCTCCCTTTTCCTCTCTTTTTTGTACAGGTGGATGAGCAAGAGAGGAAGTGAAAATTTCTCTTGCGAGTGCACCCAATCATTGCCATCATGCACACTACCCTCACTCCCTGATGAGAAGCACTAACGTCTTGCACGGTCCTTTCGACCTTACGCGTCATCCATGACCAACAGAGAAAGCATCAATATGTGCACGCATCACTAGTCTTTGGACTGATAGTCTCCACCTCTAGCTGTGTGTCCGTGTGTACTGAATGATTTTTTTTTGTTTGTACAAACCAAAACATGTTGCTATGAAAAAATTAAATCCTGTCCAGCCTTGACCTATGGATGAACTATAACCTTCAGAAGCGATGGCCTGAAAAGGAGGTAAAGTAGTACTAAAACATCATGCTTCTAAAGAATAAGTGCAAAGTTCATGGCAAAAGATTCTAGGTCTACCCAGCAGGGAGTAACAAAAAGTAGAGATGCTTTACTCAACAAAAGAAGAAACGAAGAAGAAAAGA
Organism: Oryza longistaminata; assembly: GCA_009805545.1. Taxonomy (NCBI): domain Eukaryota; kingdom Viridiplantae; phylum Streptophyta; class Magnoliopsida; order Poales; family Poaceae; genus Oryza; species Oryza longistaminata. Next base: position 22,421,298 of record CM020182.1, on the reverse strand, counting down.
CATATATTAAATTATATATTTTTAGTAAGAGAGTCCAATTCATTACATATTCTGTTGTCAATCAGTGCTGCGAATATGTGATCCATGTTCAGTTTACCCAAGACTCCTCTAGGGTTGATATCAGAAAGCATTGCTGTTATACCCCACTACTCCACTAAATCCACTCAATGAAGAACAAATGTCTCACTCTCAATAATCTACAAAGCAATTGCCAACTTCCATTCGCTTTCAACAATTTATATTGCTGTCAATCTGTAGAGTGAAGACTAGTCTAAAGCTAACATCACTGAAGGGACATGATTACCCCACAAGAAATAAATGATTTGTTTTCTTCCTAGCATGCTCAGGGTGAGTAATGAGTGGTACGGTGTCATTTGAGTAACGTACTAATAGCCTAAACTTAAAATTTATCCCTTTTTGAGAGGCTTGATCCCAGCAAAAACAAATGATCAAATTCAAACTGCAGGGGACACAATTCAAAGGGAACACAATAAACCCATGAGCTAAATATGACAAAAAAAAAAATCAAGAATGACAAAATAAATGTAGGATGACTCTTTTACAGGACTGGACAAATTTATCTAACATGACAGGCCCATTGATCTCCTGAGTTAGGAGTATTGAGAGATTCAAGAAATTAGTAAAGTAAAAATAATTATGAACATCTTTTTCTACACCATCTTCTAGCATATATCATTTTTTTTCTCTACCAGTATATAGGATAGCCAATTCTCCGACTCACAGCAGCAACCGTTCTCATCATCGTTACATGCTGCGGTACTATCAAGCCACAGAATAATAAAATATTTAATCCCTTTGATTTTGCTTACACGAAGTTTGACGCTACAGTTTATCGACCGTTAATAGCTGCATTTAGCCGGAGATAGCCGCTAAAACACCAGAATTTAGCTGCACTTAGCGGTGGCTAAAGAGTTAAAATGAAAATGAGCTTTTGACATGTGTGGCCTGTGAAGCCCACAAGGCCCAAAGACCATACCTAAACCCTAAATCCTTCGTCCCCATTCCCCGCTCGTGCAGTTTCCACTTCTCCCGGCGGCTATGACATAGAGTGGCAGCGGAGGCGGCGATTGCGACCGGCGACGACGGGGCTATTGCGACCAGCGACGGCAGCGGCTCTTGCCCCCAAGCAGCAGCGACGACTCTTACCCCCAAGCCGCGGCGGTGCTTCTCTCGGCGGCGGTGATTCTCAGGCGGCGACGACTCCCTGCTGCGGCGGTGCTTCTCCCAGCTCCTGGCAGCGGCGGAGGCTACGGCTTCTCCTGGTAGAGGTGGGGGCTGCTGCTTCTTCCCAACGACGAACGATGACCATTCTTCCCTGTCCCCTGCACCAATCCTGCTGCTTCTTGCCTTCTTCCCAACAACGAGCAGCAAGTATGTTCAAGTGCCCTGTATCGTGTATGTTCTAGTATGAACTATGAAAGTATGACTGTATGAGTTAGAAACTATGAACTCTATGTATGAAGTATAAATTGGTGATGAACTCTATGTGCAATGAAATAAGTGATATGTCAATTTTTAGCTCAAATTCTGTCAATTTTTTGAATTTTTTCTCATATTTTACAAAACCGCTAAATGCTTTAGCTGTAGCTATAGCCGGCTATAGCTGTCCTTAGCTGTTTCAGAGCTCAACCGCTAAGAGCCTTAGCTCGCTATTTAAAACCTTGCAAATTACACAAGTTCCTCTAGCTAGAACAGATATTAAAAAAAGGAACAATTTAAACCATGCCACACAAATTTTGCAAAATTTGTGATATGCCACCCTAACCCACATGTCATTGAGATACGGGTGGCATATCTTAAATTTTGCAAAATCAGGGTGGCATGGTTCTAACAAACCCCAAAAAAAAAAAAATCAGGGATGAGAACAATTGAATGCTGAAAAGTACCTATGATCAAGGGTGCGTTCGCATGTGCTATTTCCGATCCAGGGGCTGTTGGGAACCTTGACCGTGTGGGTCCCACGCATCCACGTATTGTGGCTCTACAGTTGTTCGGAAGCAAACGGCGCGGACGGAGTTACGGTGCCGTCACGGCTTCCTTGCCTATCCCTCGATCCCCTTCCTTCCGTCATCCACTCCTCTCGCTCGATCCCCTTCTTTTCTCCACACTCCTCTCGCTCGATCCCCTTTCGTCCACAGCGCCACGACGAAATCGCCGTAGGGAAGCAGAGGAATCCCCCCTGCCACCCGCGAATCGATTCTTCCACCTGCAAAATCGCACCGCCCTCACCAATCCCCCCTGGAATCTCTGCTCCAACGAGTGGTCGCTGTCGGGTAAAGCTGCCGGCAGCACGACCCAGCTCCATCGATTCAGGCGAGCAGCATCGCCGCAGGCTAGGAGCATCGGTGCAGGAGGCAGTGCTGTGGCTCTGCGTCGGATAGTGCTGAGCGCCTTGAGCGTCGTCCTGGAGGGTGGCAAAAGCGGGTAGGCGTGCTCCCTGTGCGCGTCGGCATCGGCGCCCGTCCGGCCGAGTCGTCTTGTCCATGCCTGGCAGCGCCCGTGCTCGTCCTGGAGCGAGAACAGTGCGCACGGAATTGAAGCGCGGAGGCAGCAAAGCTGGCGGCCTCAACAGGAAGCCAGCTCTATTTGAGGAGGCGGTTGTGGATGCGGCAATGGAGGCGAAGGGGAAGAAGCGGAAGAGAGAGGTTGAGGTCTCACACCCCGCATTGGAGAGGGCGGTAGTTCCTACGAACTCCGCTCTACCAATCCGCCGATCCGCTCTGGAGTCCGGCGAGGACTCCTCCGAGTCCGTCGCGTCGGACGCGGGCACCGCCGAGCCTCCAGCCGAGGACGTCGTGCACGTCGCGAATGCACTGTGTACGGTGTGCGCCAAGTCCCCAAAAGCCGTCATCGAGTTCGTGCGTCGAGTGAGCCCTTCCACCGTCAGCCGTTCAATTGACTGGGACCTCGTCAACGAGGACAAATCATCGAAGGTATGGCCGACTGGTGTAGTTTGTTGCTGTCATTCATTTTGTTTGTTGACTAGCATTTCAGTAGATGTCCGAATCGCGTGGTCGCTGGACCGATTTCGAGCTGCGTGTGTTTCTTGAGAGTTGCTTGGAGGAGATGGCGGCATTCAACATAACATCGAACTCCCCCAAACCCAAGGCATGGGAGAACTTGGTGAAGAAAATGAAGAACAAGTGCGAGAAGAAGGTGACGAAGGCGCAATTGGAGTACATCTGGGGGCAGTGCAAGAAGCGGTACCAGCTGTGGGTGTGGCATGAATCGCAGGCGACCGGACTTGGCCGGGACCCCCTTACTGCAGCCAGTGTCGCCGACGAAAGCTGGTGGGAATGCCAAAATGGGGTATGCTACTCGTACACAAATTCATTTTGCAATCCGACTAATTTGCTACCGTTGTGTTACCATCATGTCTAATATGAACATAGGCAGTATGTAGTAAACGTTTTGGGCTTTGGGGAATCTGATTGGTGCCGCTAGTATAACCTGATCAGAAAGCAAATGATCTAGAGTGTTTTCAGCGTATAATGAGGAATCAAACAGATTCTAGAATAATTTCAGTGGAATAAATGCATTCTCAAATTTCGGTTGGATAATGTGCTTCTGATGAATTGGATAATGTGATGCTGCTGCCCTTTGTTCTGTAGTGCTATATGGTACTATAAATTGGCTCCTAGGGGTATTAGTTTGTCCTATCAGTTAATACACCAGTTAACAACATTCTTTGCATCTAAGTCCGCAATATCTGCTCATATATGTGTCCTATTGGTTATGATATGTTTTACTCATTTCGCTAATTACATTACTACATGCCATGCTGCCTACACTTTACATGTCATCTTGTCTGTACTGTGCCTTGTCAAATATTTCCTCTATAACAAGTTCCATGTGTACAATTGTGACAGGTGAAGAAGGGTGTGATCGCCTTCAGAAACGATCCCCTGAAGCACATTGATCTTCATCACGCGGTCTTTAGCACGCGCACCGTTGTCGGCAACCACTCCGCCGTCGCTGGGGCTGACCAAGGCCCACCGCAACAACCCGTTGAATGGCAGCCCATTGACATCGACGAGCTGACAGCAGCGTACACTCCTCCACCGCCCGCGCCGTCGACATATGGTCAGAGCAGTGGTAGTAAGGGCAAAAGGAAGGCATCCGGTGAGACCTCTGGAAGTTCTAACAAGCGGACACGCAGCAGCGATTGGGGCGATGCGCTTAACAGGCTCACTGTGCTGCGCATGGCGTCCATGGAGAGCCACGCATTCAGAAAAATGTCGCTCATCCCCAGATTAGCTACAAATCGGACTGCACCACAACTTATACCTGTTCATATAGGGTGGCAAATCATATTAGTTTTGCCTGGATCGGTAGTTCAAAAAAAAAATCACAATTTGTATCCCCGAACACAACCTCCCAAATTTGCATCCTCTAGAAACTTCATCACAGTTTACCTTAAGTATTTGCTAGTGACAAATTTCATCTTTTACCGAGCAGCGCATACCACCTAAACCCTTTGAAGATAATGAGCCAATCATTGCCAAAAGGAAACTATGGTCAGTGCATCAACAACAGAAAGAATAAAAAGCTGTGCAGTCATTCATGCAATCCTTAATATGAATGGCAAGGCACGAAAAAAAAAATATAAGCACTCATTCGTGCAATCCATAACACGAATGGCAAGGAAGAAAAGCCACAGCTACAATTTAGTTTCAAGAGAAGATGTTAAGCGCAATTTGCATACCATGCAAATCTATGATTAACATCTAGTAAAAAAATGCTATCCCAATTTGCAGCTCTGAAAGAGACATATATATTCAGTACAAGGTCAGGTAATGGGAGTCTCTATCACTTGACAGTAAATCGTAAAAAGCCACTAAATTTGATTGCTAGATAATTTCAACTCGTGCAACCTAAAGTTATCACTGGGTGTGTATACAGAATTGCAAGAAATATAGCAAGCCAGACAATTGATAGTCCAGCAGCCACCACCTTTTCCCATACTAACTTGAGCCAGAGGTGCGAAGTTTTCTGCATTGCAGAGCATGTCTTGCACCAACGGGTCTGCAATCTACATGCACTAAGAATTAAGGAGCCCATGATGACGATGGCAACGGACTACTAAGAATGAAGGAACCCATGGTGGAGATGGCAATGGACTGCTTGGTGATGGATCTGTTGTTCTGCAACAAATCGATCCATCCTGACCATGCTGAAACCCAGTGTTATCAGCTGAAGGATCATTGCAGGGGGTAAAACATTTTTGACCATATCGATTGCTCCATTGCAGGCACAAACCATTAGAGGTGGGGGAAAGGGAAGAAAGTATACCTGTCTTTTTTTTTTTTCACCAAATACCAGCAGAGTGACGTCAAAGCACAAATGGATACAAGCAAAGATCTACTTGCTAGATGCAGTGCTCCCAGAATGCCCTCAAGAACGAACAAGTTCCCGGCAGATCCACTCGCTAGATCCATTGCTCTTAAGGATGGCAGCAAGAACAATCAAGTGGCTGGGACATGAGGGGAGGTTTACTATGGAGAATTACCTCTGCACATCCGTCCGGACCGCCCAATTTCCTCAGCCGGGATCAACCACCTCGCCGTCAACCTCAAGCTCTAATCTCGTGAATGGGGTGTTGCGCTGGGACCAGATTAGTGGCGTCCCATCGATTTCCAGCCCTAGCTCATGCCACCGCACCTGCTTTCGGCCGCTGCCGCCGCCGTTCCCCCAAGCTCCTTCTCCCTTCTCCTGACAAGCTCGCCAGATCCAGTGAGAGGCATCGGTGGGCGGGCAGTTGCGGCGCGGCGAGGCTCAAGCCACGAGCCACCATAGCAGGGGAGGAAGGGGAAAAGGCAGCGGCAGGGAGAGCGCAAGGGAGGATGGCATGGGAGCAGTGGCTGGCTAGGGTTTCGTGGGAGGGGGATTGGCCAATTGGGTATGCTCATTTTTTCAAAAGAACCCCTTTCTGTTCGATGTTTTCGAGCGCAGTTCTATTTTTGGATTTTTCTCTTCTTCATATAAAGTTTTCCTTCTTGTGAAGGGCCTAAAACAAATTACCAACAATGTGAAGGGCCTTTTTTCAAAACCTCCACCCTCATCATCCTACCGTTCAATCAAGCCGATCGATAGTCGGCATTTGAACTATCTGAAATTAAAAAGTCACTGATTACCAATTACAGCTAATTCTGAAAGAATATGCTGCGTTAATGCGAGAAAACGGACCTGTAGCAGTGAGGACAGGAGGAATATATTGTGGCGGAGGGTGTTAGGTTATCGTATTAGTGTTATTAAATTGCTATACATTTGAGAAAAAATATATAATGGGGTAAAATTAAGTCACAAGCGTGTTTATATGCATATTGGAAAAAAATGACCAAAGTCGTTAAATATTGTAAAATAGTACCATCAAAATCTCTATTCTTAATTAATAATATCACCGAGGTAGAGTGATGAGGTCATGCAGTATCAATGCAGCAATGTTATTTCTGTGTCTGATTTTTCCTTATCATGAGCAGCTGCTGCCTGCACTAGAAGCAGCAGAAATCACTGCGTCAGCAATCCTTTCAACTATCGTGCTGTCAGGGAGTCGAGAGTCGAGCAGGCATGTTTTTACTGTATTCTCCGTCCTCTGAACGAAGCCACAATGCAGACGTGCAGTGTGGACTGTCGTTTTGGTACATGGTAGTAGATGGTACGAACAGTCGTCGCAGGCAATGTTGACGACGAAAGTGTACATGAACCCATCGCCTTGCCTCTGCAGATGAACTGCGCCCCCCGACCCCTCATGGCCTGTGACGCCCGTGCGATCTCAGTGGCGCGGCACAACACAAGCGAGCACGGACGCCTCGACTTCCATAATTTCTCTCTCAAGGGTCCGTAGCAAGGAATATCGCTCGCTTAGGATGCGTTTGATTCGTAGTCAAGTTTTGATAGGATACAGTGATCCATTTTTTATGAGTCGGTGGATATTATTATCATCCAATTTTTTTATGGATAGAAGGAATATAATAAAAACAATAACAAAATATGTTAATTATCGTTAACATAGTCATAATCATGGAATATTCCGTCCTATCCTCCCTTACCCACCAACCAAACAAACCCAAAAACTAAATAACCATATCTAGGGATATCTTTTTAACCAACCACACCCTTAGACCACCGTAGCTCAAGGCACGCTATCGTTGGACGGCGTTGCATGGCCGTGGCATGTCTGCTAGGGGCACCGTGGACCGGTCAACAGAGGCAGGCGGTCTCGAACACCCGGTTCTCTCACACCTTGCGTTATCGCGTCTGCCTGCTGCTCTACTACTGCACAACGGGTTTTCGAATTGGGGCTTTGCTCTGTTTTTATGTTGTCTAGAAAAGGAGAATAGACAACCTAGTCTGATTGGTCTATGGTCGCGGGGTGTCTGGTCTAGGTAGTCTCTCTGGTCGCCAATTCGTTCCCCCCTCTCCGTTTCACCCCGTTCAGCGCTGCAAGGTGCAGAGTGGCAGCAGCGCAACACAGTGTGTGTTTGGGGGAGTTCCCAAAAAAAAAAAATACTCTGAACCTAGACATCGGACGTTCGGTCGATACAACCCACCCGCGCTGATCTTCATATATAGAGACTAGTACAATAAATCTGGACCGAAACGGGTGATTATTCCGAGATCCTCATTTACCCAAAAGGTTTAAACAATGAGACTAAATTCACGTCCAGCTCAAAAAGTTATTTTGCGACCGGAAACCGGACGTGAACCGGCTGAAGCCCTCCGGATTCAAAAAAACGGTCGTGAACCCAAACACATAAATAAAAAAAAACCATATGAGTTTTCAACCGTGATAATGATGGAAAACCGCCGGCTCAAACACGAGAGTCAATAATCTTCAACATTTAATCAAAAACATCAACGAGTCCATAGGCACAGTGGTGGAGATTACTTCTTGTGACCACAGGTAGAATTCGAATCCTATGCGCGGCCTTTTCCTCCATTTTTCTCTTCTCACCCATCCCACGTTCCACTGCCCTGTATCGGCTGTTATCCCATCTACAGTTTTTCTCCAGTTCATACCTAAAACCGGCGGTTCAACCGGTTTTTCTCCAGTTTGATTACATGGCCGGTCTTTTGGCTGGACGTTTCAACCGGTTTTTTCTCCCGGTTTGATTACATGGCCGGTCTTTTGGCTGGACCGCACTGCCCTGTTACCGGCTTATTCCCCGATCTAATGTACAGTTTTTCTCCAGTTCATACCTAAAACGCGGCGGTTCAACCGGTTTTCCTCCGGTTTGATTACCTATGGCCGGGTCTTTTGGCTGGGACCCCGGACGCCGCAAGGCCATGGATTCGGATCGCCGGTCCGGTCCGGTTTTAATAACTGTGCGTCCAGTACTATATTGTTTTTTATGAGACGGAGAGAGTAGTGTGTAATTTTGCTGGCATCGTAAAAATTAATTCTTAAGGCATGTTCAGATTGTAGCCAAAATAAACCTAACCAAGTTTAGCAATGCCAAAATTTGGCAAGATATCAATATTACCAAAATTTTGGCAGGATTTCTTATGTATTGCCAAATTCGGCCACAAACTAACGTAGACATTTTTTTTTTGGCAACTTTGCCAAAAAAAGAAAAAGATATGGTTGAAAATAGCGTCGGCCCTTAAGCATAAGGGAAGGGGCACGCGGTGGAAAAAAAAAAAAAGCGTGCACCGCCGCCACCTGACTCCACCGCCGGCCTAAGCTAGTTTAGCGAATGCCATTCATCAGTTGATTTTCTTTAAGAAAAACGGATAGGCATGGTTTCAGAAGGTCTAGTTGCTTCCAGAATCATGCAAAATATGGCAAGTGGTGCCATGCGTTCTATATGGCACTCAGCAAGTGCCAAGTGCCATAAAAAATTTTTTTCTGCCGCGTGTGGTCCTAGCCTTCTACCAACTCGCGTCTACAATGCGCACATGGACGAGTCAGTGGCATAGGGCCTAGGGAGCGACTTGTACGGTCATTGTTGGATTAATCCCTCCTACAAGGGATCGATGAAGCATTTTGGTGGAGACATATCATAAGGGCCTTCGTCCGAACCTGCCAAAACCACCAAGGAGCTGCAAAACAACTAGAAGCCAAGTCTGGATGAAGGCGAGGCCCATGGCGAAGCACGAAGGTGGAGCCCATGACGAAGCACGAAGGCGAAAACCATTGGTGGAGTACGATGACCAAGCCTATGGCGAAGCAGGGACGCAGCTACGCACGGGCCCGACCCGAGAAGGTTGTTCGCCACTCTCATGGGCCGGGCCAAGGAGGCTGTTAGGAGGCCCACAACTTAATAGAAATTGGTTACCCTTGTAAATGTCACCATCATAAAGACATTCATGTAATATCCCCCATAAACAATAAACCCTAGAGGGTAACAGCTTGTACTAGATCCATGTAATGAGGGATCTCAAAAATTTTACTAAGTCAAAACATCCATCCAAGTTCCATGTTCTATGATGTAATGCAATTGTCATTTGACAGCAGATTTAGAGATAATTTATTTCATTTTTATTGTGGTGTTGAATTATTTTTTCTCGATCCACTCCGTTCCCTCGCTCTTAGGGATTAATCGACGCCACTTTCTTGCTGCTGGCTGCGTAGGAATTGCATCGAAGATGAGGTCCTGACGGGATGAGGCTGGGTTCAAGAGTTCAAGCAAAATTTAGTTCAACTAGGCCTTAGGTAAAATGCTCAATGAATAGCAAAACACAAAACAGCAAGGTCTTGAGAAATCTAATGATATAATTTTGTTTTGAACAAAAGGTTTTCCTTCCCTATGCATCACTCCTTTTCTTTCTAAAATTAAACTACATTGCTACTATCCACTAATCATCAGCTAGAACGAAATTGCTTATATTGCCCTTTAAAGCTTATATTGCAATGAATGAATCTTATTCAGAAAAATGTCGCTCATCCCCAGATTAGCTACAAATCGGACTGCACCACAACTTATACCTGTTCATATAGGGTGGCAAATCATATTAGTTTTGCCTGGATCGGTAGTTCAAAAAAAAAATCACAATTTGTATCCCCGAACACAACCTCCCAAATTTGCATCCTCTAGAAACTTCATCACAGTTTACCTTAAGTATTTGCTAGTGACAAATTTCATCTTTTACCGAGCAGCGCATACCACCTAAACCCTTTGAAGATAATGAGCCAATCATTGCCAAAAGGAAACTATGGTCAGTGCATCAACAACAGAAAGAATAAAAAGCTGTGCAGTCATTCATGCAATCCTTAATATGAATGGCAAGGCACGAAAAAAAAAATATAAGCACTCATTCGTGCAATCCATAACACGAATGGCAAGGAAGAAAAGCCACAGCTACAATTTAGTTTCAAGAGAAGATGTTAAGCGCAATTTGCATACCATGCAAATCTATGATTAACATCTAGTAAAAAAATGCTATCCCAATTTGCAGCTCTGAAAGAGACATATATATTCAGTACAAGGTCAGGTAATGGGAGTCTCTATCACTTGACAGTAAATCGTAAAAAGCCACTAAATTTGATTGCTAGATAATTTCAACTCGTGCAACCTAAAGTTATCACTGGGTGTGTATACAGAATTGCAATTTTTTTTTTCATGTTATGGAGTTTTAGAGAGCGTTGAATTTGGCTGGGAAACTTTCACTAGCAGGTTTTGATTTGCAGTATTATATAGTTAATTCGGCTAATGATCGCTGTGTCTAGAAGACTAGAATCAATTTTGTATCACTAAGAGACTGCGGAAGTCAAAATCTGATGCTAAATGCCATTTGTAATCCTCGCCGTTGTTTTGAAGGGTGTTTAGTTTGAGATGGAATGCAAAAGAGAAGCTTTGGTTGTTGTTGGGCCTTTCTTACAGCTGCTGATACCCATCGACAACTTCCATTTATTTAACTTATTTGAGGAAATGACGAATTCAATATTGAAAACAAATATTCACGTGCTCACATTTTAAATACATCACTTGTCTTGTATTTTGGGCATCTTTTTAGCTCCATTTTGTTCTCTGCCCTAATAGATATTTTGTTTATTATTCATGATGCAGGTTGATTATCAAGAGAAACAATATGCCCAAGGTGTTATTCCGACAACATATATGCGGAGGGAAGGTGCCCCTAAGGAAAGGGAGCTTCTATGTGGGCGTATAATCGATCGACCAATACGACCATTGTTTCCTCCTGGATTTTACCATGATGTCCAGGTAATGAATGCTACTATTATTTGGTTCTTAACATGTGTAAAGTTTTTTTGTAAAATCCTTAACTTATTTACCTAGCAACATCCTGCTTTTCTAGATCACGGTAAATGTTATATCGTCGGATGGAAAACAAGACCCAGATGTGATGGCTGCAAATGCCTCTTCAGCTGCATTAATGCTATCGGATATACCTTGGAATGGACCAATTGGAGTAATACGTGTAGGAAGAATTGATGGAAATTTTGTGCTGAACCCAACGGTGGATGAGGTACATACTGATCGATTAGTACCACATGGAATTGCACTGATCTGTCCTCCATAAATTGTTCCCATGGTGTTGTGAAATGTACTGTCTGTGGATACGATGTATCTCAGGAGTATTGATATTGGTCATTGCACTGATCCAGTTACGAAGATGTATACAATTATTTGATTCTCTTTGGTCTTTTTGTGTAGCATGACCAACTCCATCAGCATATGTGATTCAAATGTGGTCTACAATGCTATAATTTTTTTTCAGCTGTCTCATGTTGTATTTACTTTACTTTAACTGTGTTTTGCAGTTAGGTTTGAGTGACCTCAACCTTGTTTATGCGTGTTCTCGTGATAAAACATTAATGATAGATGTGCAAGCTCGTGAGATTACTGAAAGGGATCTTCAAGCAGGAATGAAACTTGCACACGCTGAGGTATTATTTTATCTTCATATTCTTGCTCTATTGTAAGTATATCCTCATGAATTGATTCACATTCTCAGGCAGTTAAATGCATCGACCCACAACTTAGATTAGCTAAGAGAGCTGGCAAAAAGAAGAAAGAGTACAAGATCTCATTGATTTCAGATAAATCCTATGAGAAAATTAGAACATTATCAGAAGCACCCATTGAAGAAGTCTTCACTGATTCAACATACGGCAAGGTGATTATATGTTATCTGTACTCTTCCTTAAAAAATATGTGGAGGGGAAATAAAATGCTCGATTGTGACCATTTTGTATGAATTCGAGTCATCACTATTTGTTTTCTATGCCCTGTCTTTTGTTTGAGAAGCAAAATGTAACATGTTTCAAACTTTACTTTTTCTTTACAACATGAACTCATTGAGTATTTTTCTTTCTGCAGTTTGAGCGAGGAGAAGCCTTGGAAAATATTACACAATCTGTGAAAGCAAAGCTTGAAGAAGAATGCGATGAGGACAGCTTGAAGTTTCTTCACAAGGCAGTTGATACAGTGAGAAAACAGGTAGTGCACACTAATTGCTTTGGTATAGCCTTGCAAATGGAGGGAAAAACCTATTTTGGCAACCGATGGACATCAAATGCATGCATGTCGGTCAACTTATTATTGTACATATATAGCTAACATATATCCTGATTTTGCAATGCGCGATGGCTGATGTCATTATTCGACCTTTTGCCCTCCTGCATGAATGATTTTATCACATCTAGTTTTCCTGCTTGAATGACCTTGTCATGCTATCTGTTTACTGGAACAACATACATGTAACAGAAATAGTAGAGCACTTTAATTTCTTTATGATTTAACAGAAATTATAAACTTTGGCAATGTCTGTAACTTATGTATCCAACACATTAGTGTATAACAAATCTCATTGTTTAGCACTTTAAACTTAGCATGCCGGTTTTGCATTGAGACAAGCAAACTTCTAGTCCTGATGCATCCTTTTGAGCCTTCGTTTGCTTCATATGCCAAGATTTACACAATCTACATAATTTATTGGTGTTGTAGATCCCAGATGTACTAGCTATCCTTGACAAAAATCTGATATTACTTTATTCAGTGTTATGTTCTTATGTAGAGTCACTTCTGTTATTTCAGTTAACATGGATTTGTGCCCATCTTTTGTGCAGGTTATACGCAAAAGAATAATCGAGAAAGGACTTAGAGTTGATGGTAGGCAACTTGATGAAGTTAGGCCACTGTACTGTGAATCCAGCACATATCCAATATTGCATGGATCTGCCCTGTTTTCACGTGGAGATACACAGGTTCTCTCACACACACACTTTAAATTGAAGGAACATTGCAACATTTGTTTTCCAGTAAAGTGACAACCCACATGGACTACTTCATTTGTAGGTTTTATGTACAGTTACCCTTGGTGCTCCTGGTGATGCTCAGCGATTGGATTCAATTGTTGGTCCTCCAACAAAGCGTTTCATGCTTCACTACAGCTTTCCACCATTTTCAATAAATGAAGTTGCGAAACGTGGGGGCTTGAATCGACGTGAAGTTGGACATGGTACATTGTCTAGTTTATGAATGTGTGCAGATTATAGGAACTAGTGAGTTAATTACCCTGAAGTATTAGACAAACAACTAAGGTCATGTTTGGAAGGGAAGGAGAAGAAAAGAGAAGAAAAAAGATATGCAGCTGACATGTGGGCCCCACGAAATTTTTTTAATTTGTTTTGCTGACTAGGATGCCACGTCAGCAAAACCGGGCAAAAATACTGCCAAGGGACCTCCGGTGAACGGTTTGAATGAGTTTAGGGGTAAATATTTCTCGTTTTGTGATTGAGGGACCTCAAAAATCTCGTTGCTAAGTTGAGGGACCACCGGTGAACTTATTCCAATCCCCGAGGGCGCCGCTGCGGAGCCTCGACCCAAGAGGAAAAAGTCATCGCTACGCTCTGCGCTCCGCTGGCTGTCCGTCCGTACGCGCAAACGAGCCCGGTGCGTCGTTGGGTCTAGGTTGGGCCTGCTAGCAGCGCTGTGTGTGTATGACTTGTGAGGTGGCGTGGTCCTCACAATAATTTGTTGCGCTGCAATTTGAGTTGAGACCTGCACGGGGTTTACTATTTCCAGATGCGCAGGCAGCTTTCTTTCTCTATCGAGCCAGTGATCTTTGCCATGCTATCTCCGCGCTTCGCTTTGCTTCGGGGGCTGCGCTGAGCGTGCGTCTGGCCTTGGGTCCTTGGCCCACGTTGCCTTGCTTGTTGGCTGCGGCACACCAATGCTGTTGCTGGTCAAATGTATACGTGTATGTCTATATTACTAGCGATACATCCATGCGGTTGGTGGTGGCAAGGTAGGAGCGACCTGTCAGTGATATGCCCTAGAGTCAATCATAGAGATGATTGTATCACATACTATGTTTACATATTTATCTGACATTGTTCCTTGAAATAGATAACTCATTATTGGTTAATGAATATGTGATTCTTTCATGAGACTCTTTACATTGTATATTGCTATTTCTAAAGGATCCCTGATCAAATATCATATGTGGAACAAATATGTTTATATGATCAACACATGTATTAATTGATGATTATGTCTTATGGATCATGGTATAGAGATACCAAATTAATAATGTGGACATATGATGGGGAACATGTTGTTGGATAGACCTAACATGAGACACTACAAGAGCCATACGTGTTGTGTCACCAGTGATCTCATTTAGTGTTAGTATTTGTTGGCGGATGGCATGAGTCCCTTCGACCGAATCTGCCGAAACCCATGGCGAAGACCACGAGCCAAGGATGACGCGAGGCGAAGGGTCGCGTGAGTGCATGCCGAAGAAGGACGACTTCGCCAGGACCGGTTCGCCCCGGCATTGAGATTACTCTCACATGGGTACGTGTACTCAGTAAGAGAGTGTGTTGAAAAATGGAGAAAGGACCAGTGAACAATATATAGTTGAGTCCTTGGCAAGTAACAGACTTTACATTTAGGTGGCAAAAACCAGTAGTTCTCTTAAGAAATTTAGCAAAAGTGAGGGTCCATCCCCCCCTTGACCTCAGTGAGTTTGCAGTGGTTGTAATGGTGTTATGTTAGTATAACTAGTAACACGCCTGCCCATTGCATGGGCCCATACAGATGGGTTGCACGGGCCCATACGACTGGGAGATGAGCTGAGGGTGTGGATCGAGCATAAAGCACTGGATCCAACTGGTTTTTTGTTAACCAACCGCCTGGTTTTTTCGGGAGAGGCAGTGGTTATCAGCTGGTGGGGAGGACTGGTTTAAAGCTTAAGCATTTGGTCTGTATTGGGATACTTTGGCTGTTGCAATTTGCTGAATGGCATCTAGTGACGAGGTTTTATATCTAGACTAGTCATTGATGGCTCTTCCTTTACATGCTGCTTCTTACATTCCAATCTTATTTTGCATTGTAATTTTGCAAAGCAAAATGGTTGTCAGCTGCACAGCTATTTATTTTGTAACACTTTGCAGGCACACTTGCGGAGAAAGCATTGCTCGCTGTGCTTCCCCCAGAAGGTGAATTTCCATATACAGTTCGGGTAAATTCAGAAGTCATGGCTTCTGATGGTTCAACATCAATGGCATCAGTATGTGGAGGTACACATCATTGTCTCTTTTATTGTCCTAGTATACTTCAAAGTTAAAATGAACTAATATAATTTTCATTTTGGTGTAAAGAGGCATCATGTGGTAACTAGATCCTGTTATTTCCTTTTTTATTTTTCTAAAAAAAACGTTATGTATCTTTTAACTGGTAGCAATTGGCCCTATTTTGGCAATGCATTCTCATTCTCTCATTCGCAGAAGCCTTTGTTTGAAAGGCTATACACTGCAACCATTTGTAATAGAATGAGGATCGATGTTTTTCATCTATAGAAAATCCAAGCTAGCCATTCTCCATTGCCTTTATAATATCTACCGTCCAGAAGATAAAGTTTTAGATCAGTAGTCAGAGAAACTCTTAGCAGAGACCTGAAAAATATTTTTGAATTTTTTTTAGGTTATGTTAACTTCTTTGTGTTCCTAGGATCTACTTCTGAGTATTGATATGAATCTCCTTTTAGTGTAAGTGCTTAAACATTGATTTGTTTCTTAATGTTTCTTTTTTTTTTATCTTCATTCATCTGAATGGCAACAGGAAGTATGGCTTTAATGGATGCTGGAATACCTGTAAGGGAACATGTGGCTGGTGTTTCTGTGGGTCTTGTCAGTGAAGTGGACCAGACAACTGGAAATATTTCTAGTTATTGCATATTAACGGATATTTTAGTAAGTATAGTTGCATACCATTTCTACCATCAAATCCTTATAAATAACTATTCCTTTTTCATCCAACTGTATATTTTAGTTGGTGCTGAACTGAACATGGTCATTGATGTTTCCCAGGGTCTTGAGGATCACTTGGGTGATATGGACTTCAAAATTGCAGGAACAAGGAGAGGTATTACTGCTATTCAACTGGATATAAAACCTGCTGGAATACCGTTGGACATAATATGTGAAAGTTTGGAACCTGCACGAAAGGCTCGAAATCAAATCCTTGACCGTATGGACCAGGAAATAAGTTCTGCACGTGCTTTTAATGATGGGATCTCTCCACGATTAGGTTTGTTAGTGCACTTATAGTTTAGTTCTTTTAAGGAGTTATTTTTTGGTGCAAACATTGCTTGATCAACACCAGAATTGCCCTCCATTTGCAGCTACACTGAGCTTCAGCAGTGATTCTCTTAGGAAACTGCTTTTCCACAGGAAAAAAATTGAGCAAGAAACAGGTATCAAGCCCCTGTGCAACTTCTTTCAAGAAATAACTAGCATCATGTCTGCACGTTGCAACGAATCCTTAACATGTATACTATAGTCCAAAATATATTATGCAAAAAAAAAATAATACTAAATCCAGATGTTGCATGCATGATACATGATGCTAATCAAACATCTACATATTGCCATATACTAGTGCAAATATGTCATCTTACAAACAATGCACACATGCCTATATGTTTATAGCCACAAACGAGGAGAACGCACGAGGAGAAGGTCGAGCCGGTGCGATCGACTACTTCCTATACATCGACGTGCGCTACATCACGAGGGTTCCTTCGCCTTCTTAGCGCCTTCTTCCGCCGCGCAGCGTGTTCTAATAATTGCATGGTTCCTGGTTTACGCGGTAGAAAATTTTGATTTATGCTTTCGTAGCCTACGCGTATCCCAACACAACCGAGCGCTTATAGTTAATAACAAGAGCAAGACCTTCCTACTAATATAGGATGGCTGTTGTTTGTAGCTACGCGGGCGTGCATATTCATCGGTCCTTGCACCTTATTTCATGCGTAATGTTATTCCGTTTTAAGATAGATATTAATGGTCGTTCATTAGTGAATGGAGCCATACCTGAGATGTTAATGTAAGAATGTGGGTCCTCTATATAAGGGCATGTATATAGTGAGGATACTATATAGCCTATTACTTGTTGATCCGTATATGCACTACCATAGAAAATTAGAAACAATATTTCCAAACAGCTAAAATATATTTTTGTAAATGGGTGTAGCATCTGCCAGCCCCTAGCTGTATGTAGAAATAGGGATTTTTCAGGTGGGCAGCATAACCACATGCGAAAACAAAATATTGGCACGGGGCATGTTATTGCCACCTAACTGTATTTTTTTCATGCTAAACGAAACAAAAATCCCCAAAATTAAAATCCTATAAACCCTAGTTCACCTACCGAGTTGGGTTTACTCACTTTTTGGGGTGGCTCAGTTGCGGCGGGAGTGGTGGGAGTTTGCTCAATCATGTCAAGATTCCTCTTGTCACACTGCACAACCATCTTTTCATTTCTCGGCATTGTGATTATTCCTTTAGGTCTCGGAACCTTAATCCGCTAGTATGCGCAGTGCGAAGCCGCCATGAATTTTGCAAGTGCCGCTCTTTTGATGATAGCATTGTACGCAGTGTGAAACTCTGCTACATCAAAGGTGATCTGCTCTGTCCGGAAGTTATCAGCCTTGCCGAAAGTCACAAGCAACGTTATCTTCCGTAACAACCTTGATGATGACTATGTGTAATGCCATGGAAGAGCTGCTATGAAGGAATGAGCTCACTTCTAGGGATCCCTATTGCGAGTATCCGCAAAGAGGAGGTTGATTGTGCTGCCATCGTCGATGAGAACACGTGCAACTTTGACATTCCAAATAGTAGGCTCGACTACTATCGGATATCTATCAGGGGTTGTTATCAGAGAACTCGGTCTTCTGACCTGACCACTTCATTTTGGACATTGATACCCGGGATGTGGAGCAAACTTCGCGTTCTACCTTCTTGCATTCTCGCTTAAAGGAATAGGATGTTGAACCACCGAAGATGTGTGCAACGTGTTGGTCGAAGTTAGGAAAATCTGGTTCGTCGTCGGATGAAGGGTCGCTGTTACCCTTGTCTCAGGCTATTTTATCCTAGGCTTGGCTTTTTGGAACACGTTGCACTCCTCGAAAGTGTGAGCACTAGTCTTATGCACTGAACACCATTGTTGTACTGGTCCTTTGACATTGATGTTCCTTGTGTCAAGTGACCTGCATATTGCGCTGTGAAGACTCATTTCCGGTTACCTCACCTGCTCCTGCATGAATTATCTTCTTCAGAAAATATAACCACATAATTGATGCCCTACACAGTTCAGATACTTACGAAGCAGTAATTTCCAAGAAACAAGAACAATTCAATTGAAGAGCACGGTGCTGGCCAGGGAGGTTGCGCGGTGGCCATGATTTGCAGTGCGGGGATGATGAGATGTAGATATCGCGTAAATTCCTATGCAAGCAATCAACGAGGAATCGCCGAGTGCAGCAGAAGCACCTGGATTCCATATTTCCATGTCAGGAACAAGAATGGGGAGATGTGGAGGGGCAGCGACGCCGAGTCAATTTCGCACGATGGGCGGTGACAGGCAGCGGGCAATCACTGAAGGCGGAAGGCGTGTAAGGACCGAGGGGGTGAGACAGACGAGTGGTTCGGTCGAATCAGGATGACTTGAACCAGAAGGCGGACGCTGTTGTCAATAGCGTCCCGAGCTAGACGCTAATAAAAATAGCGTCCGAAAGTGGATGCTCTTTCCAACGGCGTCCTTACTAATTTTCTAATTCATGCCTTCTATTTATTACTTGTTTAATTTTGGGATTAATAATTCTATAAATGAAAATTTTAGCTCAACAGCACAGCACTCATGTCATCTGAATTACCCTCAATTTTCATAACCCATTTACTCAAGAGACACAAGTTCATAAACTTTAGTATTTTAAAACCCCATACCTCCATACTCCATAGGTCTACACAGAGCTTGCCACTTGACCATGTGGTATTTCCTCTTTTTCTCCACACCCTGCCAGTAAAACCTCCCCCTCACTCCAACCATCTTCTTATGGAACTCCTCAGGAAGTTTATAAAACCCATAGTGTATAAGGGAATACTGGAAATGCAACAAGTAATTCTAATTTCCCTACCCCCATAGGAAAAATATCCATTCTGCCAAGACCCTAGCCTCTTTTCAAAACACCCTCCCCCCTCCCCCAATGCTTGATCAGATTGTACTCCTGGCGAGGGGACCGTCTGGGTCGATCGCGACATTCCAGGGATATGAGATCAATGGGTACACATTCTACACGAGAGCCCAAGACATGAAGAGCACGAACCAAAATATCCACTCTGCCAAGACCCTAGCCTCTTTTCAAAACACCCTCCCCCCTCCCCCAATGCTTGATCAGATTGTACATAGATTTGGTTGTGAAAATACCATTTTTTGTGTGAAGCCAAAATGTTTTATCTGGTTCCTCACTTAGAGTAAGCCCACTTAGTAAGGCCATAATCTCCCCAAAACTCTACTTGTCCAAGAGGTCCAGCTTTCTTGTAGGGGATATATCCCAAGAAACCTCATTAGTGACTTCTTTTGAAGTTGCATATTGCTGCCTTCAAATTTTGTACAAGCCGGGGTACATATTTTTTCAAAGAAACATTCCCAATCCAAACATCTAATTAGAAGTAAGTTCAATCCCCTCTTCCCACCTTTTTCACAGTTAGTCTCCCAAGAATCCCTTTATAATCTTTCTAACCTCTCCAGAACTGAGAACCACCCTAACGAAAAAAATTGGAAAATCTTATATGGCAAGAACTTTTTTCTGAAGAGCACAACACTCATGTTATCTTAATTTCCCTCAATTTTCATAACCCATTTACTCAAGAGACACGTGTTCATATCTTTGGTATTTAAAAAGACCACACCTCCATACTCCATAGGTCTACATAGAGCTTGCCACTTGATCATTTGGTATTTCCTCTTTTTCTCCACACCCTGCCAGTAAAACCTCCCCCTCACTTCATCTATCTTCTTATAGAACTCCTCACAAAGTTTATAAAAACCCATAGTGTACAAGGTGATACTAGAAAGGCAAGAATTAATTACGATTTCTCTACACCCATAGTAAAGATTTCCCTACACACATATGCCTCTTTTCAACTTTCTGCATTACTAGCAAGAGCTCCCTGCTACCAATCTTTTCCACCCCCATACGAATCCATAATAAAGTAGTTAATCGGCTAGGCACCAACTTTACAGTTAAGCATATCAGCAAACCTCTCTTCCACTACCAGACTTGAGAGCAAGCCTGTAGGCAGATATATTTTCCATTGGTCCCACGAACGGCTCACGGAATTCCTCTTCTTTACTCACCCAATGACATACACCTCACTTTTATGGTTATTTATTTTCATACCAGACATTTCTTCAAAACAAAAGAGTAGGAATTTCAAAGCCAGAATATTCTCCTCGGTAGCTTTTGTCAACAATATTGTGTCATCGGCCCATTAGAGATAAGGCAAACCCCACAATCAAATGTGGAACCACTCCTTAGGTAGACTCAAACTTGATATAAATTGGGCCTCCATGTCCTAGCATCTCACCAAGTGCTTCCCAATCCTCCCTCATGCGTATCCAAAGGATGTTTTCCTCATCACATGTGGTGGAACGCAAATTTGTGAGCACTATTTTGGCATTAAACTCAATCTAGGGAATTTAAGCTATATTACATAAGGTATCTCGATAAAATATATCGTGTGAGAGTAAATAATTTACCAATCGAAAGAACATAATACCTTTTTTTTTAGGGAAGGCACTGTAGGGGAGCCCCCACAGTTAAATTGAGGATGTTTTCACTTCTCATGAGATTAAACACAAATTGAACTTACAATAAGTTATTTTCAAAACCACAAAACATATGACAAGACTCTCATAATGTATGCTGATGCGAACACACTCGCAAAGGGTGGCCCGATCTTCTCGACAGTAGGATGAAAACCAAGGATAACTTGTTGTAGAAACAACGGGTAACTAGCTTTATACCTGCTAAGGTTGGATGCGACCAAGCGACGGGGAGAGAGACACCGAAACCGTGAGGATTTCGACTCGATCTCCGAACGACCGCAGAACCACAATCTGGGACTAATCCGCACAATACGGTGCAGCCGAACTGGAAGCCATAGAGCACGAACTAGGGGACCTCAGATAAATCTTCCTCACAAGTCCAAGAAGAACTCGCAAGAACAAAGGGGTGTAGACACTCAAGCAGCTTGGCTGCAAAAACTATTCAGGTTATCAAATCATCAAAAGTTTATTTTCTGAAAGCACATAGGGGATATTTATACTAGGAACAACCCTCCTAGATAGGTATGAAAAGTCTTGGAAGTTTGAAGGACATAAGATAGCCCCAAGGTCTCCACAAATGAATTCCCGAGAAGACTCGCGCGTCTGTTTGGCTTTTGAGCAGCCTTCATAAAAAGGTCATTACTCCTTATTGGGAAATCCAAATGACATGGGGTCGGTTGCGTTGGACAGCTAAGTTAATAAGCTTTCAACATGTGCATAATGCACTACGAAATATTGTGGAATGATATAGTTTTGCATGGAAAGTTGAATGTCTTGGCAGACTGTTGGCCTTCGGAGCAGTGTCCACTAATCTGGCCATAACTCTTTAGTGGGAAATTCAATGGACGAGCGGTTTGTTGGGTTGAAAATAGACTTAATAAACTTTCCAGAAAGTGCTCATTCACCTTCATATCTTTTGAGAATCAAAAGTTATGACGATTTCTTGAACTGGTCCGTTTTTGTTGGTCCTTTTTCACTGTCCCATTCAGCTTCCTCTTGTTGCATATTCCTAAGCACAACCAAAGTAGAACATTTAGGTAGTATAACAAACTCATCTATAGATGCATCAAATGTAGCAAGGAGTGAGTTCACCTGCTGTTGTAGTTTCTTCGCATGACTCCGCGTAAGTGGACCTTGATTTATATCTTTGGGACTTGAGCTAGCGTGCACAGCTGGGATGTCCTCATCATATGCATTAAAGTATTTGAATGACTTAAGAGATATATAGTTCTTTAAAAAAAACAAATGAGGATTGTCTACCCTATATTTTGAGGAAATAACACATAAAGGATTGTCAAGAACATACTTGTGCGATACACTAACTGGTAATAAAATATGTATATTACTAGAAGATAATGACTAAAAGCATGGTAATGTACCATATCTGAAGGAATGTTTATGATATCTGAGGTTCTTGCGGAGATCGGGAGGAGGAAGGTTGTGGGGGGGAGGGGTAACAATTCAACATCGAGGTATATATGTTCTAGGCATATGAAAACTTTCGGTTAGCGTGACCAGAACTTCTACTTGACACTTTAAAGCAACCTGAGCGGATTACCGAAACTTCTAGTCAGGGTATTGTTGATGGTCGTTATGTACTGATTTTGATGGTCCATTATCTCAATAAATAAAGAGAAGTGGCATCCTCTTACACACATATTAGTTTCAAATCATGTAGTTTCACTTGTCCTTAAAATACTATGGATGCATTGATATGCTACAAAATGAAGGAGAAAATGAGTCGGCATGCAAAGAAACACACCCCAGGCAAACTGACATATTTGTGGCCAATCCACCATGCACCGTCCTAGGGGCCCACATGTCAGCCTTTGGGAGATGGTCGGTAGAGAGAGGCGATGGCTCTGGTTCAGCTGAATCAGTCTCGGTCGCTCTCATCCCCCACCTCCCACAAGGCATCTCCCCATTGGTTCCTTATAGCGGTTATGGGTGTTAACCACCATACTCAACCATCATTGGGAGCTATAAAAGGAGGAGAAGCTCTCACAATCAACACATTCTCAAGAATCAATCTGTTTATTTCTCATTTGTACCACTCTCTAGATTAGTGGAGTTTAGGCTAAGAGTTGTTCTTCGTTTTCCTAATCTTCTTGGAGATTTGTGTATGTCTTTATTACTTTTCCCTCTTTGTAAGACTTTGAGCTTAGTAGTGAAATTAACTTGTTTAGCTATCAGTGTTCATGGTTCAGATATTGCTTTGTCAATAATATGTTCTTTGAGTAGTTTATACATCTTTCATATGTTATACATGTTTAGGCTAATCGATCTATGCGATGGTATCGGTCCATCGATTTTAATTAATAGGTTGCACTAGTTCTAACTTGTCCATCCGAAGGATGGGAGTCCCAGGGAACTAGTTGTATTATTTAGCGATGTAGGTGTTGGTATTTCTTAACGACATTACTAGAAATATAATTTCCAGCAATGGCGCAGAAATACTTCTGGTATATTATGGTTATAGAGTTCATCCGCAAGTGCACAGATATACCATTGTACCATTTCACCCGAGAGTATTCCAAGGGTATCATATTTATTTTATCCCGTGGGAAGATTTTGTAGAGAGAACTCAACTAATAATTTATATATTACTTGTGATAATCATATTCTAAGCAGGGGTTATGATAATCCAAGGGTAGAGTGACACACAAGCATTACCTACTCATCCTCATAATAAATAATCTAAGCTAGGTGGAAAAAAAGAGAAAGGAAATCTATTCCTATACTTCTAATATACATAGTATACATACATTCTAGTTAACTGATATACTAGCTAATACCCTCTATCCGATGCCCTCCTGGTAGTTCGAGAAGCCACCCCTGACTGTCGAGTTCCTTACGACAGCCCGTCATGACCATCCAACAGGGGCTAAATATAGAGGAATACCCTCCCTAGGAAATTAACTTAGGATTATATATAGGCGTGGAGGAATACCCGTACTGAGCTGTCACCAACAGCGGCCCACCTCTCATCCGCAATATATAACCCCAAATAATGATATCCCGTAATCTAGACACCACGTCTAAACTACCAGATACTACTCTAATATCATCGTCATGACATAGAGTAATTGCATAAGCAAACACTATACCCGCACCAAAGCATCTCCCAGATAAGCTAGCCGTATACTCAGTATAACAAGAACATAATGTAAAGTAGGTACTCATATACTTGGAAAGTATTTCAATACCAGAAATGTATTGTCACGCCCGGAATTTCTATCCAAAATTCCAAACGCTTACATGTGTGTTAAACCCTCGTCTAGGAATCAGCCGAGGCACACAATAACAAATTGATAATAGAGTACGAATCAACATCTAACTAATATTCACAAATAATAAATCATTACAAAGATAGATAGTCCCTCTCAAAGAATAAAATTCTACGCAGCGGAAAATAAAACAAACTACGGAACAGCTATGACGACTCCACTCCACAGGCAACTTAACCCGGACCAAGCCTAGTCCTCCAGATAATCACCTTCTTTGAAGTACTCCTCCTCTGATGAATGAATATTGCAAGAATGAGCATATGACATACTCAACAAGCCACACAGCAAATATGCAGGTGCACAGGATAACAAAGGATGGCATAGATAAAGCTCATTTGCATAAACATCATTTAATAAATATTTAAGAGAATAGTAAAACAGTTGAATAATTAAACAGTATTAAATAAACACTACACAACACACCCGTGTTGAATAGGCCCAACCCCATTTGAACAACCAACCCCGGTTGTACAAATCAAATCTCCATACCAGGAATACGCCATTCCAAACCAGGAGTCAAATTAATTATCACAATTACCATTAATGAATAGTGTGGGACTAATCACGAAAAACATTGTTAAACTCACCCATAACCGCGAGCACGGCTATTCGAATAGTTTTACTCTGATCAGAGGTGTACCACTGTACCCATAAGACAACTCCACAACATGTCACCATGCGCCTCAGTACCACCACGATACCTTGGAAAGAAACTGTGACAATACCCCTCGCACAACACAACTCACCACAGTGCACCGTTCCTGGATCATAATCTCCCCCTCAAAACCAGAGGCAATGGACTCCCCAGCGACCCCCACGGACTTCTCGCCGCTTCACAGTCTGGCACACCATAATGAATCATGCCATACAAAAGATAAAGCCGTTGCCCACGCTGGCTTGTGGTTGGCACGGTAAATTCCAGAGCCACGAGCAGGAGGTGAGCGAGTCACCCATCGATCGAGAGACGCTTTACGACATTTGCAAAATCGTAGTACGCTCTACTGATCAGTAGGCAGTGCACAGTTCGACGTTCTGCACAGCTTGGAGATCGGCGAGAAGGTCAAGAGGCTGAGATGGTGCGCGCGGCCGAACAGCTCGTCGCTGTGCATGCTCGCCACCAACGACCGCACCGTCAAGCTCTGGAAGGTATATGCAGCGATCGAACACGGCATTGAGATCGGCATTGAGATCACCCTGTTGATAGTTCGTCGAGCTCTTCTTTTCTGTAGGAGTAGTAGCTAGAGTGTAATGATTTTATAGCTTCAAGGCAGGTCTCCGAACACAGGTCGAGGAAAGGGAACGGCCAGTCGCCGCGGCGGCGGAGCACTCCGACTCCGGCGTCTCTGTCCGAGATCGCGCTGCTCGGGGAGGGTGACTCGAGCGTGAGAAATGGGTATTATTACGAGTGGGCGAGCAAGAAAGCTAGGAACTATTTGTCCCCTGATTCTGCTGAACATTCTGAAAAGGTAATGTTCTTCTATCTGCAGCATTGGAATCTTGAATCTTCTGTTGAACTCGTTTGAATTGTGCCTTTTGTAACATTGTGCGATCAGGCAGGTGAGGTTGGAGAAGGATACTCTGCAAAGTGCCGGAGAGTGTTCGCCCGTGCTCATGTGTACAACATCAACTCCATTTCGAACAACTGGTAGGTTGATCCAGCTATTACAGTACAAGTTTACAACCTGTGTCATGCCATTCTGTCTCAACTCTGAGAATTGACGAGGCCATAATGTAGATTTGTTCTCTTTTTCATGTGTGCAGTGACGGGGAGACGTTCGTGTCGGCCGACGACCTCAGGATCAACCTGTGGCACCTGGAGGTGACGGACCAGTGCTTCAACATCGTGGACATGAAGCCCGCGGACATGGAGGATCTCGTAGGTGATTTAGTTTCATTTGTTGCTCAAACCCAGTAGTATCAGTATGCATATAACTGCATAATTAAAAAGACTCGTGAATGAACTGCGAAACAGAAGGGTTGAACACTAGCTGTTGCCTTTTTTTTCGATCAGAGGTGATCACTTCGGCAGAGTTCCACCCGTCGTCGTGCAGCCTCCTCGCCTTCGGCAGCTCGAGGGGCTTCGTCCGGCTGGTCGACCTGCGGCAGTCGGCGCTGTGCGACCGCAACGGGGAGGAAGAGGCAAAGAGAGACACGGTTTTGAGTGGGTTGTGGTCCCCTAGGACCAAATCTAAACTTTGTGCAAGATTGGATGAAGTTGGGCTACTCTAGTTGGGCTAGGCATTTTGTCGAACACCTTGGGTGCAATGAACAGTGAACTTCAGAATTTTTGAATATTTCCCTAGAAAATATTTGATTTCAAACTAGAAGTTTGGAGGGTTTCACTAGGGTTTAGAGTATAGCAAAACCCTACTAATACTAGGATAGGTTAAAGAAATGATCTATGGTTTGAATTTGAGAGAATTTGCTCAAATTCACTAAGGTTTGGAATGAAGGAAATAATTAGGGTAAAATATAAGGATTCTAGTACTTGAACCAAATTTTTAAATAAACAACAAATAGATCTTTGAACCAAACAAAATTAATTAAAAGCCAGCATGATGCAGTCAAATTTTAGTTTAAAATTTGAGGATGTTACAGATCATTTAATGATTAATTTAATATTTAAATAATTGCTGAACTGCTCTTTGTATGATTAAAATTAAGAGTTGAGCTCTGAAAAATCCGAGAAAATTCCAGAGAGTATAATTAACCATGGAGAATTTAATAAAAATTAAATCCATCCATGCTTTGTATTTAGGAAATTTTATTTCCCACATTTAACTTCACTTGTAAATTAATGAACATTTAAATATAAATTCTATTAATAATTTATTAAATAATTTATAAATCCTGAAACGAAAATTCAGTCTGTGACATATGTTCTCAATGTAATTGAATGTAATGTTTCCAACAGAATGCATGGGACAATCCGTAGAATGATGATTCTAGGCAGATGATATGGAAAATTACCAAAGAACGATATAAAGGATGGCGATCCACTTTTAGTGCTACGTACAGGGTATATGACAGTTATGAATACAGAATGAAAAATAAGCCTCAAGACTTGGACATTGTGGAGTGGCACAACCTGATCATGTACTTTGGATCCAAAAAATTCAAGGTGAGGCACTATTTTATACAATTAATAATACAAGCGTTTGTGCAGATTGTACTTGCTCATTGCTAAACGTTACGTGTCTTATCTATGCAGAAGGTCAGCACCCAGAACTCTACGAATAGGCAACAAATGAAAACCATGCATCTTATGGGTTCCAAACCATTCTCTCAGTGTAGTTGGGAACAGGTGAATATGTTTTACTTTCTTATGAACTAACAAAACAATAATCAAACGAATACTAATGATGCAAAATATTTCCTTCGTAGAGAGATGAAGAAACTGGTGATGAGCCAGGTGTTCTGGAACTTTGGAAGTCTACTCACACGAGGTACGGAAAATGGTCAAATAAGATGTCTGAAAGTATTTACGTGAGTTATAATTTCAATGCACATAACAAGATATTATTTGAGTCGCAACATTACCTAAATTGATGTCGTACATTTTTTTCTTTGCATCAGAATAATACAGCAAGGAAGTTGGCTATGACAGATTCAGATGTGGCGGGTGATGAAGGATCAAGAAGTGTCACATTTGGGGGTCAAGAAGACGATGTTTTCTAGAACACATACAAGGAAACAATAGGAACAAAATCAACACAGAAACGTGGCCATGGATAATTTGGGAAACCAACAAAACACCAACTTCGGGAGATAGTGGAAGAACAAGCTTGTGAGGTTCAAAGATTAAATGATCAACTTGCAAGGAACACGAAAAATCAGGAAGAACTTAAAGCCTTTCTCAAGGATGAATTGATGAAGGAGATTCAAACAATGATGTCGGAGCAGAGTAAAAAACCATTGACACGAGAGGTAATACATTCTTATTGTCTGCATAAGGTGAATATGTGGACATGCTCTGTTCATAATACATTATTTGCACTTGACAAAATGGCTATTACAATTGCAAATGTGGATTTCAGTATAAAATCATAGAGAATTGGTAATGAATTTAATTCTTGAGAGTTTGGAGAACACGTATCCTTAGTGATTGATGATACATATATTACTGCTAATCTTTGACCAGACATTTTTTTTAATACCTAGGCTAACCTTGATTCAAACACTTCCAACGAAGAAGCAGATCGGAGCAATGTGAATAATTCTGATGCAACAGCCCTGCACACTCGAGAAAGACCAGTGCAAGCACCAGAAACAACGAATGAGGTAAAGAATTTAACAAATATTTCAGTCATCACGGTTTTGTGCATTTAACTACATCTAACATTGAATTACATGACTACATCTAACAATGTTCGACATACTTCATAACACAGATTGCACCAAAAAGTGTTATCACATCAGAGAAAGAAAATCGGCCACCTACGAAGCAGGTAACGAACTAGACCAATCATACAAGTAATAATATTGAATTACATCTGTCATTGTTTAACAAACTTTAAAAAACAGAATATCCCAACAAGCGATGTCACTGCAAACAAAGAAAATGTGGACCCTACTACATGCAAATCCAGAGTTTCCAAGGTTACAAAGAGTTCGTTTACCGAAAATGCTGGGAAAGGGACAGCAGTGAAATACGTTTCCTCTAAACAACTACTATCTGGTGCTCTAACGCGAGCAAGCAAAAGGAAGCAACTGGTAAGAAAGTTAATTTTTGCATTACCATTTCACAATCCAGCCCAACCTATTGCTATCATGCAGTTCAAACCATGTTTGTCTTCAGCAGGACATTCAATCTCGGGCGGCACATTAAGACTCAAAGATTGGTGGACATGAGAACAAAGAATAGAGGGTTTATGGAACAATATATGGTTTATGGACATTTTATTGTTGAATGGATGAATGGACAAGTTACAATGTATCGTCATAATTATGTACTCGTTATTTCAATGGGCTACAAAACTCATGATTGTTTGCTACCTCAAAAATTTCAATATGCATGCGTTGCACCAATTGTTGCTGCGGAATATTTCTGTTGCAGTGACCAAATAAATCAGTGTTACAATATATTTCGCTTCGTTGTTATATCCTAGCGTCTGTGACGACTCATAATTCGTTGCGATATGGTTCAATCCTATAACGACGGGTTTACTTCGTTGCGATATAGTTCTAGCCTACAAGAATATAGCCAAGACCCATACTTAGTTGCGATATCTTTCGAGCGTATAGCCACGGGTTACATGTTGTACTTAGTTGCGATGTACTTCGAGCGTACAGCCACGGGTTACATGTTGTTGCGATACACGTTTGGTGTATGGCAACGACTCTAACTTCGTTGCGATATTTTTCAAGCGAATAGCGACGATTTACTTCGTTGTGACATCCTTTAGTCGTATAGCGACGACTCTAACACGTTGCTCGTTGCGATATTCTGTAAGCTTATAGGTACGAGTCCTACGTCGATGCGATATCCTTTAAGCTTATTGCATAACCGTACGTTTTATTGCCACCTGCAAATATCGTTGCAATATAGAGGATTGCAACAAAACTGAAACGTTGTGATAATTCTTGTTTGCAACTATCTAACGTTGTTGCGATAACAACTATTGCAACGTCAACTATCATTAATGCAACGCTAATTATCGTTGCTTATTCAATCCTTCACCACGCTTCGTCTCGTTGCAACAGCCCGATTTTATGGTAACGCGTGAGCACTCATTGCGATACCCTATCGCATCGGAGGTACCTGCAACGCTTGCCAACGAAATTTTTTCGTTACGATTTCTCCGTATTGCAACGAAAATACCCATATCCCAACGATTTGGCACCGTGGTGCTAGGCCAATTTCTTTGTAGATGCACCGGGACAGCTAATACACATGGACACTGTTGGTCCAGCTAGAGTGCAATCTGTTGGAGGAAAGTTTTATGTATTGGTTATAATTGACGATTTTTCTCGATGTTCTTGGGTTTTCTTTATGGGAACTAAGGATGAGGCAACAAGTCTCAACAATTTTGTTAGTTTCCAAAACAAGTACACGGTAACCAAGAAACATTCCATCAGTAGAGCATGCCTCAAACTTATCCAAATTTCCAGATTTCAAGACAAAGCATTTGCAACAAAAAACACACAAATGTGAAACTTTGGGTTGACGTCCAGATCGAAGCTCATGAGAAGTTTTTTCAAGTTTTGATCTTAAGAAAACCCGATTCGAAATATAGCATGCGGTGTGATACTCATCCAACATCGTTCTAGTCATCTCAACCAAAATACGATTCTTTCTTTCAACAACACCATTTTGTTGCGAAACACGAGGAGAAGAAAATTCATGTTGAAGACCTCTTTCGTTGCAAAATTGTTCAAATGAAGCACTTTTAAATTCACCACCATTATCACTTCGAATTCTTTTCAAAGAACCAAGAAATTCAAGATCCAATCAAAGAAACAAACCACAAAAGCGTTGAAAAGCCTCATCCTTAGTTCCCATAAAGAAAACCCAAGAACATCGAGAAAAATCGTCAATTATAACCAACACATAAAACTTTCCTCCAACAGATTGCACTCTAGCTAGACCAACAGTGTCCATGTGTAATAGATGTCCCGCTGCATCCACTACAATGAAATCGGCCTAGCACCATAGTGCCAAATCGTTGCGATATGGGTGTTTTAATTGCAATACGGAGAAATCGCAACGAAAAAATTTCGTTGGCAGGCGTTGCAAGTACCTCCGATGCGATAGGGTATCGCAACAAGTGCTCACGCGTTACCATAAAATCGGGCTGTTGCAACGAGACGAAGCATGGCGAAGGATTGAATAAGCAACGATAATTAGCGTTGCATTAGTGATAGTTGACGTTGCAATAGTTGTTATTGCAACAACGTTAGATAGTTGCAAACAAGAATTATCACAACGTTTCAATTTTGTTGCAATCCTCTATATTGCAACGATATTTGCAGGTGGCAATAACACGTACGGTGATGCAATAAGCTTAAAGGATATCGCATCGACGTAGGACTTGTACCTATGAGCTTACAGAATATCGCAACGAGCAACGTGTTAGAGTCGTCGCTATACGATTAAAGGATATTACAACGAAGTAAATAGTCGCTATTCCCTTGAAAGATATCGTAACGAAGTTAGAGTCGTTGCCATACACCAAACGTGTATCACAACAACATGTAACCCGTCGCAGATGAACGAGCGCTAGACTTGTCATGATGACATGATGGAGAGTCGGACCCCTTCTTGAACAAGCAGGACAGTCGTCTCTTCATTCTGCACAAATGAGCAAGAACAGACTAACTTGGCGGGGGTTAAAATAGCAAGATTTTTACCCACCGGTTAGCTTCACCAAGGCAGCTTGTGTATGCAACTAAATGCTAGAATTTTGAGGCAAACTTGCAAAGCTTGAATGAATTTTGAGAGCAAAGTTTTGGGGAGGGGAGAAAATGAGTTGAAATGGGGTGGATTTCCCTCTCTCGGTCAGCTGGCTTATATAGGGCAACCACAACGGTCAAAATTGACATGTGGGCCCCATTAGCTGTTGCACTGCCAAAAGTGGCATGTGACCGTTGCCTGGCCGGTTGGTTCGGCCGAACCCTTGGTGGGCCCAACCGACCCCACTTTTGGCCATTGGAATCCAACGGCAGTGTGGTTGTGGCACAGCGAATTTTCGATGAAAATTTTATTTTATTTTGCTCAAAATTCAAATCTAAATGCAACTTTAGAAATTCGAACATGCATTGATGCAAAAAATATCAAATTGATAGAAATAAATATGCAGATACATACCAATTTACCTGTTGGCAAGGGCCACATGTTTTTGGATCAGACGAGCAAGACCGTACCTCGTTCGGTTTAGTTTGCGGCTTTTCCACCCATCTCTGGAGGTGATGAAGCGGGCGTCTTTTGCTTCACTCGCCACACCTTCTTCGTCTTTGGTGTGGACAGTGGCTTTCCCTGAGCCGTTTCCTCTGACTTCTTAGCCGGTGTATTGGATTTTGCTGGTGTCTTCCAATAACGGGTCCTGGGAATAGGTGCTCCCTTTTCCAGCAAGTTTTGCATGAACCTTACCAGGCTATCCGTCTTGGGTGGCTCCACTTCGACCACTTGGATGTTCTGCGGGTTTGGCCCATATTTTATCCTCACCATGGAGCATTGCTCTGTCATCGGTTGAAACTCAAACTTCTCCTTCCCGTTGATACGGAGACCGATACTTCCCGCCTCCACATCAATGTTGGCGTCTGCGGTGCTAAGGAACGAAGCCCCAAGATGGCATTTCCTTATCAGAATTCATGTCCAACACCACGAAGTCAACCGGAATGAAGAAGTCCCGTATCTTCACCGGTACATCTTCCACTATCCCAGCTGGGTAATGAACCGTTGAATCGGCCAGTTGTAGGCGCATCGGTGTTGGTGCCAATACCGTGAAGTAGAGTTTGTCGAAGACATCCTTGGGCATGACGCTCATGCTTGCTCCAAGGACACAGAGAGCTTGGTCGAATCTTTGTGTCCCGATCAAGCAGGTGATTGTGGGACACCCCGGATCATTCTTCTTTTCCGGGAGTTTGTGGAGTACGGCATTGTTGCACTCCTCTGCCAGCTTGACTACCTCAGTTGTTGGTAGTGGCCTTTTGTTGTTGAGGATATCTTTCAGATACCATGCATATGTGGGCACATGCATTGCATCCAACAACAGCACGTTGATATGGATTTTCTGGATCACCTCTAGCAAACTGCTCGTCCACCGATGGTTTCTTGTATCTCTAAGGGAATAGCAGCAGTCTTGTGTCGCAATATTCCTGCGGCGCGGTCCTCTCCGGCTGAACCTCTTCATCAGGCGTGTTGTTAGATGGTGCTTCCCGAGTGTTACTGTTGTTGCCAGCTCCTGCAAGGTTAGGATACGGCGGCGGCGGATCACAAGTGCACTTACCTCCCCTCGTCGTGATCGCCTTAACATTTTCAACAGAGGGTTCGGGTTGCCCCGGAATTCTCCCAGATTCATTAGCAGGTCCTAGAGCAGCTAATTGTGGCAGCTGGGTTTCAATCATTTTATTAAAACTAAGCTGGTTTTGAAATGCAGAAGCGAAGCCATCTAGCTTGACGTTTATATTTTCCAAGGTCTTGTCATCAGCAGCCAGCTTTTTGCTAAGAGCATCTGTGGTTTTGGCTTGCGCAAAAAATCCTTCAAGGAAGGGTGGTTAGAAAAATTACCGTTATTTTTACCTCCATGGAAATATGGGCGTGGCTGGTTTCACCCCTGACCTCCTTGTGGACGGAACCCGTTGTTGTTGTTGTTGCCCATGTACACCGCCTCTTCATGGGTTTCTGGGCAATCGTTCCCAGAATGACCCATGCCACCACAGACTTCACACGTAACGTGTGAGTCCAAGGCCTTGACGGTGCCTTGGGGTCTTTTCTCATGATCGTCCAAGCATTTCATGAGGTGGTCTAGCTTTGCAGTGAGCACTTTCGTCTCCTTGACGGTGTGCATTCCTCGCTAACAGGTCCGGAGTCGTTCTTCGCTCCAGCCCATTTTGGATACCATCTTCTCGATTAGATCGACGGTTCCTCTGACCGTCTTAGAGAAGAAGGCTCCTCCAGCTGCCGCGTCCAGGTGATCGCAGGACGTGGGAGTGAGTCCATTATAGAAATTCTGCAGGATCAGCTAGTCGTCCATCCCATGATGAGGATAGGCGGCCACATACTCCTGTAGTCGTTCCCACGCCTCGGGAATAGACTCGTCTCTCGTCTGCTGGAAGCTTCAAATTAATCTGCGTAGGGTGTTGGTCTTGCCCACCGGGAAGAACTTAGATAGAAATGTCGTTGAGCATTTGTCCCAGGTGTTCATTATAGCACGATTGGCATAGAACCACTATTCGCTTTCCCAAGGAGAGAAAATGGAAATAGTCAGAGCCTGATAGTGTCAGGACTGACGCCCTTCACCGTGTACGTGCTGCAGATCTCCAGGAACTGTTGCAGGTGTGCACTGGCATCCTCAATTGGCTTGCCATGGAACGGGATAGACTGCTCCATCGTGATGAGGCTGGACAACAAATCGAAGTCAACATCTCCCATGTTGATCTGTGGCCCAATGGCCACTTTGTCAGCAGAGGGAGTAACAAACTCGTAGAGGGTTTTGTCAGCCATAGTCTTGAAAGTTGGTGGCGCGGGAATGGCTGGTATACATAGTATACATACATTCTAGTTAACTGATATACTACCTAATACCCTCTATCCGATGCCCTCCTGGTACTTCGAGAAGCCATCCCTGATTGCCAAGTTTCTGACGACAACCCGTCATGACCATCCAACCGGGGCTAAATACGGAGGAGTACCATCCCTAGGAAATTAACTTAGGACTATATACATGGGCGGAGGAATACCCGTACTGAACTATCACCATCAGCAGCCAACCTCGCTTCCATATCATATAACCCCAAATAATGATATCCAGTAATCTAAACACCATGCTTAAATTACCAAATACTACTCTAATATCATCGTCATGGCATAGAGTCATCGTATGCACGATCATTATACCCACACCATTGCATTTCCTAGATAAGCTAGCATCATAATTAATATAACTCGGATATATAGTAAAGCTGGTATTCATATACTCGGAAAGTAATACAATACCAGAGTAGCATAAAGAAGAATATTCTAAATAAAGTACAAGTCTTGCAAAAGAAGGAAAAGCTATTAGAGCCATACCAGAACTCTTCCGAAGACTCCGAGGACTGAAGATTCTATTCTATTTCTATTCCACTATACTCTAGAGACTATACTAAGCTTGAGAGATGTAAGAAGCTTCTTGCTTGAGGTGTGTGTTGAAATGGAGAGAGTGATGCCCTTAAATGACGGTTGTGATGGTTGGAATGGTTGGAATGGTTTTGAAAACATTGTACCCTCTTTTCAGAATTTTTACAATGGTTACTCTATGAACTCTTTTGGTTACTCTATGAACTAAAGAGTTCATAGAGTTAAAAATTCTGAGAGAGATACATTGTTGCAGTGGTTAAATTTGTTGTAATTTCTTTATTTGTTGTAATATAAAAACGAGCTTTCATTTTTGTCGGTTATATTTAAACAGTCAATCGATTCATAACCGCCTTTCGAGCACAACCAAGATATATTAGAACCCCGTGGGGGCTTCCCCTACTGTGGATCTTTCAAAAAAAGAACCACTCCAACCGTCATTGGGGACTAGTCCACACCGTCTAGGCAAAGCCCTGGATCGGATGGTGCTGAGGAGGGTTCGGCTGAACCCGAGATTCGGCCGAACCAGGGGCCGGCCCAATCCAGCCCATTTTCGGCTGGTGGCCTCCTTGACTTCTTCTCTCCGCAAACTTGTGATTTTTGGGTTGTTTTGGTCGTGTCAACCTGGTGCTTTTAGCCCACTTGTCCGCAAATCTGATTCTCGACAGCGTCCAACTGATTGATCATCTGTATTGCTGTCGATTCTTCTCCATTTTGTATTGGAAAAAGTATGAATTACCCCCCGAACTATCGCGGTCGTCCGAATTACCCCCCTAAACCACAAAACCGGACATTCTTCACCCCCAACTATGCAAACCGGACGAATTACCCCCCTTGACTCAATCCGCGGTGGTTTTGATCTACGTGGCGTACGCGTGGCAGTACAGTCAGCATTCTGTTTATAAAAAATTATGGGACCCACCTGTCATACCCTCTTCCACTATTCCTCTCTCTCTTCCTCTCTCTTCTCTCTCTCACTCTTTGTCTCAATCTTCCCCTCTCTCTCTCTCTCTCATGTGCACCTCAGTCTTCCCCTCTCTCTCTCACGCGCACGGCAGCAAGCACGGGCGGCGCGGCGGCGGCGCGCACCCACGCGGACGGATGGTCGGAGGCGGCGACGAGGACGGGCGGCGTGGCCGAGACATGCACTGCGCGCGAGGAGCGCACTCACAGCGCGGCGGCCGGGCTGGCGCGAGGAGGCGAACGCGACGGCGGTCAGCACGCAGGCACGCGGAGCGGGGTGACGGCGCGCGGACGGGGCCTCGAGGCTCGCTGCCGCGACCTGTTGTTGCTTGTACACCCCTTGAGGAGGTAGAGCCGCTCCGCCGCGGTGCTCCGGCGAAGGTAGCAGCACTCGAACTTCCGGGCGCGTCGCCGGTGCCGTGTGTAGGTGCCAACATGAAGGCATGCCTTGCCGTCCCCGTGCCTTGCCTGTCGACGATTCCGTCCAGCTGGTTGTTGACGAGACGCCGCGAGCGCTCGCCCGTGCGGGCCATTGGCGGAAACACTCCCCGTCCCTCTGTACAGGATGGCGACGGTCGCTGAGGACACGACTCCGTGCTGTCTGCGCGCCATCCAGCAGCCGTGGTAGAGGACGAACGTCCGACCACCATCCTTCCCTCGTCGGAAGCGACGCGTAGGATGTCGTATCCCTCGTCGTCCGGTGGCGGGTAGGACGACGCCTCTAGGCGTCGAGTTGCCTGAACCATGGCCGCCTTAAAGCTTTGCTCGGCTGACACGAAAGTGCAGGCTTAGTGGTTTTTGAGCAACAAACACCAATCAAAATAGTTTCCCCAAGCATAAATCCCGTATGTCTTTTTACCAATCGAGAGCGAGCGAGAGCGTGCGCGAGCCCTAAACACGTATCGATGAAGGTATAAAATTAAGAATCATATTCTGTTGGCCTATATACATATGGGAAGATTCATATTCTGGCGATGGTGTTCGTCCTGGGTACAGGAAGCAGCCGCACGCACCCATCGTAAGCGGTGGGCAGCGCGCGGACGGGGCTGAGGCGACGACTGGCGACGGCCGATGGGCGACGGACGACGGAAGACGACGACGGCGACGGACGACGGCGCGCGGCGCGCGCGGGCTTGAGGGGAAGATGGCGACGGCGCGACGGCGCGAGCGACGACGACAGGCGACACGACCGCGCACGGGGGGCGTGAGGGTGCGCAGCGGCGATTGGCGACCGCCCCTCTTCGAGTTCCTCGTTGCAGGATCGACGAGCCGCCTCAGCAAGCTCGAGCTCCTGCACGCTGGGATCGACGAGCCACCACCTCGAGTTGGGCCTGCGGGGAGACGCCGACGACGACGCGGAACTCGGCGTGGCATGGGGCGGCGCGCGAAGGAGGACGAGCGCGCGGGCAGAGGGAGCTCCTTGCCGCCGTGCGCGTCTCGGCCACGCCGCCGTCCGTGCCGCCGCCTCCGGGCCCCGTCCGCGAGCGTGCACGCCGCCGCAGCCGCCCGCGCCTGCAGCCGTGCACGTGAGAGAGAGAAGAGAGAGAAGAAGTGGAAGAGGATATGATAGGTGGGTCCCACATTTTTTAATAAATAGAATGTTGACTTAACTACCACGTGTACGCCATGTAGACCAAAACCACCGCGGATTGGGCCGAGGGGGGTAATTCATCCGGTTTATATAGTTGGGGGTGAAGAATGTCTGGTTTTGTGGTTCGGGGGGTAATTCGAACGACCACAATAGTTCAGGGGGGTAATTCGTACTTTTTCCTTTTGTATTTATTCTCTGCAAGAGGTTAGTAATCCTAGTACTAGTGGAATATATATTATTTTGACTCAAATATGCATTGCAAGCGTAACTAGTTCTCCTTTATTTAGGTAACATTGACAGGCGAAACTGATCAACACCGTGCGAATCCTCTCCCCTTTTGATCATATCCATCATTTCTAAGTAAAACAATAGTGCATGTGTCTCTAGGGTATAAATAAGATGAACATGGACTCAAGAATGAATAGTTTATTAGATGTAATAGGACCATGAAGTTGTACTTGTGTAGACGTGGATGTGTCTATGGTGTTGATGTCCTCATCACCACATAGGTACCGGATTTTCCGGCCAGCACACGTCAATCTGCACAAATGAGGAGAGTAATCGGTGCCAGTTACACAATCGACGCATACAATAACCTATAGGAGCCTGTTATAAACAAGAACCGACACCTATATGCTATTATAGGTGTTGGTTTTTGGACCTAGATGCCATCTGGTTGTACTCATAGGTGTTGGTTCTTGTCAACAACCGGCACCAATAATACCATAAAGGTGTCGATTCTCAGTTGCCTCGACACGTGCCAGCCACTATAGGTGACAGTTAGTAACAAGAACCTACACCTATATTGGTATTTATTATGATTACGGAATAATCTGCAAGCATATAGAAACCGTTGTAGCTTTCACCCAAGAGTATAAAAGGTATTGTATCCACAGGGAACGTGTATACATAATCTAAGAACAAGATTCTTTCAAGGACAACTAAATGGTAGGCTTGCGATAGAGATGATTCCTATGGGTTAATGTACTTAATTTAAGTTAACGCAAAACTCTATCAATTGCTTCAGGCACAGGCTTACCCCTGATCTACCAAGGAGACTTTGGCCTACAGCTCTATGATGTACCCGAACATGGAGGATTACAAAGAACAAACAAGGCTATCACCACATGTCGCCTACCTATACAACCCATGGAGCACACAACAAACAAAGGTAATCTCCAGCCTAGACACCACATCTATGATATTAATTACTACCCTACTCTCGGATCCACACCTGTAGAAAATTAAGGTACTCTACCTAAGCAGAGCATTGAACCCGCAATGATGAGAATATACCTTGCTTATATAAGAAGAGTAAATAAGCATCATCAAGGTACAAGATCGGAAAGAGTGTCGCCCGGAGAGAACTTCGACATTTGGGGTATTTCTTTCAGAGCTTCCCCTCACTCTCTTCCTATATTCTAACTCTAGTATAGAGTAGCCTAAATGTGTAAGTGAGTTGTACTCCACTTGTTGTGTTGTGTTGAGAGTGAGATCTTCTCCACCTTTTATAGCCCTCCTATGACAATTTTTTTTTTGACTGGAGCCCTCCTATGACAATTGGAAGGTCGGTAACTGCCGGGAATCAAGCATAACCCCCTTTGGGGAGTCATCATGAGCCTACATGTTACAGCAAATATGATGTGACCATGACTACTGTTGATACAACCGTCGCTCACATCAAGATCATGTTGACCAAGTGCTGGAATCTGATTCGGCCACCTGCGACATTGCTGAATTCAAACGGCCACCAAATCTGTATACGAGCTTTGTTTTTGGCCCGTGAGAACTTGATGGAAAGATAACGGAGTCCTTTCTCCAGCCTAATCTCCATTTCGTTTGGCCGCAATCACAGAAACAAGGTGTTGCGTCACCTATAATGGGCCTATGAGCTTGTAACTTCATTTGGGACCCCGGCCCAAGTGGGGCCGATATGGGGTGGGCCCCAACCAGGTGGAGCACAACCCTAAGCACCCCTAGGTCGTCCTCCCACTTCCATAAATAGCTAGGTACCCCTTCAGGGTTTCTTGGGTTTTGTTTAGATTAAACTTTAGCTTCGCTACTTTGCCGTGTAATCCCATGATCGATTAGACCGCTGGTTTGCTCGTTACAGAACCCCAACTTATCATTTGTATTCAATTCCTATTTGCAATTCAGATTGTTTTTATCTTGTTCTTGATTGTTTCTTTGATTTGCTTACAGGAATAAAGTTGATCTACATCGGTTAGGTCAACAACCCACGAAGAGGTGAATCGATCGCTAAGGCGCAACACAACAACGTCTAGTACGGTTGTAGTCGGGTCCTCAACGTTTCTCCCAAATCGTAGTTATCATCAACTCACCGAAAGATCGGGCCAGCAATAGCCTTGAGTGTCTCGAGTGGAGCTCAGGGTTTATCAAGTGGTATCAGAGCTTTTGTTGCTCGATGAATTTTTATCTACCCATAACGATATAATAGCCATAAAAAAATCCATCCTATACCTAGCCATACTTTCCATTGCATTGTTCTTTACAGTTTTTGCTTTGTTGAGTTTTCTGTTGCATCGTCGTGTCGTGTTGCTTGTCTTAGCGTCTAGTACGTTTAGAGTTTCGAGTTCTTGTCACGTTAGTACCACGTTGTCGCTGTAGCCATTGTGTCTTTGTTGTCGTCGGGAACTAAAAAAGGGAATCAGCTCGCTACCATGGTTCTATTATTTTTCTAGTTTTAAGAAGTTTTTGTCGGTTAGTTTTTGAATTGCATCTAGGGTTTATACCGTGTGGTTATGCCCTGTTCCATTGTTTTGTATGTGCTCTTGCGGCCGTGCTAATGCGCGCTAGGAAGATGGAAGGTAGAGATTATAGTGGTTTGGTTTCTATTTGGGCCGAGTTTGCTTCTATTCTTTTTCACGTGGGACCTTTCCAAACCAGGGCCGGCTGTCCACCACGCGCAAACCATCTCCACCAAATCCGATTCCCTCCCCCTCTCTCTCGGTTCCAAACCTACACTGTGGGATCCATACACCTTGGTGAACAAATTTTTTGGAGTGTCAGATTGGAGTTCTGTTTGCAAAAAACGGCGAGCATTCCTTTATTGTATAATTTAAATTTTTGGCTCTGCACTTTTGTAGTTGAGTCCATGTAACTTTTATTTTACATTTGAGTCCCTGTAATCTTGCATTTAGGTTGTTGACATAGTTTTTTAGTTTTTTGTTAAAAAATCCAAAAAAAAACAAAAGGAAAAAAAGGTAGAAAGGTGCATAAAAAAACAAAAGAAAAGCTGCACCAAAGAAAAAAGAAAAGAAAAAAAAGAAAGAAGAAAGAATGAATAGAGAAAATATTGTTATCTTTGAGCTGAACTTCATATATTAGAGTTGTGTATTAGTTGTTCATAGTGCTATCTTGTAGTATCTTTTGTGTCTAAGCTCGTGTCTCTTGTACGTTCTAGCCTAGGACCAGCACGGTACATGACTTTGAACAATTATTCAACTTTGAATTCTCTGATTTGAGCAATCGCTATCCTTTGCTACATATTTAAGCTCTACAGATATGATTGCAGCCGTACAGCAAGTGTTTGCCAAGGCATCAATTCATCCAACCTCCATTGGGGTGCCTGGTTGAGTCGGTGTATGTCACCAATCTGCTTGCATTGGTAAGATTTTGTAAAAGCTCGGTTAAAATCTTAAGTGTGTGTGATAATTGAGCTGCCACTACCTAGTCGTTGATAGGAGAGTGTATATTTTTTTGTATATGTTTCTTGTTTTCGACTAACAATGGCAAGATTAAGCAAGGGAATACGCAACCATCATGCTCAATACCAACATCTTCATCGAGACATGAGGAGTGATCAACAT
This sequence comes from Oryza longistaminata, assembly GCA_009805545.1. Taxonomy (NCBI): domain Eukaryota; kingdom Viridiplantae; phylum Streptophyta; class Magnoliopsida; order Poales; family Poaceae; genus Oryza; species Oryza longistaminata. The sequence goes on along the minus strand of CM020182.1, from coordinate 22,379,746 downwards.
GACCATTATGAGGTAAGTGACGACAACACTACCTTAATTTGAAGGGAATTATGATCCTCGTGCTTACATTAAATGGGAGCTAGGAGTTGATAGAGAATTTTAAAAGCATGGTTTGTCTGAGAAACAAAAGATTATTTGTGCCGCTAGTGTTTTTAGTTAAAAATGCTTCTTATAATTGGAAACATCTTTGTAGGCATAACAAAATACCTCAATCTTGGAAAGACCTGAAACGATATTTCAGAGATGTTTATGTTGCCATGTATTATGTTGATATTCTGTTCAACAAACTGCAATGTTTAAAACAACATGCCAGAACTGTTATTTCATACTATCTTGATATGTATGCTTGTTTATTACGTTGTGGTTTAGATGAATGCGAAGAAGCTACATAATTGAGGTTTTACGTGGGCTTAACAAAGAAATTCAAGACATGCTTGCTTGTCAATGTTATAAATCTCTTTCTCATTTGTTACAACTTGCTTGCGATGCTGAAAGTAAAATAGAGGAGGACATGAGAAAGAAACACGCTATGGTTTTGCCTCCTATTACTAACCATTTGCAGGAAGTGCATAATCATGAAAAGGAGGAGAGAGACATGAAAGAACCATCGTTCCCATTGTTCACACACAAATTCGATGCACCTCCATCATCAGAAGGACGAATCACAGGTAATCTAAATGGTGCTGCAATCAATCAAGGCGAGTGTGCCTTTAATGAATTGAATATGTCCACTTTTCATGCTATAGCAGAGCAACCATTAGTGGAACCAATTGTTGAAATACCTTTGTCACAAGTTGATTTACTTGTTCCTTGTGATAAAGAAGAGTTGTGTGATAATGCTTCACTTATACCCATGTCACAACTAGTGAATGAACATGCTATTCCTAATGTTAATTCTTTATTTACTGATTTTAAGCATGTTGTTCTAATTGCAAATGAAGTTAAGGAACGTGAATTGACATCTTCTTTTAGTACTTTGGGCTACGTTCCATTTGATGATTTTTTTTTGAGCTCGATAATTTGAAGGAGATTATTTGCCATGTCCAACTAATGCTATTTTTCATATATTTGGTGAATATAATGATAGAGGAATATTTTTAGTGCATAGAGTTTACATCTGTTTGGATTTAGAACATCCTGCAGATGCAGAAGAAACATGCAAGCTAGAGAGACGTGTTATTGGTAATCATATTATCTCTAGTTTGTCTTGCTTTGATTGGAAGAAACAAGTTGTTTCAAATGGACTACGGGAAGAGCACCATATGGAAAAACCGAGGACGTTTTCCGTGAAGAAGGGGAGGATGATGTGACCATGACTACAATGGATACAACTGTTGCTCACATCATGGATGAACAAGAAGACATTAGGATCAAGTTCTTCAAGTGCTGGAATCTGATTCGGCCACCTGCTACATTACTGAATTCAAATGGCCGCTAAATCTTCATACGAGCTCCGCTTTGAGTCTATGAGTACTTGATAGAAAGCTCTTGGAATCCTATTTCCAACGGATCCAGCCTCATTCCAAATTCCACCTCAGCCATCCAGAATTGGAGAAACAATATGTTGCGCACCTTTCATGGGCGTATAGGTTTGTAACTTTGTTTGGGACCCCGGCCCAAATGGGGCCATGTAGAGTGCGCCTCAATCTGGTGAAGCACGACCCTAGGACCCTCTTGGTCGTTCTCCCACCTTTATAAATAGCTAGGTACCCTGAAGGGTTTCTTCGGTTTTGTTAGATTAAAGTTTAGCCATTGCTACTTGCTTACAGCGCGCGTGTTGGCTAGATCGTCCATCTGCTTGTTCTTCGGACCCCAACTTATCCTTTGTATTCAATTCCTATTTGCAATATCAGAGGTTTTATCTTGTTCTTACTTATTTCTTAGATTTGCATGTAGAAATAAGGTTTATCTGCATCGGCTAGATCAACAATCCATGGAGAGGTGTATCGATCGCTAAGGCACAGCACAACAACGTCTAGTACGGTTGTAGTCGGGTCATCAACGTTTCTCCTAAATCGTAGTTATTATCAACCCATCGAAAGATCGGGCCAACAACAGCCTTGAGTGTCTTGAGCGGAGCTCAGGGTTTATCACTTGTAATATATAATAGAAGATAGTTGATAGTATGTCTATTTCGTACTGCAAATGTTGCTAAGTATTTTCATAAATTTGATTAAACTTTAAAAAATAGAAAAAAAAATAAACACGTATTATAATATGAAATGAAATAAAATCTCTGTTCCAAGGAGGCCCAAAAATACGACGCTAACTTTACTTATTTCCTATAGTGCAGTGTTTGCAACCCCTTTTTCCCAACCCATCTCCCTCGTTTTCCGCGCGCACGCTTTTCAAACTGCTAAACGGTGTGTTTTTTATAAAAAGTTTCTATACGGAAGTTGCTTAAAAAAATCAAATTAATCCATTTTTTTAAAAAAATTAGCAAATACTTAATTAATCACGTGCTAATAGACCGCTCCGTTTTCTGTGTTTACTGTGCAAGTTGGGAACAACTACGTGGGAACACAGGGCTGGCACCATCTCTGGACGAGGCCAATATAAGGCCTCCAAGGGAACAGCCTTGGGCATGGTCAACCCTGACCCTTCAGTCATATCAACCTCCTCGTCACCGACCCTTCTCCACTCGAAGCACTGCACAAGTGTGGCGAGCGCGAGGCCGACGACCTTCACGGCGAGGCCGTCCCCGGGGCACCGCCGCCGGCCCATCCCGAACGGCAGCATCCACTTCCCCTTGCTCCTCCCGCCTTCGAACCTCTCCGGCGAGAAACTCTCCGGATCCGGCCCCCAGATGCGGGCGTCCCGGTGCATGGCGTGCACGTTCACCAGCAGCGTGGTGCCCGCTGGGACGGCGTAGCGGCCGCCGCCGGCGACGGAGACGGAGCAGTCAGCGGAGGACTCGTGCGGTGCCAGCAGCGGGCCGACGGGGTAGAGGCGGAGGTTCTCCCTGATGATGCATTGGAGGTAGGGGAGGTTCGGCAGGTCGGCCTCCTCCACGACGCGGCCCGTGCCGACGAAGCGGTCGATCTCCGCCCTGGCCTTCGCCATTGCCGCCGGGTGGTTGAGCAGCAGCGCCATGCCCCACTCGATGGTGCTCGACGATGTGTCCGTTCCAGTCTGCAAGATGGACTGATGCAGCACAGGTCAATTGATTGCATCCGTGTGCAATTTACTCATTAAATTATGACTAGAACAGCATAATGTGCTTGTATGTGAATTGAATTACAGCCACCTCTAGAATCTAGCTGAATATACAATTTATAATTATGAATTGAATTGCGTTTCACAGCTTTTATGATGCTTGGTTTGTTCTGGAATGTAAACATCATGATATCAGTATGAGAATATGTCAATTTCAAATAGGAAGATTGGTATTGTTCGGAGCCAATTGTTGTATCAGTTTGACAGAAGTCCCACAGGCAGAATTAGTGCTTTGTTCTTAGCAACAATTTGAACATGAGACAACACGGTCAAAAAAATGGGTAAAATTTCGCTGAAACACCGTGGGATCTCCAAGTTGGGGAGGTTCCTAATGCTTCCTTCAGTTCGCAAAAAAAGAAAAGAAATGACAGAATAAAAGGAAATTATATCTTCCAAATGTAAAAATTCACGTACTTCTTCAGGGTATCCAAATTAACTCTTATTCAGTTCATCACCATAGTTTGATTTTGATGCAACGTCGCTCAAATATTCCATGAGCTCTTTCCTGCAAACCATCCCTAAGGTACTCTATTTTTTGGGTAATCTTTTAATGGATTCTTTTTCGTACATTGCAAAACTAAAAACTTCAAAATTAAAAGTGGCTCTGGTACACTTCAGCCAAACTTGCTTCGAAAAGGCGAAATATGTTAATATAATTTTGTGCAGCAGAAAAAAAATATACAAGGTAAGCACATGGTTCCACATGGGCTACACCACGCCCAAATTGCAATGTCCTTGGAGTGCTGCCCTGCATTTTTAAATCAAAAGGACGTTTGTCGACTACTCCGTCCTGAAACAAGGCATGGTTTAGTTTCTAAAATTTTTTCCCAAAAACATCACATAAATCACTGGACACGTGTATAAAGCATTGAATATAGATTTAAAAAACTACTTGCACAATTGGGGGCAAATCACGAGAGGAAACTTTTTGAGCCTAATTAGTTTATAATTAGCCATGAGTGCTACAGTAACCCACATGTGCTAATGATAGATTAATTAGGCTCAAAAGATTTGTCTCGCGGTTTCCAGTCAAGTTATGAAATTAGTTTTTTCATTCATGTCCGAAAACTCCTTCCGACATCCGGCCAAACATCCGATATGACATCCAAAAATTTTCTTTTCGCGAACTAAACAAGCCATAAGCTAACCTAGGAGGAAATGTGACCCCTTCTAGTACAGCGAATCTGTACTGGAATCTGTACTAGTAGGGGTCACATCCCTTCTATGTTGACTTTTTTTTAGGCGAAGGGAGTACCATATCTCGATCTCAAAGATACTAATCATTGATCACAAACACAAAGCTGGATTTGCTCCAATATATGATGCAGCTTAATTTGTGTGAGCAGCTAATTAATGGTCAAGGCCATCTGGAATATCACCATTTGCCCGGGGAAAAAAAACTGGTACCAATTGATACTGCATTCTTCACCCACAAACTTTCATGTAAAGTTATCTGTATTGTAGCCAACAGTTTATTTTCCTAGCATGTGCCTTCTTGTGTGTACTACCACCCTGTTCATGAGTAAAAGAAACAAAACAGAGTGAAGTACCCCTTCTCAGAGGCGTTTATTTCTCTAGTTTGGGGTAGTGCCTTTATATTTGCCTATGATGCCCCGTTTGTTTGGAGTAATTTATAGTTTTTTATGAGCAGGGTTATCATGTATGATTTATATATCCTTGCAATTAGTACGCCATTAGCAGAGTAATTATTTATTTTCAGACAGATTTCTCAGCTCCATCAGTGGCATTCGATTCACAGCCGTTGTGACCAAAAGAAATTAATCCAATTAATATCTAAAATTGAGAGATCTGTACACTCTACTCACCAGGCAGAGCGCTGTGATGACCTTATCGCTGTACGCCTCCGGCTCCGACGCCTGCATCTTAAGCAAGTCGCCGACCATCGTCCTCGCCTCCGTGTCGGCGGCTGCGGCGGCGGTGGCGCGGTACTCGTCGATGAGCCTCTGAGCCCACGCGTTGCGCTCCCTGGACAGCCTCACTGCCCGCCGCTTGGCGCCGCCGATGTCCACGAGACCAAGCAACGGCACGAAGTCCTGCAGGTTTGACGCACCGTACATCGCGAAGTACTCCCGCACCATCTCCCTGAACCTCGCCGCCTCCTCGGTCTCCGCCTCCGCGTCGCCCTCGCCGCCGTAGTACCGCTTCCCGGCGACCATCCGCGCCACGACGTTCAGCGCGAGCTCGAACGCCCGCGCCTTCACGTCGGCGCGCGCGGGCTCGGAAGGCCCAGCCGCGGGGGCGGCCAGGTAGAGCCGCCGCGCCATGTGCCAGACCTCGCCGGCGCGGACGTCTGCGGAGCGGAGGAGGCGGTGCGCCGAGAACACCTCGACGGTGGCAATGCGGCGGAGGTTGCGCCAGTTGGGCCGGTAGCTGGAAGACCCCAGCGTGGTGTAGCCGTTGGAGAGGTGGCACGAAGAGGGGAGCCGGGGGCGGTTGGCGAAGGTGACGTCGTGGTCAGTCAGGCACTCCTCGGCGACCGCGGGGTCGGTGACGTGGAGCACGGCGCGGGAGCCGAAGTGGAGGAGGAGCACCGGGCCGTGCGTCGCCGCGAGGCCGGACAGAGCGCGGTGGAGCGGCTTCTTGAAGAGGTGGAGGTGGCCGATGACGGGGAGGGACGGCGGGCTCGACGGGAGGCGAAGGCGGCGCTGCTGCTTCTTGCTCCTGAGGATCCGGAGGAGGGTGAGGAGGAAAAGAGCCGATGCCATCGAGAGGAATAGCAAGGAGGAGAGCGTTGTGTTCGCCATTGATGAGTCTTCCGAGCTTGTGGAAAGGAGGAGATGTAAAATCGGATCAGGTCGCTGTTCGCGACAAGCCCACAAGGCCACAATATGGGCAGCTGCTGTTTGACTAACACAGCAACAGTCTGACAGACGGAGACGGGTGTACAACATGAATAGCAATTTAAAATTTTAGCGTATCGATTTGGTGTGATAACTTAATTAACTGGTGCGATCTTGATAACTTAATTAACTGGTGCGATCTCATCACATGGCTGTCTTTAATATACAAAATCGTGTGCTTCTCCTGTCTCCGTTCCTTTTCCTAATTTTCTCAGCCAATTTGCGCTTGGTCGGAAAGTGAATTCGTGACAGGATCACTCCTCCCATTCTACTTACTACTTACTAGTAATTTGCTCGTAGTAACGCTACGTAATATTTATTATTACAAACCAGATAATTAAAAAAAATTAATCAAATACTACCATGCGTGCCCAGTAGTATATTTTATAAAACAGCAAGAAAATATTTACAGCAAAAATTACAAGAGGCTAAAGCCTTAAAAAAGAATTAAATGTTTTGTAACCAATCAAAAATTATTTATCTAAAAGTTTCATTCATCCTATACATATGGACATATGTAGAGAATTTCATTCTTGAAAGCACACCACCAATTATTGAAAGAAGGATAAATGTTCTGGAAGATCTTCCTATTATGTTGCTTCCAAATGTGCCATCACGCTATAAAGCAGATTTCTAAGAAACCCTTCATCCTAAATCTCAGTCTTGCCAAGACCAGCATCTGAAAGAATTCCAAAAAAACTATTCCGTGATATTCCAAGCTTATGACATCATCTCCTACTAAGGGACACTGAAAAAACAGATGAAAAAATATTTCCCTGTGTTGCAAAGAACAGAGCACACAAGTAAGATCAGCATTCAAAGGAGCACAATTTTTTTTCTGTCTAGCATGTCCCTTATGTTTAGTCTATCACTGAAAAGCAACCAAATAAAGACTTTGATTTTCAGCACACATCTTATTTTCCAGATCCAACGAAAAGGCCTTGTGGGCTGCATAGATACAAAATTCAGCTTATAAAAGCTCTTTGAGGTGTAAGTATTCATGAAATGAACATTTTTTCAACCATCGCAATATACATAGCTAGCACAATATATAAAGTTATTATATTGTTAAGTATATACGAGAAACGTCCTTGGTCTTCCGACTAGCTTTACAAGATGGTGGACTAGACGACCTGGGTTCAAAGTCTCACCCCTTCTAATTATTTAATATTAAGACATTCCCTAATATCCGTGTTAAGTAATACAAATACTTCTAGCTAATCCCAGATTTTTTTTTCCTCCAGAAATGACCACCATAATTTCACGGGACCACCTATTGAACTGTTGCCTGCAATTTTTGTTGAGTAAATTTCACAAAACTACACGTTTTATGGTCCAAGTCACAGAAAACCACACACACTTTGACACTTGGCACGTAAGTACATATATTTTGGTAGTATAGTTTCACAAAACCACAATATCAATGAATGGATTCACCCGCGACATGATGTGGCTCTTTCACATAGGACGAGGACATGACACCCTATTACCAGCCATCTCACGAAATTAATAGGATATACCACGTGTCACGCCTAGAAATTTAACCCAAATTTCTAGACTATTTTGCGTATTAAATCCCTGTCCAGGACCAGCCAGGGTACACAAAACGACAAGTAATATACAGTTCCAAACGTAAATAAAGCGTAAAATACTTACAGAAGAGGCACTTAGTCCTCACACCGAAACGAAAGCAGCAGCAGCGTAAAAAGGCGATCCTAGCGGGGCTTCAGCTCCACTCCACAGGCAAAACTCAACTGGGGTCTGAGCCTTGGTCTTCTAACTTCGTCTTCAGCTCAGAAGCACTACACTTCTGAAAAGGGGGAATAATAGCAAGGCTGAGTACAACCACCATACTCAGCAAGCCACACCAACGATGCAGACGTGCAAGGGGAACACAAAGAGGGGTTTGTGGCTATTTGCATAAAGACAGTTGTAAAACATTTTATTGAGCAAAACAGTAAAACTGTTGAGTAATTAAAGTAACATTAAATCTCCACTGACTACACCACGTTGAACAGGCCCAACCAACCCACCTAAACTACAATGCATTGGGCCAATTTGTTAAGTGTGAGACTATTCACGGTGAATCTGGTCGATTGCCCATAACCGCGGGCACGGCTATTCGAATAGTTTTACTCTGATCAGAGGTGTACAACTATACCCACAAGACACAGCCCCACGACACGTTTCCGTGCGCCGACATGCCACCACGACATACCGGAAAGAGGCCGTGACAGGACCCTTCGCATAACCCCCTCTAACCAAACACACCACACCTCAGGTTTCACCCCCGTTCCCAGCGGGCAAACGGCAATCCCCTCTCGTGCCTAGGTGAATTCGGAAGCGACAGAGGCCGTCGCAGGGCCCGCCCCGCTCCATCACGCCCACCCATGCCTGGATGCGTCAGCTAGAGAAAAGCTACACTACAAGCCCAGCAGTTGCCCACGCTGGCTTGTGGTAAGCACGATAAATTCTTCCAGGGTTTCCCGCGAACCGATCCTTAATTGCCATGGGTGCGACTAGCAAAACCATGCACCCACAGCCCACCATGACGTGTATTTTTATTAACCAACACCATTACGGTGGCACTAAACCAAAGCTATGCCGATAATCAAGTCTATGCTTTAATGTGATCCCCCTTTTTGTGTACTAATAGAACTAAGCATGGCTAAGCATATCCTAAACCAACATCTAGTCATTTTAATACCCGAGTTAGCAATGGCATAAGGTAAACAATATATGGCTGAGTAGTAGGACCCATCCCACGTGATATTGTAAAACGATGCAATATTTAATAGAAAAGCGGGACATTTGTAAATTGGGTACAATATGATCAATTATAATGCATGACTTGCCTTGCTCTCGCACTGATGAGACCACAGCAACGTCTTCGAGAATCCGCGAATCGACGAAACGGCCGAAATCTACGCGACAAACAAAGCACACAAGCAAAACAGGCTATAAGACTACTGAAACAGGAAACAAAACCATTTTTAATGGATTCTATGCATTTTTATGAATTTACTGAGGACTGAGATCTTGAATGGACTTAAACGGAGCTCGGATCGAATTAGTTATGAATTTAAAGAAGATTTCTGTGTTTTACTATTAAAGAAAGCCTTAATGTATTTATTGCGCAATATTAACCCATCCAGGGCTGACGTCAGCAAGGCGGGGGCGGCGCCGAATGCAGGCCCCACGGTCAGCGACTCGAAGAGAGAGAGGGAGGGAGTACTGGCAGGCCGGCCCACCGGGCGGTGGCTCATGGGGACCGGAAGACGCCCGGTCGGCTCGGCTCGGCCTCAAACCGGCCGACCGGTTATGGCGAGGGCGGCGGCGCGCGCAGCACGTCGCCGGCGACGGCAAACCGGCGGCGGAGGCGGCGGCGGACGGCGCAAAGGCGGCGCGGCGGCGCGCGCTGTAAACATACTGAAAATTAGCTATTTTCTAATTATGCATTATACGGTTCTTACATTTTATTAACCTCCTAACCTAGGATATTATAATTAAAGAGGACCTCCTAAAATTACCTGCATATAAATCTCTTTCTGGTACATTTAAATTTCTTTTGTGTCTTTCCTTTAAAATATATTTAGTCAAATTGGAAGTTTTTGATTTTGGGTTTTATTTTAAAACCTTTCTTTTGAACTAAAATTCTTTTTATTCAAAATTTAGTTTGAAAACCCCTTTCTATTTTTATGATCATGGTCCAAGAAATACTCCAACACTAATCCTTGAACAACCTAAACCGAAGCAATTCCAAATTTTGTTGGAATTAATTGTCAACCTATCCTTTGATTCCAAAACTTATCCTTAGTTCCTTTCCAAATTTCAAGTATCCAAATTCCTTCTTCAATCTAGCCGTCAATTTAATTCCTGTGGCTTGATTTCCTCCTCGGCAACAAAGAATAATATTATTAACGAATATTGTGAAAATTGCTCTTGTGTAAGAAAAAGATTTATTTTTGTCATTCAAATTTTCTATTAGCGCTCAAACCAATTCTTTGAAACCCATCCATATGTTTTTGAGGCTAAAACCCTATTTATCCTTCTCCAAATTATTCTTGTTCCCCACCTTCGCTATTTAACATATTAAATTTTATTCATATATCCTCACCCTTCCTATTTGAAGTGCTTCCAAATAAATTCCCTCAATCTCCACTCTAATATTGCACTCAAATATATTAGGAAAATCTCTTTGGTGAATTCTTCTGAATTCAAATTCTTTGCAAAACCTAGTTTTGCATAGCAAAGTATTCAATTAGACCTTTTCCTTTTTGTCATCGGCCGAAACTCCTGTTCTTTAATTCCTTTGGCCCAATTCTTTCTCATTCTATTTATCCTCCTCCTCTCAGGCTGCCGAGCCCAGCTAAGCCGAAGCCGGCCAATTCGGGGCCAGCCAACCCCAGCCGAACCGTCCCCCCCTCCCAGTGGGTGCGTGTCGTACACGCGCACGGCCACGCCGCCGCAAACCTCCTCTTCCGTCGCCGCTAAGAAACGAAATCGGCAACCGGCCTCCTTCTCCTCCACTCCACGGCACCGTGACCCTCTTCGCCCTCCTCCTCCAAACCGACCTCTCCCTCCTATAAATAGCCGGCCAAATCCCTCCCTTCTCTACATGAAAACTGAGCTTTTCCTCTCTCTCTCTCCATGTCCGGCCATGGCCGCCACCACCCCGATCTCCCCTCACGGCCGCATTACCGACCAACCCGCGCCATAATAGCTTCATCTCAACGAGGTGAATCCATTTTTCTACTTCCCCTATCCCTCCACCCCTTGCTAGAACCACCACCGCCAACTCTTTTTGTGCCGACGGTCGAGCTCCTGCCGTCGCCGTTCCGGCTCCCTCGCCTTGTTTCCTTCGCTGGCCGACTGCTTCCCTGGATGCACGTCGAGCGGGAACACGCGTGGCCGCCGAGGACGCTCCGCCCTCCAGCCACCGGAGCGGCCGCCGCCGCTTGTCTTCTCCTCTCTCTTCTCGGCTCTCTCTGGAACAGAGAAGAAGAAGGAACGGGAAAGAAGAAGAGAAGAAAAAAGAAAAGAGAAAAAGGCAAAATTGACGAGGTGGGCCTATAAGTACCCCTCATATTTTCTAGATTTAATTAAAAACCCAAATTTTGAATAAGCCATAATCTCCTAAACCGTAGATCCGATCCAGTGAAACTTGGGCCTAAATTTATCTGAATTCAAACCCTATCTTTTGACACCAAATTGCTATTTTATAATTTTAATTTGATTTATTCAAATATCGTTTGAATTTATTTTTGCCTTTTCAAATATTTTTCTTTTGTCCCAAATTAACCCCTTTAAGCCACTAAAATCCGCCGGTTGGGAATCTTTATGCCTTCCATGGGGACGTTCGGTGGTTTTCTATCCCCTGACGTCGAACGTTGGTTATAAGCCCGGCAAAGCCAACCCAAGGTCGAAGTGCTGCTCCTGGCACCCCACGCCTTGATGCGTACAGCGGTCGGAGCTCACTATTCCTCGACCTCCACAGCACGCCGCAACAGTCAGTCTCTTGGGCTCTGTGTGATCTAAGCCGCTCCGCCGCCACTTCACGGTTGTCGGAGTAACACTTCCGCCCCACTAACCCCACACAACCTTTATCCCTCTAACGTTATGCGTCTGTTTGACGAACCGGCTAGAGAAAAGATACCAACCTAGTCGTTATGGCTCTAGCATCGACTACCACACAACCAAACATAGCCTCCTAACCATTTATCCGTTTTCCCCTTGTCTTATTTTATGGCTTTTTTTGATTTTAGTTCTTCGTCTTTTCCTTAGTAGAGTCTTATCTTTGGATGGCAACCTGTGAGTTTCGAGGATCGGATAATCAGTTTGCCTATCTCGGATTTTGTCGCGTTGGAGGCAAGGCAAGTTATTATTCCAACACCCCTTTGAGGGATTTTATCCTATATTCTATATCTCTATTATTCCATTGCATAGCCATCCATGATTTAAATGCATAATTGACATATAGCAAACCAGATATATGCTAGAACTTTTGCTAGCCATGCCTAGTTAGATTGCAATAAAATATAATGAATTAGATTGGAACAGTACGGTAGAAATGTTGATTTCCGGGTGGTAGTACTGTTCCAACCGAATAAGATTGCAGTGTACATGTGAAGAACGAACTGAGTACGACCGCAATTCTAGAATGGGGCAGACTTAGCAAAGTAGGTTATCTAGCAAAGGTGGTAACCCTCTGTACAGTGGTTCTTCTTAAGTCCGCGCAGGAGGCAAATTTTACGCCGAGGCAGGGCGATTATAATTATTTACGAGGCGCCGGTAAATTATTGATTTTGCGGCGCTGTGTGTGTATTGAAAACCTGGTTGGGATGAACGGGGGTCTCTCAACCAGTTTCTCTCTAAAGCTCGGAACGCCAGAACTCCTCTTGATGCTGAAACGTTACGTTCAGGAGCGCATGGGAATTATAGTTTCATGGAACAGGTACCAACGTGATGTTAGTAACCGGAAAAGCTTTTGCCTATGACTAATCTGATGAATATTAGCATGTCATGGATTGCGGGTGCGTACATCTCTACTGCAGTATGAGATCTCTGAAACTATTCGAATAGCCGTGCTCACGGATATTGAGCAATCGGGACTCACTATGGCATCTTGGTTAAGAAAATAAACTTCAGATTTTTTTTAAAAATACTGTTAAATTTCAAAACATTATAGACTTTCTCCTTCTACTTCTCCCGCTTTCTGCAAATGATTCTAGCTCTACTCAAATACTATTATTTTCATACATTCATACTTGATATAAATAAGCTTGCTGAGTACGTTTATCTCATCCTTGCTTCAACGCCCCTTCTTTCAGAGTTAATTTTGGGTTCTTTCGAAGCCGAGAGTTCAATCATATAAGTTAGTTTTCATTTCAACCTAGGTTTTCAAGTCAGTTGTTGGATGGTTTAAGTCTATAAAAAAACATGGATTGAGTCCATCCTATAGCTTCTGTTGTATTAGTTAGCCACAATTTTGTAATTTCCACTATTATTTGTATATTCATCTCCTTTGGAGCCTTATTCAAATGTATTGCAATGAAGATCCAGATTGCTGAACCTGTATCAATCTACTGATCGGCAGGGCTTGAATACAGTCAAACATGTCGGTTTTCAGAATCATTAGTTTTGGGACCCGACACGCGCACGGAGGCAGCAGCGTTGGCAAAGAGGGAGAGAGGAAGGGGCCTCCGGTGCTCACCAAGGAGTCCGGCCGACGCGGAGTGGGAGGCGAGGCTACGGGACGAGGAGCGACCGGCGAACCTTGATGGAAACGGCGGATCGGAAAGCGGGAGGACTAGAGAGAAGGTTGGGAGGGGTAGAGGGAGGGAGGTGGATCCATGGCGCACGATCATAGCTGGGCCGAAGGCGGCGGCAATGGTGGAAGCTCACCGGAGTCGAGGAGAAATGCGAGCCCGGCGATGAAATGTGACGGGAGAACGCGGACGAGGTGGACCTCGGGAGGCGGACGCGGCGGCGCCGATGGGCGGGGTGCGGTGCTGACTCTAAGCGGCGCTAGAGGGCGGCCGGAGCGGTGGATGGCGCGGCGCGGTGGGCGCACGGTGCGAGGGGCGATAGGGAGCTCGGGAGGGACGGCGAAAGAGGGAAAAAGGTGGAGTAGAGGCGCGGTGGTTCGGTTATTAATAGAGGTGGGGAGGCCGGGACGTGGCCGAGAGCGGCGGTTTTTCCGCGGCGACGACGTGGAGAGCGTGGAGGAGGAGAGAAGAGGGGGAGAGGATGTCAAATCGAATCCGTCCGTGCGGGCGCGGCGCCGTGGGGCGGGGAGAGGCAGGGCGTGGTGGCGGCGGACGTGGGGACGTGTGGGCGCGGAGTGGGGCGTGGATCGGAGGAAGCGGCGGCGTGGGCGGCGGTTTCCGCGGCGGATGGTGGCGGCTGCCAGAGGTTAGGGACGACCGACAGGTGGGCCCCACCTGTCGGTGCCCGGGAGGAGAGGGGAGCCGGAATGAAATTCGGGAGTGGGATGGAGCGGCCGGCGCGGAAGAAATGGGCCGGCGGCCCAAGAAAAAGGAAAAAGGAGGGAAAAGAAAAGTAAGAAAAAGGATTTTCCCAGGGATTTAAATATTGCACTTTGCCTTATTTTAATTTGGTATTAAATTATTTTCCAAGTCATCCTGAAATTCAGCTAAAAAATTCCTGTTTAGCAGTATTTTGACTGTAAGAAACCCAAGAAAAATTCCACATGCCGATTTCAATTTATTATTTTGCATTTATTAATTTGAGGATTAGCTTTCTAGGTAAATTGAACAATTTCTTCGGATGATTTATTTTACAAATTTAAAGCTGGAAAGGGGAACTTCAGGGCGTGAACAGCTTATTAACTGTGACATATAATCACAGGAACACTGTTCATTGCTTGCTTGCAGTGTTGAGAGCAAATATTTTAAAGAATACAAGGGAGAAACGAGCTATGCTTGTGCCTCCTATTACTGACATTTTGCTGGGAGCTCAGAAATTCACCAACTGAGGAGAAGAGCAAGTATGCTCGAGATGCATCTCATCGCTCATGAAGGAAGAAGAGAAGACGATACACCTATAATTATCTGAAGAGGGCATAAAAGGTAATTTGAAGTTTTTGTGTGGATATTAGTGAAGGTGAGTGTGCTTTCTGATGAGTCACATTTGTCCACTATCCATTTTTAATCTAGCGCAAATTTTTGGTGGAAACTAACTTTGATTTGCCTTTGTCCAAGTTGATTAACTTGCTTGTTTCCTGTGATAAAGAAGAGTTGTGTGAATATGCTTCACTTATATCCATGCCCACAGACTAGTGAATGAACATGCTATTCTAGTGTTTTTCAATTGTGTGTTGTTTAAGCATGGTTGTTCACATTGCTAATGATGCTGAGGAACGGTAAATTGATAACTTCTTAATACTTTGGGGCTATTTCAGTTGTTGAAATGATTTTTGTGAGCTCAATAATTTTGGAAGGAGAAATTATTTGCTTAGTCCTGATTTGCCATGTCTAACTAATGCATTTTTCAACATCTTTGGCAAATATAATGATGAAGCAATTTAATTTGGTGCACATAAGTTTACATTTGGTTCAGATAATGCAACCCTCTGTTGTTTGTGCCAAGAAACTGCAAACGTGAAGGTAGTGTTAGGCCACATCAATATTACTTAAGTTTGTTTTGTTTTTGTCCAAAAGACGCAGGCTTGGTTGAAGAAACAGGGGAGCGAAGAGATCGTTCAATGTTTTGCTTGCCATATGAAAGCGCTGCGTGAGGTTTTAGCTACGTGATTACCCATGTTTAAAACCAGAGGACGGTTATTCCCGTGAATGAAGGGGAGGATGATGTGGACTAATGCCTACGACGGATACAAAAC
>CM020182.1:22300230-22364283 GCA_009805545.1 Oryza longistaminata | reverse complement strand
AGCGGAGGAACTCGTGCTCCAGCAGCGGGCCGACGGGGTAGATGGGCGGAGTTCTCCCTGATGATGCACTGGAGTATGGGGAGGTTCGGCAGGTCGGCCCTCCTCCATCGACGCGGTGCCCGTGCCGACGAAGCGGTGATCTCCGCCTGGCCTTGCGCTTTCCGCGCGGGGTGGTTGAGCAAGCAGCGGCCAATGCCCCACTCGATGGTTGCTTCGACGATGTGTCCGTTCCAGTCCTGCAGATGGACTGAATGCAGGCTAGCACAGGTCAATTGATTCGCATCCGTGTGCAATTTACTGCATTAAATTATGACTAGACAAGCATAAATGTGCTTGTACTCGTCGATTGAATTACAGTGCACCTGCTAGAATTAGCTGAATAATGCAATATTATAGTTTATGAATCTGGAATTGCGTTTCAACCACTTATTATGATGCCTTGGGTTTGTTCTGGTACCATGTAATCATCATGAATCAGTATGAGAATATAGTCCCACTTCAAAACAGGAACGATTGGTCATGGTTCGGAGCCATTGTTGTAATCACTTTGACAGAGTCCCATAAGGCAGAGATTTCAGTTGCATTGTTCTTTAATGCAACAATTTGAAACGAGTGAGTATCAACATCGGTCAAAAAAATGGGTGAAATTTCGCGGCGTAAAGCAGCCCGTGGGATTTCCCAAGTTCGTGGAAGGTTCCTAATTGCTTCTTCAGTCGCAAAAAGAAAAGTAGAATTGGCGAGAATGAAGGAAATATCATATTCTCCTAAATATAAAAAATTCACCGTACTTCTGCAAGGGTATGCCAATTAACTCTTATTCCAGGTTCATCACATTACGTTTGGATTTTGATGGCAACATCGTCTCACATTATTCCATGAGTCTTTCCTGCAAACCATCCCTAAGGTCTCAGATTTTTTGGGTAATCTTTTACATGGATTCTTTTTTCGTACATTGCAAACCTTAAAACTTCAAAATTAAAAAGTGCTCTGGTCACTTCCAGGCCAAAACTCTTCGAAAAGGCGAAATATGTGAACTATAATTTATTGCGCAGGCAAGAAAAAATATACAAGGTTAAGCACTGGTGTTCCACATGCAGGCCTACAACCATGTCGCCCAGATTGGCAATGTCCTCTGGAGTGCTGCCCTGCGATTTTTAAATCAAAAATGACGTTTGTGACTACTCCTCCGTCTTCAAAATAAGGCCCTGGTTTAGTTCCCAAAAATATTTTTCTAAAAAGCATCACATCAAATTTTGAACATATGCATGGAGGCATTGAATATTTATTAAAAAAACTAATTAACCAATTAGGGGAGAAATCGTGAACGAATCTTTTGAGCCTAATTAAGTCCACTGATTATGCCATAATGTGCTACAGTAAATCCCACATGTGCTAATGACGAGATTAATTAGGGCTAAAAAGATTCATCTCGCGGTTTCCAGCGAGTTATGAAATTAGTTTTTTCATTCGTCGTCAAAAATCTACTTGTTGACATCCGGTCACAACATATGATAGTGATACCCCAAAATATTTATCTTTCCGCGAACTTAAGAGCCCTAACGCACCTACAATCCCAACCTACGAAGTATTGTGACCCCCCCTTGTACGAATTTTTTTGGACGGAGGAGTACCTCATATCTACGATCTCGATAGATACTAATCACATTTTGATCCGACAAACACAAATGCTGGATTTGCTCCATAATATATGCAGCTTCAATTTGTGTGAGCAGCTAATGTGTCAAGGCCATCTGGAATCATCAACTATTTGTGCCCGGAAAAAATAATGGACCCAAAATTGATTACTCGGAATTCCTTCACCCGCAAAACTTTGATGTAAAGTTATCTGTATTGTAGCCAACAGTTTATTTCCTAAACATGTGCCTTCTTGTCTGTACTACCACCACCCTGTTCATCGAGTAAAAGAAACAAAACAAGAGTGAAGGTACCCTTCTCGAGAAGGAGTTTATTTCTCTAGTTTTGGGGTAGTGCCTTTATATTTTGTTCCTAATGATGAATGCCCCGTTTTGTTAGGAGTTATTATAGTTTTTTTATGAGCAGGGTTATCATGTATGATTTATATATCCTTGCAATTTAGTACGCTATTAGAGAGTAATTATTTATTTTTCAGACAAGATTTCTCAGCTCCATCAATTGGCATTCATCACCAGGCGCGTTTAACCAAAAGAAATTAATCCAATTAATAACTCTAAAATTGAGTATATCTGTACACCTCTACTTCACCAGGCAGAGCGCCTCTGAATGGACCTTATCGGCTGTACGCCTCCGGCTGTCCGACGCCTGCATCTTAAAAGCAGGTCCCGCCGACCATCGTCCTCTGCCTCCGTCGGCGGGCGGCTGCGGCGGCGGTGGCGCGGTGCTCGTCCGATGAGCCTCTGAGCCACGCGTTGGCGCTCTCCTGGACAAGCCTCACTGTCCGCCGCTTGGCGCCGCCGAGTCCCGGAGCGCAGCAAGCGGCAACGAAAGTCCTGCAGGTTTGACGCACACCGTGGCCATCGGCGAAGTATCCGCACATCTCCCTGAACCTCGCCGCCTGCCTCGTCTCCCGCTTTCCGCGTCGCCCTCAGCCGCCGTAGTACCGCTTTCCCGGCGACCATCGCGCGCCACGACGTTTCAGCGCGAGTCTCGAAACGCCCGCGCCTTCCACGTCGGCGCGCGCGGGCTCGGAAGGCCCAGCCGCGTGGGGCGGCCAGGTATGATGCCGCCGCGGCCATGTGCCAGAGCCTCGGCCGGCGCGGACGTCCTGCGGAGCGAGGAGGGCGTGCGCCGAGAACACCTCGACGGTGGCATGCGTGCGGAGGTTGCGCCAGTTGGGGCCCGTAGCTGGAAGACCCCAGCGTGGTGTATGCCGTTGGAGAGGTGGCACGAAGAGGGGAGCCGGGGGCGGTTGGCGAGAGGTTGACGTCGTGAGTTCAGTCAGGCACTCCTCGGCGACGCGCGGGGTCGGTGAACGTGGAGCATATAACGGCGCGGGCAGCCGAAGTGGAGGAAGGACACCGGGCCGTGCGTCGCCGCGAGCCACCGGACAGGATGCGCGGTGGAGCGGCCTTCTTGCAGCGAGGTGGAGGTGGCCCGATGAAGGGGAGGGACGGCGGGCTCGACGGGAGGCGAAGGGCGGCGTGCTGCTGCTTTTCTTAGCTCCGAGGATCCGGAGGAAGTGAGGAGGAAAAGAGCCGATGCATCGAGAGGAATAGCAAGGAGCAAGCGTTTTGTTCGCACAGATGATCTATCCGAGCTTGTGGAAAGGAGGAGATGTAAAATCGGATCAGGTCGCTGTCTCGCGACAAGCCTCACAAGGCCCACAATATGGGCAGCTGCTGTTTGACTAACACAAGCACAGTCTGACAGACGAGACGGGTGTCAACATGAAATAGCAATTTAAAATTTTAGACGTATCGATTTGGTGTGATATAGCTTAACTTAACTGTTGCTATCTCATACATGGCCTGCGTCTTTAAATACAAAACTCGTGTGCTTCTCCTGTCTCCGTTCCTTTTCCTAATTTTCTCAGCCAATTTGCGCTGGTCCGGAAAGTGAATTCGGACAGATCACTGCTCCCACTTCTACTTACCTTACTTACTTACTAAGTAAATTTGCTCGTAGTAACGCTACGTAATATTTATTATTACCAACAGATAATTAAAAAAAAATTATTCAAATACGTAGACATGCGTGCCAGTAGTATATTTTATAAACAGCAAAGAAAATATATTACAGCAAAAACATTACAAGAGGCCCTAATCAGCCTTAAAAAATAATTAAATGTTTGTAACCAATCAAAAATTATTTATTCTAAAAGTTTCAATTCATCCTATACATATGGACATATGTACGAGAAATCATTGTTTGAACGCACAACCACCAATTATTGAAAGAAGAATAAATGTTCTGGAAAGAGTCTTCCTATTAACGTTGCTCCCAAATGTGCCATCAACGTCTATAAAGCAGATTTCTATGAAACGCCTCTCATCCTAAATCTCAGTCTTGCCAAGACCTAGCAATCTGAAAGATTCCAAAAAAAAATTATTCGTGATATTCAAGCTAGCTTATGAACAGCATCATCCTACTAAGCGGACATGAAAAAACAGATTGAAAAAATATTTCCCTGTGTTTGCAAAGAACAGAGCACACAAGTAAGATGCATTCAAGGAGCACAATTTTTTTTTCTGTCCTATAGCATGTCCCTTATGTTTAGTCTATCACTGAAAAGGCAACAATAGAAGACTTTTGATTTCTCAGCACACATCTTATTTTCCCAGATCCAACGAAAGGCCTTGTGTGGGCTGATAGATACAAAATTCAGCTTATAAAAGCTTCTTTGAGGTGTAAGTATTCATGAAATGAACCATTTTTTTCAAGCCAATCGCAAATATACATAGCTAGCACAATATATAAAGTTATTATAGTTGTTAAGTTAGTTACCGAGAACTACGTCCTTGGTCTTCTGACTAGCTTTAGCAAAGATGGTGGACAGACCGACTGGGTTCAAAGTCTCAGCCCCTTCTAATTATTTAAGTATTAAGACCCTTCCCTAATATTCGTGTTAAGTAATACAAATACTTCTAGCTAATCCCCAAGATTTTTTTTCCTCATAAATGACCACCATAATTTCACGGGATCCACTATTGAGACTGTTGCCCTGCAATTTTTTGTTGAGTAAATTTTCACAAAACTACAAGTTTTATGGTCCAAGTTACAGAAAACCACCCACACTTTGACACTTGCACTTAAGTAATATATTTTGTAGTGTAGTTTCACAAACCACAAATACAATGGGATCACCCGTGACATGATGTGGCTCTTTCACATAGACGAGGACATGACATCCTATACCAGCCTCTCACGAGAATTAATAAAGATATACCACGTCACCATCCTAGATGGAACAACCACGTCATCTCACGGGTGAATCCAATTCATCGAAGTGTGGTTGTTTGTGGAAACAAACTATAAAATATATGTACTTAAGTGTCAAGTGGTCAAAAATGTGTTGGTTTGTCTGTAACTTGACACCATAAACATGTAGTTTTGGTGAAATTTACTCATTTTTGTTTCTTTCAGCCGAATGTTATGATCATTGGATTTGTATCCAACGCGCAGAACGCACACTACAAGCACGACACCGTGGGGGGCTTTTAACTATTTGCCACTTTTAGATTTGGCAAATAACTATTTGCCACCCTTATCCAATGACCATGTGGGTCCACAAATGTGTCTATGACATGTGGGTCCAGTGGCAAAAAGTTAATTGCCACATTAAATGTGGCAAATGGTTAAATATCTCACCCGTGAAGCACAAAAAGGCAGTTAACGGGCCCGCAATGACCAGAAAGGAGCAATTCTTGGGTCAGCTTAATGGGCTTGTAATGTATTTGTGAATCTGTTTCAGCGTTTTCTCCAAGGAATAAGCTCACCGGAAGTCCCGCTCAACTTAACACGCGAGAATTTTTTAGTCACTAACCAAAAAAACAGATTGTGTACGCCCTAAACTCACACAAACCGTGCACTGCAACCAAAGTCCCCATGGTTGTATAATATAGGTGGTTTTCGCTGACGTGGCATCCTAGTCAGAAAAAAATTAAAAAAATACGTTGGGCCTACTGTCAGCTGACAACATTTTTTTTTCTCTCTTTTCTTCTCTTCTTCTCTCTTCCAGTGAGGGAGGCCGGTGGTGGTTGAAGCGGCGATGGGAGAGCACGGATGCGGGCAACGAGCGGAGAGCTGAACGGGCCTAGGAGGCTACTGGCAAGTGAGCACGGTAGCGGAGCAGGCGGCAGGCTGCGGCGGAGCGGATGGCAGGCGACGTGGCAGCGGGCAGAGCAACGGGGGCGAGTGCGGCGGCGGCCAGACCACATCTCCAAGGCCGGCGCCTGGAAACGGAGCCACGGCAATTATTAACAGAGGCAGCTGAGGCGCTGATGCCGGCCCAGCATCGAGGCCAGCAACACCCAGCACGTGCGCCCATCAATCGCCGTCGGCTTGGGAAAGAAAAGAGGACAGGGCGCAAGCCGTTTGATGGAGTAACCAACCATGTCGATCCCCCTCACCTAGAACGGCTTCCACGACTCCCTCTGCTTTATCCACTCCCCTAGCACCGCGAGCATCGCCACGTCCTCGCGTTTGCCCGCTGACGCGGCGCCGGCGCCATCGCCGGGATAGCAGCATGACAAGCTCCCACCCCAGCGAGGCCAACGCCACACGGTCGCACGCAGCCGTGTGGATCCGGGCGAACAGCGCCGACCCCCCTCTCGCTGGTGGCGGTAGCTCGTAGAGCATGGCGAAGAGCACCGGTGGCTCATCGGGCTCGTGTTCAGATGCTGTTGCGGTTGCAGCGGCGATGGCCGATGGGTTGCGGTTGAAAGAGCATTTATGCCCCTAGTGGTTTTTGGTTTATTGATGACAAACGATTAAGGGACTAATGCACTTATTGAGTGTATAAGCAAGTGATTAGTCCGATGAAGAAGCTAGGAAATGGACTTATCGATGGATGAGAATTAAAGAGAAGATATTGAAGATGCGGGTATGAAGTGACTACCTATGGCAAGACGGTGAAGCGCAAGCAACGGCTCAGCTGGGATGGACCATGCGGTGGTGAAGGGCAAGCAAGGGGCTTGGCGCGACGAATCGAAACCGGTGGTGAAGGGCGAGTGAAGAATGTGTCGTGATGAACCGTGCGAGGCCATTTGAAGCCATGGATTATCCGCATCAATCATTTGAGAAATGGAAGATGAAATGTCAAAGATCAAGAAGATGAGATCTTCCTGATGATCAAATGACCTTGATGTTGGTAACCCTCCAAGTGAAGAAACAATATGGTGTGAAGGTACTCCTATTGGTATAACTTTGCTTTTTAAATTTGAGTTTAGGATGCCATACTATTAAGAGGGATACCACATGCATATAATTGGTTGAATACTAGTGCTCAAAATGCTTCATCTTTGTGTGAGTTGAAAAACCTTAGCCAAAATTTCAATCCCGAGTTGTTTCACTTGTCACAACACTTACACCGGGTTTCTTTGCAAGTTTTTCATAATCTCTTGAAGGTTTCGGACCATGTTTTATGTTGGGTTTGATAGCCCACGAAACTAACTTTCCATAGAGTCCAAGATCTTCGAAATCGGAGTTTGGAGTAAAAAGTTATTGCATTTTTACTTGAGCAACATCAGACTATCCGATTTGAAATCAGACTATCCGATGTATCGGACTATCCGATTTTTCACAGAACTTCACTCTCTGTCTTTGTTTGAAAAATCCTTTTGAGTGAGTTTTTCTAAGTGTCGGAGTATCTGATGTTGGATCAGATAGTCCGATGATACAGAGACTCCAAAATTTCATAGAACTTGAGTCTCTGTTTGAGGACGAAGTTTTTGCTTCTAAAATATCAGATACTCCAATTTAACATGTCGGCACCCGGGGATGGAATTCCCGAATACCTGGAGCGTATACTGTACTAGTCCCATGATCAGTGGCTAGCACACGCATCCACAACAGTGCTATCACATCCATACAACATACTTGGCATATAAATAGACAAGTGGCTCTTATAACTTAGCGGTGCAAAGGTCTTACATAGTAGTTATGCCGACTGGCCAAATAAAAGAGTTTAAACGCAGCGGAAAAGATAAAGATACATAAGTTCTTCAGTATGCCCATGTACCAAACCACACAGGCAACTGACTAGGAATCACCCTAGAAGGAACCATCCTTAGAAACTCCGGTAACAACCGCTTCCTGCAAACAAGACTGAAAACAACAACAAGAGTGGGTCAATACACGAGGTATTAGCAAGTCGTACCCAAACCTTGGGAAACCTAGGACTATTGCAAGCTGAGATCAAGGATGGCTATATTTTTGGCTCATTTTCAGCATAAAGCAAATTTTGTTTCACAATAGTAGATAATAATAGATAGAAACGGGATTTTTAAATCAAAGAGTAAGCCATAATAATAGTAATATAAGTATCATCATAGTACCAACCTTGTGCCACCAACGGCAACAAGTAATCATTTTATTATCAGCCCACACCAGGCAAAATCATCACCATTATTCACCATACCCATTTCACAAACCATTTTAGTAAATCACCAACATTATACTTGTATCATTTCACCAAGTCGCTCATGACCGTGAGCACGGCTAATCGATTAGTTTAGACTCTGCAGAGTTTGTACAGCTTTACCCACATGATATGAACACTCTAGTTTATTTCGTGCTCACGAAGCACTACCACACTCTACATATTGAATGCAGTCTAGAGGTCATAACGAAGCCGTTACATTGCCTAATGCCTAACCTTGCATCAGCGACGGCGAGTGGAAATCCACACTAGGCATATGACCTAGAGCCGTTAGGTGGCGGGCCCACGCCTTAAATCTAACGCCGTGGCGGCAACCTATCCGGTTCCCCACGAGACACTACACCGTTGTATTGGACAAACTTAGACGCCCATGCCGTATCCCGATACATGGGTAGTTCCTCTGAGTTAAACACAACACAATAACATCATCATCAATACACACAACATTACTCATACTTCTCCAGCCTACCAAAATGCAAGGTTAGACATTGAGCAACTTAATAGGCTAAGGTCGTCCCATAAACAACACATGTGGTTGCACGGTATACTTAGTTGGTGACACATAGTTCGGTCCTTAATCGACTCGGGCGAACACTCCCCCTATCGGTGTGCAACTACCACCATATGCACACCACTTGCCACCCAAGTCTAAAAACCATCATTTTCATTTATTCAGTTTTCACAATCAACAGAGGTAACCGCTCTCTACAATATTTTGAAATAACCCATTTGAAAGATTGAATATCATGTCGTCTAGAACCATCGCAAATTTTCTAAGCATGGCTAAGCAATAGCTATATTAGTAGCTCAAATATACCCAAGTTGGTGCTTGTATAGCACCACATAAATACCCATCCTAGTGTTTCAACAGTAAGGATAATCAATATATCAAGGTAGGAAATGCAGCAAATAGGTCATTTCTACCAATACCCCATTTTCATTTTAAAACAACGCATGTAATTTATAAAATAATAAAGCATTTGCGAAGATATAGGATTCAACATGATCGAAGGAGGAATTGAATAGGACTTGCCTTGCTCAGTTGGTTACTCAAATAACTCTTGGTCCTACACACTCTCGTCAACAGCAACAACTGATTCGTCCTCTATTTAAATTTAAACGTACATTCAAATGAACATCCAATAAAACTCCAAGATAAAATATGATGCATGGTGCATGACATGTTCAGTGTATAGAGGGTGATTTAATATAAATTTAGGGGAAAGAATCGCCTAAATCCGATGTTGTATGTGCAAGTTATCGCGTTTCTAATATTTAAAGTACGGTAAATACGAAGTTTACTATATAATTTAAATTAGTGAAAATTTTCACAACAGTGGTGATAATTTTTAGTGTACAGTATTAAAGGGAGCATTATTATGAATCTAACAAAATTTGGTTCACCTCAAACGGAGTTAAAATGTATTCTCTATGATTTTCCAAAGTTTAAGCATTTTATAGTGCATAAATAATTAACCGAAACCATTTTATTAATTTCTCTTTACAAAAGCCTGAAGCGTACTGTCCAGAGTACACTTTCCTATATGGAAAACGTATTACGGTAGTGCTCACCCACTTATAAAACAGTGGGTCCACATGTAAGTGTCTCGTATATTTATCATTTCGATCCTACTCTTTTTATTATTTACATATAAGTCTATGGTCCCACTTGTAAGTGTATTGGCGCTTTGTATTGGGAACCCTAGAGTTTTTCTTATTTACGAATAGGACCGGTCTTCTTCCCCAACAGGAAGGAACGAGGGGAGCGGCATGGGGGCGGCTCGGGACGGCCTTGCCGGCGACGAGCGGCGGCGGGGCTGGCTAGAACGGAGGCAGGGGTGGCTAGAGGAGGTCCTCGCGCTCCTCCTAGGGGCGGAGGCGTAGCCGGGGGTGTCTAAAGGTAGCGAGCGCCATGGCCGGCGTTGGAGGCGGTTCTGGACGTCGACGGCCGGCGTGCTATGATCGACAGCGATTCGATTCCTTGCTAGGGGAGGATCTAGGGACTACGAGAATCCTTACCCCGTGCGTGGTTGGAGTGGAGATGGTCCGAGGCGGCGTGGCGACGAGCTCCCGAGGCGGTCGGCGGCGACAATGGTGGCGGCGGATCTCCGGTCGAGGGGTCCTAAAATAGATTGCGGAAATGGATTTAGGGAGGTCCTATGATCCTGGTGGCGTGAAGAATCGAGAGGGAACTCACCGAGGCGACGGCTCGATGGTGTGGGTTCGGCGGCGGCGCTCTGTTCGGCCGGCGAGGGGCGCGACGGTGGCGCGGCCGTTCCCGGCGAATCAGAGGGTTTCCGTCTTCGGAGTTGGGAGTGGAGGTTGAGGGTAGTGTGGAGAGTAAGCTGGCGCGGATGCGGAGGTTGTCGTGACGCGTTCGGCGTCTCTCACGCGCGCAGGCGGTGGTCGGCGGGGAACACGGCTTGCAGCAGGCGTCGGCTTTGCGGCGAGATTGCAGAGGGGGTGCAGGGGTATTCAGAGGAAGCCAGGGCGGTCGGTCTCGCCTTGTCGCTTCGGGCGTCGGCTTTGGCAGGGGGCGGCGGCGTTGGATTGGCCACGGCGGCTGCGGTGGTCGGCGCATGAAAACAAGCTTACCATCCTTCAGAGCAGTAGAAGCAACAGAACCTACACATAAATATGTATAGAGAAACATTAGTACTGTGGGTGCTTAGCGCTCACAGAATTAAAATTGACTATATTGCAAAGATACATTGTTTGAAGTGGGACCAAAAGAGTTTAATTCAGCCTTAAAATTAATATATAAGTTGAAAACGTGGAATCAGATTTGTTGTAGTTTCCTATTTTTATATCTACATATTCTCTAGTCTGAGAATGAAGAAATCTGACAAACAGCCCTAAGATACCTCCTTTGCATGTTTACATCGCACGCTAGGTGCTCGATGAATTGCCTGAAAGGAATAGAAGGAGAGAAGGGAGAAAGACAGAGAGCAGGGATATGGAGATGGTGGCTGGCAGGTGGGGCCAATGGTCCTTAGGCCCACTGATCAGAGAGATAACGGGAGAAGGGATGAGGTGAGGGGATTTTTTTTCTCAAGGAATTTCCAAGAAGGCTGAGAGTTTGATTAATTTTTTTTTGGATAAGCTACTGTGCTCAAAAGCTTGCGCAAAAATTTCTGAAGGTTAGTCTGGTCAAGACCTCCACTTGGTAAATTTTTGGGATTTTTCTCAAGTGCGGTTTACTTTTGAAAATTCGAACAATTCACTGTTTTTATTTTAATTTGAATCAAATTTTGGATGCTTTCATCTTTTTAATTGAGATGCAAAACTTGTGAGATTTGTGAAAGGTTGTTTCAAGTGTCTACCACTTATTCTAATTAGTTTCTTTTTGTTTATATTTATTGCATGCAAATGAGTTATGAGATGCATGGAAAATCCAAGAACACCAAAATCAACTTCAAAAGACAAGGACAAGATCAAAGTAAAAAATTTGCTAAGTTTTATTTTTCTTAATTTCTTTTCTTCTTTTTTTTTTTGCTTCAAAAAAAATTCCTGGTATGTTACAGATCCCTCCAATCACTCTGTCAAAACTAAATATTGATTCGGCTATCCCTCATATTCCCCATATCGAATCTCTTAAACCCGTTAGACATTTTTTTTTTACTACTGCACCCACTGCCATTGCCACATGATGGTTCGGCCTCATCAACAGCAAGCCTCAGATCCTGTTTGAACTCACACGGCTGAAACACTGTCTACTCAAAGTGATGTAATACTGTATCCATATGCAAATTATTAATCACTAGGAACACACGCACACACCGTGCTAGTGCTACTAGAGTACACTTGTGCAGAACAATACTGCCCCTAAGCAATTCGGTACAAAATATGAATAGTATGGCACCGAATTAATTTCATGGGCGCTTGGATCACTTTCAACAGCTAACAGCATCAGCTTTACATTAGCAAAACACTCCCCTAATAACCTAATAGTCGGATGCAATAAGTATGCAATTTAATTAAATCTAAACATGACCCTAGCATAAGAAGCATGCATACCATCCGTACACACCCATTATGCACAAAACTAACACCACCGCTAAAACCACACACATCATGCACCACGACAGCCTCACCACTAGAATAAACTGGCTCGAATATTTTACATCCAAACTGCTAATTATAGCCGGTTTATCTATTATCAAAAACACACTTTACTGTCTTGATAACTAGAATCCTATTATGCTAAAGAATTTTTGTTGTTAATTTTTCCTGTCAATGTATCTAAACACCGGTCCAAATAATAATGATTTAACAGTCCAAGAAAAATGTTGAATTAATCTATTGGACTATTAAAATACCGAAAGCATCTACATCCCTCACACCAACAACGACTAAACTTTCCAAACCGAATAATAGAGCATCTACTCGGTCTAAAGTGCAAGGATACTCTAAACGGACTAATAGGGACCGATTTGTCATAAGCAATATTACTTGGTGAATATAAAACAGTACCAACTCCTTGCCAACCCACACAAAACATGACCGAAATAAATTCTAAAGAATAATATATATAAATACAAGAATAAAAAATATCTCCAGCCCTTAATTATTTCGGTCTCTAAAAATTAATATCAACATTTGTAGTAATTAGTCAATATGCATAACTATATGGTAACATCCCTCCATGATATAAAGACCCATATGACATCCAAGGATAAGAATAAAACTATGAGGGATAACCATACGTACCTTAGAATTGATTCCATGACATAGGTATCAGTGGCATAAGTGAAGAATATATATAATATGGTGGCGAAAGAACCTGATGATTAGATGTAAACTGTTGATTTGGTGCACACCTCCTAACTCCCTTCTCATTCTTTGCCCCCATATGGACACCCCGAGTATTATACCATCCAGTGTCCAACGCGACCACCACATACTATTGGAGAAGTGGGATCCATACACGCATAAATAACCACTCGTCCTCAATGTGTCCATGATCACGGTTGACAACCTTCTGTTATAATAACCGAAATGTCGAGTAGTGAGCACAAGACATAATCGTAAGATAGCTTGCCAGTCCACTACGTCATATGCCTGTCAACCACTCGAAGGTGGCGACCAAAAGCATACCCCAGTGACTCGATCCAAAGCGCTATCCCCAATTATCTCAAGCGATCAAAACCTGTTACTCATGCTTAGCTAGTCCCCAGGAATGCGACTAGCCTCACACTTTCATCGCAAGGAATTAATAAACATAGCAAGTACCATAATAGGGTTAAAGTGCAGCGAGGTACATGACACATAATAGGGTCCGAGGTCCCAACATACAACACATAAATATAGCAGCGGAAGTCTCTAATAGAGTTCATAAGCAAAAGATAAAACCGCTGGTGCCACAACCCCACTAGGGCAAACCAACCGGGCAAGAGCCAAGCTGCAAGAGATCACTCATTGCCCTCACCACCCTCGGCATAACTCAAGAAGCATAACTCAAAACCGGATTCCTCTCCTGAAATTGCAGACACCGGGTTAAGTACAAGATTGTACTCGCAAGTCTTACCCAAAATTATATATACATAAGGTAGAAAGAAGTATGCAAGCTTTCTAGCCTATAGTGGGTCTCTAGGTTCAACATTTGCATAAAGCTAATTTTATTGAGCAATTAATGAGTAAAATAAGCAAGGACAAGTAAGTCTAGCATCATTTTAATTTATGGACAGCAAGTATATAATTCTGAAATGTATAAGCAAATGAGCCTAAACGGCGCTCTCATCATCAACCATGGTCCACCAAAGTCCATACCAACATGGCACAACA
The DNA here is from genome assembly GCA_009805545.1 of Oryza longistaminata. Lineage (NCBI taxonomy): Eukaryota > Viridiplantae > Streptophyta > Magnoliopsida > Poales > Poaceae > Oryza > Oryza longistaminata. The sequence continues at coordinate 22,350,401 of CM020182.1, read as the reverse complement.
TGCCAACACCACCATCAAACATAATCCCATCCATAATAATCTACATTTGATGCTAACATGAGTGAGATACACATCAAGCAATGTCCATAACCAAGGACGTGGCTATTCGAATAGGTTATACTCTAATAAGAGGTGTACAACTGGACCCACACGAAATGAACAAAGATCAAATGCTACACACCCCGTCGAGTGCGGTACTAAAGTGATTCAAGCTCATTACATGCCCTTGCTTAACCCCACCCCAACCACCTATACCACGCTGGGGTTCCCGACGACTAAGTCACGTGCGTGCGTGATGTGACCAAGGCAGGCACGCCACGCGGGAGGCACCCCCGGCCAACATAGGCACCCGAGGCCCTCCAAAGGGCTACCTGCCCTCACGTCTCTCCAATGTGGTATAAATGATCATAGTAGAACTAGTAAAGGACAAGCTGGTCCCAAATAAGGCATGTGGTAAGTACGAAGGGTGCTTGAATAGATGTCAAAATGTTCGGTCCTTAACGACTCAGACGGGGCTACTTGCATCAGAGGAAAACCAACCTTCCTTCATCGCCCTATCACCCGTCCAAGTCCAACATATTTCATCAACCATTATTTAGTGTAAGTGCTCAAGTTTTATGCCCAATAAAGCAAGTTGTCTATGTACCACAATTGATAGCACGGTCCATCCCTATAGTTCTATTAGCACTAAGCATGGCTAAGCATTAATGAATAAGATATCCCAAGTAATCCCATCCAGTGGTAATAGGTTATAAGGACAACAATATTACAAGAACTAAATGCATAAATAGGTTCTTCCGATACACCATAAACCGACAATATTAATATCTAGGCAATGCATGCACATATATATATATATATGTATAGATTGCAACCAAATCATTTTTAGAGAAAGCATAGGTTCTATATGCTTAGGTGCTTGCCTTGCTGCTGAGGGTAGTCACTATCCTCCTCGGGATATGGCTTGTTACTCTCCGGAATCTCCAAATCTATCGAAAAGAAGCAATATGCGAATAAGAACCAAATAAACATGTAAATGCAAAATGATCAATAAATTATGAAATAAATACAGTGGGTAGATCATATTTTAACTTGAACTTAGGTGAAAGAATCACCGGATTATCACTTATGGTTTGGGAGATATGAAAATGACAAGCTCTCAGGTGCTGAAAATGGCAGTTCTGTAAATATTAATGTTTCCTTTACAGCATTGCAAGCAACCTGCAACTCAAACCAAGTTTTCATAATAATGATTATTTTTAGAGTAAAGTGCATCTTTCACATGTCCTAAGAAAAATTATTTCACAGCTATATATGTTGCCATTATTTATTTATGGATTTTACAAGTTAAAATCATGGGAATGCTAAACAACTCCTAAACAAGATTTAAGAGGTAGTTTTGCCAAAAACAACACCACAACAGCAAAGAGTACTAAAATATAAGCTCAAAAAAATTGGTTTCACAAATTTAGCTTTTACCAATAATTTCTTACGAATTTATTAAGAGCTATACCACAATAGGGATACATATAGCTATTTATATTTTTACTGGGAAAACCAGTACAAAAGTTGGTCATTTTTATTTTACAACATTGAAGATCACATTTTTCTTAATCCATAGAAATTTGGTTCACTGAATTCGGAGTTCATATGAATTAGTTATGAATTTTTAAAGCGCATACCTCTTTCAGCTCAATTGCTATCTCAGAAATAGATTTCTATTTTAACTCCCCTTTTCTCCAACTTCCACCGGACTTCACTCACATGGCAGCAACCTGGACGTAGGGTCGTGCGAGGCTAAGGCCTTGGGCTGATGGCAAGAGATGGAGCAAGGTCTTGGGCTGACGGCAAGAGACGTTGTCTAGGGCTGCTTCAACCGAAATCAAAAGAGATGAATTCGGGGTGAGTTGCAGCCACCTTCTAGCTGCAGCAATGGAGTGGACAACCAATAGAACGTTGCTATAGATGTTCAACATGGAGGGAATTCAAAAGAGGCACCATGGATGAAAAGGAAGCTCACCAAATGGAGGAAAACAAAATGCTGCTGCTGCAGCCCTGCAGGCTGAAACCGGCACTCTTTTATTCCTTCTCAATCTCTCTCAACTCTCCATGCATGTGCAAGATGTTGGGATGGATGGAAAGCTTGGATGATGGGGATTATTATGGTCTAACATGCAGGAATTGATCTTGGGCTATTGGATGGGATTTGGGGAGGAGAAGTGAGATGAGAGCTCAGCTTGATGAAGAAAAGATAGAACAAGCAGTGAAGATGAAAGGGGAGGAAGAAGAAGGAGTTTTCTCTGCCCCCCTTAAGTCCTGAGGTGGGAGCACGCCCATGGGTGTGTTGTGGGGCTAAAGAGGCACCCAAGGTCAGTGACAAGTGGGCCCAAGTCGTGGCTGTCTATGAGGGTGAGAGAGGTGGGTGAAAAACTGAGTATAGATTCGTTCTTGTAATTTTCAGGATTTATTTTCTTTCCCTCTCTTGGTAAATTTAATTTGACTAGGTAAAACTAGTTCAAAAATTAAGGGATTTGGTGTGGTGATAGATGTTGGTTTCTAGGTTCCATTTTTCAAAGTTTCACTCAAAAATTCGAAATATTTTAATTCTGGTGAAAAGATGAAATTGGTTTGGCTGAAAGTTGGTTTGAATTTTTAGGAGGCCTAAACAGAAGTAAAAAATTCCACAAAATTTATATTTGTTGGTGATAAATAAAATAGTATTTGAATAAATTATTATACATGTACACTTCTGTTCAAGTTATTGTTCAAATAGAAGTGGTTTCAATTTTACCGATTAGAGTTAACTTTGTCATCGCCTATGATCAAATTGCAATATAGTAAATATGAAATCTAAAGGACAACAAAAGCACTTCTAAATACCTGGTTATGAACCTAGGGCTGTTACACCCCACTTCAACTTTAACATCTGTTTCATTATGCACCTGAACACTTCCTTTAGGAATCCATGCGATACCTCTCTTCTTCAACTTCTCTACACTTAGCTTTCTAGCTGCTTCTTCTACCAATTTGACAAGCTGTGTGAGTGTCTCGGTTGATTGCCATTGGCCCCCGAGCTCTTCGGCAGATTGACTTTTTACTAACTCTGCCGAAGATGCCTCTTGCTTCATACTCACATGGTGTAAATTTTCTAGTTGTTGTACACGTGCATGCCCCCTACGTTCAATAACATTTTTCTGAACTGAAGCCTTTTGTACACCCACACGTGCACCAGTAGCTAAGCCCTTTTCTTGACCTCTAGACTTCGGCACCCATATTTGCTTCCTTATTGAACTACCTCCCACCTGCGCCGAAGACCACTTCTTATTAGACCACCTAGACCGATTTGTTTTACCAAAACGGTCATCCTTGGCATGTGACATTCCTAGAGTTGCAAAATTCAATCGGCCTTCATTAATAGCCGATTGTATCTTCTGACGAAAATTGTTACAATCAGTAGTACAATGATCAAACGAATTATGCCATTTGCAATAAATTCGTTCTTTTAGATCCTGAAGTGATGGCATGACATGGTGATCAAGTAATTTAATATAACTATTTTCAACAATGCATCAAAAATATGATCACACATGGTCAAGTCAAAAGTATACTTCTTCTCCTCTAGCCGACACTTTTGTGGAGATGGTTTTAAAGCTAACCAAACGAATGGTTCAGATTTGCCATCTACCCATTCGACTACACGGTTGTTTATATTTCCCTTATCCAATGATTTAGAATTATCCACTATAGTAGCATCAGCATCATTAATATTTTCCAATTTTAGTTTTGTGTCTCTATCTCTAGATTGATCATAAGCAAACCATGTAGACATAAACTTTGGCAATGATGATATGGAAAATTTAAACACTTTACTATTACCAGTAAGAAAATTAACCTCCCCACTCGATCCCTTTGAGTTATTCATGATGATATTACTAGTGCAAATATTATTTTTAGATAAATGATCAAATTGGGAAATAATCGCATTACCTGCAGACTTTACCTGATCTGATGTGTTAGAGAAGCGTGGTGATTTCTTCACGTGAACAATGTCCATGTTCATCCTCTGATGGCCCTCCAACATCTCCTCCGTGTTCTCAAGGTATCGTGCTCCATCGACTTGATGCTCATCAACTTTCTTGGCACGAAATTCATCTGGCAAAACAAAAACTCCTATGTCTCTAGAGAAATCAAGCACAACTACCTCGTCTTCGTTAGCCGATAATTCTAAATTTATCGGCTTTTGTTGTTTTTCCATGACGCTTTTCCTTTTCTTTAGAAGGCGTGCAAGTTTATGTTTTCTTAGCTCCACACTTTCTACCTCGAGCTCCCACTCTAACTCGCGTCGTTGATCCTCAGATAAATCATCTAATGTGACAATGCTATTGTCGGGATCGAAAGTGTGCTTATGATCAATGTTGCCAGTTCGTATTTCAGTTTGCCCCCCAGCCGAATTTACAACATTTGAACTCTGTGTGTGTTTGAACATATACATAGTACTATTTGATTGATATTTTGAAGATGGCAAACTATGTGGGGATACAAAATCACTAGTGGAACTACTATTAATTCGGCTATAATCGCTACTAGTATATGAAGCCGAATTATTTCCACTAGATATTATGTAGTGCGACCCATAAGACTGAGATATAACATGTGACTGACCGATACTTGGCATGGCATGCAATGATCTAATAGAATCAACTGAATTATAAATACTGCCATGGCCATACATATCTTTCATCGGCAAATTTTGTTGTGTAGTAATAGGTTCCGAAATAATCGCCGATGAATTAAAAGGTGCGCCTACATATTGTCTATTGCTACCATTATTAAAATTTAAAGCATGTTAATTATTTTGCATAGGCTGTGACTTGTTATTCTCATAATTTAAAGATCTTGAACAATTATTTGAATAATCACAAGCCGATGCAGAATATTGATTTAAAGCATATCTGGCAACATTGACATGAGGGTTGATGGCGCTTGAAGAATTATTTTGTGGAACGAGCAATGTGTCTGTAGATTGTACCTCACAACTGGCATAGTAAGGTGACCATGTAGCACTCCAGTATGCATCTATGTATTTTTCTGGTGCAATCAATGATGAGGGAATGTTAGGTCCCGATCTTCTGATAGGTACTGATAAACAGTCGATTTGGGCGGAGTCACGACACAACTCGATCCGGCTTCTGAACGAACACGCTACTGAGCCCCGCAATCGCAGCACCACGTCTCCTCTGGTTATCAACCGTGCCGAAACCCGATTGACCTCGCCGAGATGGCTAATCCCTGCATGCGAATCGAAGAACACAAGCAAGAACAAGATAGATTGCAACCAAATTGCATATGAATGATTAAGCACACGAATTTGGGGTTCCACAAACCGATCTAGCGGTGAAAAAGGCTTTATAGGTATTCACACCACCGGTTGAAATTTATGCCATAATCAAGGAGTGCCCAGAATGGTACTCTACAACCTAGTTCATGCCTCACCGGCTCTTCATGTAAAGAAGAAAGATGGTTCGAGGTCTGAGTTTCAGTTTCTTAGAAAGCCACTTCTCTAAGCATGCATGCCGACATAGGTGTAGCGGTAATCACCGAAGTTTGATTGCAGTGTGGTAAGGGGTCTGTGAACCAATTGTTAAGGGGTAAGGCTAAGCTCACTTTATCATTAAGAAAGCGCTCCATCCTAAGAGATCGGCATCATACTAAGGACAGTGCCGAGCAAGGTCCTAAGGGATTTGAATTCCACACGCCTACGAAGCATTCAGTTAGTGGATATTAAGGGAACAAACGGTTGTTGTACAATACGAGACGATGGTATGATATCACTCCTACTTCATTCTCTACTTGTGTTCTTGACAGATTAATCTAAGCAAAACTCCACTCTAAACGATGACGGCTACTGAATAAAAAAGATTAGGGACGTCCTAGGGTTTTGTCACGCCCAGAAATTCACAAGTAATTTCCGAACTAATTTGTGCGTTAAAACCCTCGTCCAGGAATCAGCCGAGGTACACAAACTGACAATTTAATATGCAGATTCATCAAAATAACTAAAACGATAAATACTTATCTAAGAGGCACTTAGTCCTCACCATGAAGAAAACTGCAGTGGAAAATAAAATCTAGCGAATCTTCAGCTCCACCCCCACAGGCAGCTCAGCTGGGATCTAAGCCAAAGGTTTTCTCCTTCTGGATCCTTTTTCTTCAACTGAGGTTTGATGATTATTGCAAGGTGAGTACATGGAATACTCCACAAGCCACACAACAAGTATGCAAGTGCACATGGATACCAAAGGATGGCATAATATAGGGTTCACTTGCGAAAGCAGCATTTAGCAAAGAGTTGAGAATTTGTAAAACATTAGAGTAATTAATCATCAATATTAATCAACACTGAACAACACACCCATGCTGCACAGGCCCAACCAAACCTGAACAACCAACCCTGGTCGTACAGATCAAACCTCCAAACCAGGAATTATCCATTCCAAACCAGGAGTCAAATTAATAATCACATTATTATCATTAATGAGTAGTGTGGGACTAATCACAAAAAAACATTGTTAGACCCGCCCATAACCGCGGGCACGGTTATTCGAATAGTTTTACTCTGGCCAGAGATGTACCACTGTACCCACAAGACACGATTCCACACATGTTGCCATGCCCCGAAGTACCACCACGGCACTGCAAAGGGGGAAATCGTGACAATACCCTTCGCACAACACAACTCACCACAGTGCACCATTCCTAGATCATAATCACCCCCTCAAAAACCAGAGGCATGGACTCCCCAGTGACCCCCACGGACTTCTCGCCGCTTCTCAGTCTAGCACCCCGTAATGAACCATGCTATACAAAAGTTAAAGCCGTTGCCTACGCTGGCTTGTGGTTGGCACGGTTAATGTTTCACAACAGTAGCTCACGAACCGGTCCTTAATTGTCATGAGCACGACCTTCAAAACCATGTGTTCACAACCCACCATTAATTATATTTTCATTATCAATTAATTATCATAACACGTGACCATCATAAGCTACCATTAAATATAACCATAAATAATAATGTAGTATGATTCATCCCTTTTGATGAGGACACAACTAGCTCGGATATAACCATGACCACCTTATGTATTGATCAACCAAAGGTGCATATGTTCTATATTAGATTTACTTGTTATATATTTGAACAAACGTTGCTATACATTGAGTTTCGTGTGTTTTCATTCGCAGAGGTACTTGCTTGGGTGAAAGAAAAGAGACCGAGCGTAAGGAATGCATGGATGATTGAAGAAGTTGATTGGGGACCAAACCAAGACCTTGTCCAATTATACTTATACCTCACCACGTCACTTTTGGCCCATAGAAGACAAGAGATCAAGTTGTACACGTTTTGGATTGGGATTCGGGCCTCCTGACAGCATCAACTTCAAACGGACCTAGCCGCTGATCTAGAAGTAATTTCGGGGCCCATGAGTACTTGTTGGAAAGCTTATGGAGTCTACTTTCAGATGGTTTTGGTTCAAGTTGTACACGTTTTGGATTCGGATTCGGGCCTCCTGACAGCATCAACTTCAAACGGACCTAGCCGCTGATCTAGAAGGAATTTCGGGGCCCATGAGTACTTGTTGGAAAGTTTATGGAGTCTACTTTCAGATAGTTTTGGTCCCATGTCAAACTTCCTACCGAGCTGCCGGGAATCTGCAAAACAAGCCACGTACCTCATCCAGTCCGAATCTGATTTGGGTTTTGGGCCTTGTACTTGTGTCGTGGGCTTAGCCCATGTGGGTGTGCGCCCTAGGGCAACCCTAGGACGTCCCTAATCACATTTATTCAGTAGCCGTCATTGTTTAGAGTCGGGTTTTGCTTAGATTATTCTGTCAAGAACAATTTCGCCTCTAGATCGATTTGTGGAACCCCAAATTCGTGTGCTTAATCATTCATATGCAATTTGGTTGCAATCTATCTTGTTCTTGCTTGTGTTCTTCGATTCGCATGCAGGGATTAGCCTTCTCGGCGAGGTCAACTGGGTTTCGACACCGTTGAGAACCAGAGGAGACGTGGTGCTGCGATTGCGGGGCTCAGTAGCGTGTTTGTTCAGAAGCCGGATCGAGTTGTGTCACGACTCCGCCCAAATCGTTGTTTATCAATACCTATCGGAAGATCGGGACCTAACATCGCTCATCACCTTTAAGGAGCTAATGTTTCTAAGCATGGCTAAGCAATCATGTATATAGCATTTAGCTGAACCAAACCAATATATAAGGTTCAAACTAATCAATTTATTACCCACAGGAAAATAAAGTCATCTTCAGGGGGTGCTTGGGATGATCTTGTACAACAACAACAGGCTGCGGAAGCGGAAATAGAAGATGCTTGGGGTCAGGATCACCCAATGGGCCAGGTTGAAGAAAACCCAGGACAATTAATTATCTTGCCTAATCAAGAGGAGCAGGAGCTTAATCTGTTTGAACAGGAGCAACAAGTGCAGTTGTTTCTAGCCAGACTCAAGGATATAGCTGACAGGGAAGGACCAAAGCACCCATCTTTTTATCCTTTGGCAGGATTGCTAGAGAAAATTGATCATCTGTGCAAAGCTAAGGAAATTATGCAGGCAGCTCAAATTCCTAGCCCCACATCTTTGCCATACAGCTCTCCTTTCATGACCCTCGTACTCCAAAAGAGGAAGGCAATGTTTGATCATGCTCCTCCTGCAGTAAAAAGAGCACATTCCAGTTGGGCTTTATTGCCTTCCCCCTCTGAAGATGGGCACCTGATGCGAACAAGCGACCAAGACAGAGAAATCATCCCATGCCAAAATTACCCCTAATCTGTATTAAGAGATTACTAATCTACCCTTTAAAATAAACGGTCAAGATTAATTCTACTTGTGGAAAGTCAAGGTATTGGGGTATTGGGGTCAAGGTAACTTCACTTACAATTTGTGGAAAGTGTCACGCCCGGAAATTCACTAATAATTTCCGAACTAATTTGTGCATAAAATCCTCGTCCAGGAATCAGCCGAGGTACACAAACTGACAATTTTAATATACAAACCCATCATAATAATAACGTTACATACTTACAAAAGAAAAGAAAACAGCAGCGGAATTAAACGGTCTAGCGATGGCTTCAGCTCCACTCCCACAGGCAGCTCAACTAGGGTATAGGCCAAACGTCTTCTCCTTCTGGATCCTTTTTTCTTCAACTGAGGTTTGATGATTATTGCAAGAATGAGCATATGACATACTCATCAAGCCACACAGCAAATATGCAAGTGCACTAGGATACCAAAGGATGGCATAATAAAGGCTCATTTGCAAAAGCAGCATTTAGCAAAGAGTTGAGAATTTGTAAAACAGTAGAGTAATTAATCATCAATATTAATCAACACTGAACAGCACACCCATGCTACTCAGGCCCAACCAAACCTGAACAACCAACCCCGGTCGTACAGATCAAACCTCCAAACCAGGAAATATCCATTCCAAACCAGGAGTCAAATTAATTATCATATTATTAACATTAATGAGTAGTGTGAGACTAATCACGAAAAACATTGCTCAACTCGCCCATAACCGCGGGCACGGCTATTCGAATAGTTTTACTCTGGCCAGAGATGCACTACTGTACCCACAAGACACGATTCCACACATGTTGCCATGCCCCGAAATACCACCACGGCATTGCAAAGGGAAAATCGTGACAATACCCTTTGCACAACACAACTCAAAACAGTGCACCGCTCCTGGATCATAATCTCCCCCTCAAAACCAGAGGCAATGGACTCCCCAGCGACCCCCACGGACTTCTCGCCGCTTCACAGTCTGGCACACTATAATGAATCATGCTATACAAAAGATAAAGCCGTTGCCCACGTTGGCTTGTGGTTGGCACGGTTAATGTCTCACAACAGTAGCTCGCGAACCAGTCCTTAATTGCCATGATGTAACATCCTGAAAATTTGACCGACAAAAATCAAGACTCCAAAAACATGGGCCTTCAAAAAACTTTTTAAATAAATTGCATCATGCCGATTTCGTTTGACTATTTTATTTGATTTTGACTTCGGAGTTCATAAATCACGAATAATGAAGAATTAATTAGGAATAAACCCTGGGATTAGATTGGTTAAGGAAATAATCAAATTATAATTTAAAATAAAGGTTATGTAAGGATAGAAATAAGTAAAACATTATCGCGACCATATTTGTATCAATTAAATTTAAATGCGATGGAATAAGAATTGACTCTAATTAAATTCAAGAAAATTATATAAAAATAAAATATGGGTAAAATTAATCAAGGATGGATCCATTGGTTGGAATAACACAAATATTGAGTAAACTTCATTTGTACAAAATTTCGGTTTATAGGATCAAATTTAAATAAAGGAATAGGCTTAAATCGGGTTAAATAGAAAACGGCACTATTCATTGCGCGATAGGTGTTCGATCGTGATCCCTAGCCCTAACCTTTCCCGTGCCCCGCGCGCGCCTGGGCCGCCCCGAGCCCCGCGCCGCCCACCGTCGCGTCGCCCGCTCCCGCCCAACGCGTCGTCGCCTTGCGCTCCGTGCCGCCGCGCGCCGTCGCTGTCGAGTCGCCCCGAGCCCCGCGCCGCCCCCGTCGCGTCGCCGCTGCCGCGTCGCGTCGCCTTGCGCCCCGCGCGCCGCGCGCCGACGCCGTGCGTCTGTTCGCCGCGCGCGCCCCCCTCGCCGCCTCGCCGCCCGCGCCTGCCGCGCCGCTCGCCCGTCGCGTCGTCGTTCGTCCCGTCGCGTCGCCGCCTCGCGCCCCGCGCTGCTGTCGCGCCGCGTCGTCGTCGCCTCGCCGTCGCCGTCGCGCCGAGCCCCGTCCCGCGCCGCGCGCCCCGCCCGTCGCATCGCCGTAGCGCCGCCCCTCCCGCGCCGTATAAAAGCCCGGCCACCCCCCTTTCCACCCCACACACATCCCCCATCTTTCCCCTCCCCTTCCCTTCCCCACGCGCCGCCGTCGTCGTCGTGCCGCCGCGCCGCCACCTTAGAGCCGCCGCGCCGCCGCCACGAGCCGCCGCGCCGCGCCGCGTCTTGCGCCACCGTCGCCACCGTCGCCGTCGGCCACGTCGCCCGCCAGCCCGCTTGTCGGTAAAAGCCGCCGTCCCCTTTGCTCGCCGGCGCCGCCGCCCCGGGGAGACAAGGGCCGAGAGAGAGAGAGGAAGGGAGGAGCCGGGAGGGAGAGAAGAGGGAGAGAAAAGAAAAGGGAAAAGAAAAGGAGGAGAGAAAAGAAAAGGGAAAAGAAAAAGAGGAGAGAAAAGAAAGGAAAAAGAAGAAGGGGAGAGAAAAGAAAAGAAGAAGAAAAAGAGGAGAGAAAAGAAAGAAAGGAAAAAGGGGGAAAATAAATAGGAAAAATTAGGGGGAGATTTAAAATATTTAAAAATATTAGAATTTAATTGTGGGGTTAACTAAAATCTAGTATTTGCAAAATAATGCTATAATCATAGATGTATTTAAAAATTAAACAATTAGGTGAATTTTATAGATTATTGTAGATTATTTTTAATAATCTCTATAAATGATCAATTCGCGGTAGGAATTTAGATTTGATTAGAAAATAAATAATTATGTCGAGACCCTAGGAAATAATTAATTTAGGATAAATGACCCAACCATTCGAATAAAAATGGTTCCACAAATCTTGTTGTCAACTTAAAAAAAAAATGATACGCGTTCGGCTTTTGTGTGAATTATTTGGATTTTGTTTGAATTCTAATTGAATTCAAATTGTTCTTTCGCACGTAACTATAGAGACCGAGGGAGCCGCGGATCCGGGTGAAGGCCAAGACCGGCAAGACCTTGAGCAAGGCAAGTCATCACTATTCTTTGATCCCGTTGATCCCAATTGCGAAATTAATTTTTGTTTACAAATAAGATTGCATGCAATGATGAACATCCTATTTGTGATTATGCCATGCCTTGATTATTGATCACCTTTAAATCCTTGTAACCATGATTACGTATGAGTCCCTAGTCGATTATGACACTTGTTTAGAAATGCTACTTTAGAATCTTGCATACTCATATTTATCAAATATTATATGTTTGGGCAATTACCTTTGGGGAGGTAATTGAGATGCGGCATGTGGAGACATGAGCGCCACATTGCCATGATAATGATGACATGATTTGTGAAATTTGGAAAGAAAACTAAACACTTGTTTTAGACCGGGGCGGACGGTGGATTTGGGTGGTATCCGGGAAAGGCTAGTACCGTCCCCGGTCAATTAAGGACCGAGCCATGAAGTTAAGCATGAAACGACCCCGTACAACCACACTTCTCGAATGGGGATAGACCTAGCAGAGTAAATAGCCGAGCGGAGGCAGTATCCATACATAGTGGTTTCTCATGTGTAAGGTAGGGGCTCTACAATGGTGTCGCCATTGTTAGGACCGCCATGTGATGAGTTGAATCTAATTATAACTTAATACATGGGTGTGAATTTTTCCTTCCCGGGTGCGCCAGAACTCCTCTCACTGCTAGAAACTGTGTACGCCTAGAGTGCATGAGGATGCAAAGTTCATGGAGCGGGTACTGCCAATGCGAGGTTATCGAAAAGCTTTGCCGTGACGTGTCTCATATGTTGAGACAAGGCTCATGTGTTGAGCAGTCACGGAGTGTGGGTAAAGTGTACATCCACTGCAGTGTGAGTAAACTAAATCTATTCGAATAGCCGTGCTCGCGGTTATTGAGCACCGGGACATGTATTACACTTGGCTAGACTCTAAATTCTTAACTTGTGTGGAATGGGTTATTGCATGATGATTTTATGCTGTTGGAGCCACTTCCTGAGGAAGGGGAAGGTGGGCTCCTCAGAAAACCATAACGACTCAATGGCGGGAAGCTATCCTTGGGATCACAATGGATGGTGGACAGAACCGTCGTTGTTTAAATACAAACACTGGTACTAAAATTTGATCAGTCAATGCTAGGTCTTAGGCTTGTGAAGGAATTACAAATTTTGCTTTGCGCAAAAGAACCATGCCATCCCTTAAAATACCCCTATCATATGCATTGTTGATGTGGTGGCTTGCTGAGTACGGTTGGTACTCACCCTTGCAAATATAAACTTAATCAGAGGCGGGAGATGAAGCTTCGGAGGATCCCTATGCCTATTACCAGGAGGGAGATGAAGACGATGGCGCTCAGTAGTCTTAGTACGTCGTTGCTGTGGCAATGGCATGCCGCTGCCTTTACTATTTCTGCTTTTGGATGTATCCGGACCGCTCGGTCCGATGATTTAAGACAATGCCTGGGGCTTTGTGATGTAATAATTAGCACTAGACTCTCGTGTATGTGCATTTGGTATTTCAGCTATGAACTCGATGTACCAGACTACTTGATCCAGGGAAATGGTACTGTTTACACGAATGATTCCTGTTATCAAAACGGGGGTCCACACATGAGCACGACCTTCAAAACCAATGTGCTCACAACCCACCATTGACAGTTTTAATTATCAATTAATTATCATCACACGAATTGACATCGTGAGCTACCATTAAATATAACCATAAATAATAATGTAGTATGATTCATCCCATTAATGAACTAATGTTTCTAAGCATGGTAAGCAATCATATATATAGCATTTAGCTGAACCAAACCAATATATAAGGTTCTAGCTAATCAAATTATAACCCATAGGAAAAATAAAGTCACTTCGGCCATTAATTAATTGGGAAAGGTTCACACCCGATGACATTCGAAAATATGCATAAGTTGAAATAAAACAAAAGCTTTAAACGGGTTCAACATGCTCAAAGGGTTGTTTAGGGATCTGTGTGACTTCCTTGAACTTCCGCAAACGCTTCCGAACCTCCTCAACGAAAACGCTTCCTCCGAACGTCGGAAACTAAAGCGAAAGAAAAATTCAACAACAGTACAAAAACAAGCATAAACAGTACAATGTGGATATTTTTAACATGTAGATCTTGATTTTAGAAAAATTTAGCAACTTGAACCACTCGAATCCGAGTTACGATGATTTAGTTATGATTTTCCGAAGTTTAATCGTTTGCATCTAAAAGAAACCGAGAAAAAAGGAAATATGACATCATCCCTGACGTCATCGCCGGCCATGGCACGGCTCCACGCGACCACCGGCAAAAGAGGGCTCGGTTGGGCTAACCGAGGACACCACGTGAAGGGGACGACGACGCGAACTCACCGGTGCAAAGACAACGACGAACGACGGCCGGCGACGAGTTCGACGGCGGCTCGGCTCAACTCAACGTCGACGGCGGCGCTTCGGCGGTCTTCGGCGGCTGCGAAGGGGCGCCGGGTTCCTCTTCCCCGTGCGCACCCGACGGCGGCGACGGACGGCAACGGCGACGGCTACCGCGGCGGCGCAACGCGGCCGGAGGATCGCCGGCGACGCGGCGGCTAGAACAAGGCGGCGGCGGCTTGGACGGCGTGGCGACGGCGCTACGGGGCTCGGGAGATGGGGCAAACGAAAGAGGGCGACTAGGGGGTGCTATTTATAGCCTTGTATTGGAGAGATCGGACTCCAAACGAGAGGATTTGAGCCGGAAAATACGAGGGTTAGTTGGAGAGATAAACTCGAAAACAAATTCGATTCCGCGTTGATTTCTTCGGGATAAAGTCCGATTCTTGGGGGAAACGAAAGAGGAGGATAAGAGGAATATTTCCCCTCAACTAATTTTTCAAACGGAGCTCGGGATGTGGCGGATTCAACGGAGGAAGCGGCGGCTGCACAGGGCACGGCACGGGCGGCTCGGCTCTGTCCAAGGTTGAAGACGACACTGTAGCAGGGAAGCAAATTAGACTTTTCGTCTTGGGCTGGCTGAAAACAAAGCAAAGAAAGAAAGAGAAGGGGGAGCTCGGCTGGGCCGACTTGGGCTGCACAGCCGTGCACACAAAGGAGGGAGATGGGCTGGAATCAACCCACGGCTCTGGGGAAGATTTAAAACTTTTTCCAATTAAAATAATCACTGAAATGATCTTTGAATTGTTAAAAATACTTCCAATGCTCAAATAATTTCAAGAAAAATCCTGAAAATACTTGGTCACTCAAAGTACTTAACAAAATTATAATCAGACCATTTAATGATTAATTTAATATGTGAATAATTACTGAAATGTTCTTTGTATGATTAAAATTAAGAATTGAGCTCCGAAAAATCCGAGAAAATTCCAGAGAGTATAATTAACCATGGAGAATTTAATAAAAATTAAATCCATCCATGCTTTATATTTAGGAAATTTTATTTCCCACATTTAACTTCACTTGTAAATTAATGAACATTTAATATAAATTCTAATAATAATTTATTAAATAATTTATAAATCCTGAAACGAAAATCAGGGTGTGACACTCAAGTACTTGTGGAAAGTCAAGGTAACTTCACTTACAATTTGTCTTTATATGCAGTATTGGGGTCGCCTGCAAATAGACACTACAACAAATATACCTTGTAGAGACATTTTTAAAAGAGTAAAGTCCATCACCGGTCTCTAAACTTGTACCGCTGTGTCATCCCGGTCCCTAAACTCGTAAATCGACCGTTCAGGTCCTCAAACTTGTTCGACTGTGTCATCCCGGTCCCTAAACTTGCAGATCACTCATTTAGGTCCTCCAACTTGTTCAGTTGTGTCACCCTGGTCCCTAAACTGGACGGTCTAAAAACTTTATATCAAAAAATAATTCATAACTTTTTAATGTATACTCTAATGAAGACAGACTTTATATCAAAATTGTAGCCCTCTACGCGACCTACTTTGTAGTTGAAAAGATTTTGAATTAAAACTGTTTAGGGTACCAAAATATTGTTGCATGTTTATAGATTTTGAAATTTTAATTTTAAAATTACATTTTGGGACAAAAAATTGACTTAAAATAAAAAAAAATCAACTACAAAGTTGTAGATCGTGTCGAGGGCTACAAGTTTGATATAAAGTTTGTCTTCACTAGAGTTCACATGAAAAAGTTATGAATTATTTTTAAATATAAAGTCTTTAGACTGTCCTATTTGACCCAGATGATATTCAAATCCAAGTTTAGAGACCGGGTGACACAACTGAATAAGTTGGAGGACCTAAACGAGTGATCTGCAAGTTTAGGGACTGGGATGACACAGTCGAACAAGTTTGAGGACCTGAACGGTCGATATGCGAGTTTAGGGACCGGTGATGGACTTTACTCTTTTAAAAATGCCTTTCAGTGTTATTGAGACATTTTGAAGAGTGTCTCATAAGTGACTTTTGGTGAATTGTCTCTACGAACTAAAGAGTCATTTTACAAGATGTCTCTATGCAAATAGAGGCACTTTGTAGAGGCATTAATACGTTGTGGGAACTATAGCAAATCAATATGAAAAAAAGAAAGAAAAATATTAACCCTTACCAATCCTTGAACTCATGACCTCTTGAGTTGACCATTTTTATCTTCAATGTACTAACCATCTCAACCTCATATAATTACATGTAAATATGTGATTTGTGTTACTTATATCTAGTAACTTGATATATATTAATATTTGGAAAAATACCTTTACATCGTTTTAAATGTCTTAAGAAAATGTCTTTACATATGAGGCAAATCTTAAAGTGCCGAAAAGATGTCTCTATATGATAAATTTGACAAAGTATGCTAAAAATGTCTTTAAAGTGTCTCTAGAGTAGAAATATTTTAGGCGATTTTGAAAGTGCCTCTAAAAGTGGCTCTAGACTATAGAGCTTCAAAACTTAGATGCATTTTGAAAATTGTCTCTACAAAAGAGCCTCTACATAAGGTTTTTGTTGTAGTGAGACTTGCTAGAATCATGGGCAAGGAATTTCATAGTGCATTATTTTGGGAGAAACAGACTTATGTGTTCAGCTGATGCTGAATGAATCGGGTTGCTCAATTTAACTCTCTGGTACTTAAGTAATTGCCCGGCTGGGGCAAGTAGCTTATCAAGCAAATATACACCCTCTATTCCAAAAAAAAAAAAAAAGGCCAATTGCTGGCTATATGTCTAACTGTGACTATGTTAAGAAACATAGCTAGAAGTTGGTTTATGGGATCGACAGATCATTTATCAAACAATCAACAACACATGTGAGGAATTAAGCTGTACGCATACCTTTACCCAGAACAATATACCAATCTTACTCGATCGATCCATCGTGTCATGTGGCTAAACTAAACCACAAATCGTCCAAACTAATAATATTGGACGAAGAGGATGTTGCATTGGCAAATTACAAGAACTTACAGTTCGATTTGATTGTTTATATGTGATACATATTGTCACCGTAGCGTTAGCACGGACAAATTACAAGTTAGCTTTTAAATTCATCAAAATGATTTGAATCATTGGAATCAATACATGAAGCAAACGCTCCTAGTCCCCAAATATTTATATTGTCCATGCATGCACTAATGTTATCTCTCTTGATTTAGTCACCAGTAGAAAATCTCTTATTGGTGTTGGTTCCAAACCCCTAAGGGCACCCGCAATGGTTATCTATAGGCTCTCTACAAGAGATTCATGTCAGCATATTTTCTTAGTTGGAAGAGATTAAATGAAGAGAGAGAGCAAAGCTATCTACTAACCTAGAGATAGTCTATAGAGAAAAACGAGGCAATGCATTAGAGAGTTATAGATATCCATGTAGACATACTATTGAGGTGGTTTACTATTAATCTAGTCTGTTGCTGAGATGTACATGTTTTATAGAGAGCACCAATTACTTTACCATTGCGGGTGCTCTTATATGTGAACGGCACCAATTTAGCAGTACTAATGAGGGTAGACATTGGTATAGGTTTTGCATCCATCTGAGATCATTTAGAAATTTTGAAAATTCACTTATCCAAATAGATTTGAGACTTTACAATACATTTTCGGATACCCTAACTAGCTCAAATAAAAAAGTAATTAACTATCAGGTTGTAGATCTCGTGGAACACTACAAATTTCATATAAAGGTAATCTTCAACTTAGTATGAAAAAGTTAGGTAAAAATACATATATATATAAGTTGCGCATCATAGGTGCCGGTTTTAATTGTAAACTAGCACATATGACTTTTTGTGCCGGTTTTGGTTATAAACCGATACCAATGAGTGGTTATAGATATTTCTTCTTAATTATATCCCGATAAAAAGTGGAAAAATTCTTTATAGGTGTTGGTTTTAGGCAAATCAGTACCTATAAGACAGACCGGCCTCTACGTGGTGTTTTATAGTAGTGAGTCTTCCTTCCCCCACGTAGTACTCACTACTCTCCACGGAAATAAATATTCATCTCGAGAAAATATTCTCTTGTTTATTTTATGACATCTAAATATTTATGTTCTTTTAAAAATAATAATAAGATAAATTAATATGATATATACCACTTCGCACTTCTCCAGTGAATAACTAAAAAAAAATAGAAGGAGGTAGATAGTAAAGAAAAGGACTAATCATAATATCTATCTTTCAAAGGTTCACTAAAAAGTTGACATCTTGTTTGGGCGACTGGATTTATGTTCTTAATTTCCTGGCGTGGATATTGGCAGGAATTAATTGAGACTTTAGCATGGGCTCATGAACGGACACCTTTGGCTAATTTAATTCGCTGGAGAGATAATAGGGACTTATACTCTTAAAAAGAATAGACTAGCTTTTTAAATTAAAAAAAAGGTTTTTTTTGTTACGTGGGGAAATCCAAGATAAAAAAAGTCCGTTAGGCACCCAATCCTTATGTCGCAACAAATTCGACTTCTACAAGTTAAAAAAAGTAAATTAAACTGAAATTGGTTAATACACCTTCGCATTTATCTTTGTTATTTTTTATATTTTTTGTAACTATTTAAGGGATACGAAGAATCGCTTTCTCCTCTCCACGCCAACCGGTTGGACGCCAGCCATAGTAGAGCTATGGGCGGGGGCGGCAGTCCGGGTGGCAGCATCTTCGATAGAGTGGCAGCCGTCCACCGGCCGCTTCGTCGCGCGTGGCGGCAGTCCACCCAATATGCCGTCGTGGGTAACCAATCGGCATCGAGACCTATCAGCGGGACGAAGCCAACCGTTCGAATGGTGTGCGCGCGTGCATGCATGCGCGCGGTCTCAGTTAATGCATTGCCTCTCCCGAGTCAAGTGGCGTGCTATGTTTGCAGAGGCAAACATGCATGAGCAGATGGCCTGGTGAACTTATATACTCCCGGCAGGCAAGTGAAGTGCATGCCTGTATAGCTTGAGCAGAAGTATTTGGCAGTTTGCTGCCAACTGCTACCCTATTTCAAATCTAGGTAAGATCTAGCTGCAGGTTATACAGAGAAGGCAATGGCCGACTGCACTACGATGCGTTTGGCTTCGTCTGTGACCATCATCTTGCTGCTGCTCGTAGCTAGCCAAGGTATGCAGCTGTCAATTCTAAATTTCTCAGTTTCTCATGCGTTTGGCTTCGTCTCTGTGACCATCATCTTGATTTTAATGCAGCTCTAGTAGTCTCTGGCGAGTTATCTTCCTCGGCGATGCAGTCCAAGACGTTGAACATGCACAAGCTTCTCAACATCAGTACGCCATATATACTCATATACACAAGGACCAAACCCTCTGATTTCATACATTACATACATGAATTTATATATTAGTTGTCTCAATGTCCCTGCATGCATGCGTTGATCATCAGGTGAAGATCACTCTCCTAATGGCGGACGCCACTGGATGCAGCGGATGCAGCCGGACAGCTGCTCGGAGCAGAACGTGGTGGTGTACCAGAACAACGCGGAGCACCTCCCCAGCGGCATCCCGACCTACAGCGTGGAAATCATCAACGTCTGCACTGCGTGCACGGTGTACGACGTCCACATCTCCTGCGGCGAGTTTGCCTCCGCGGAGCTCGTCGACCCCAGCCAGTTCCAGCGTATCGGCTTCAACGACTGTCTGGTGAAGGGCGGAGGCCGGTTGGGCCCTAGCGAGGCCGTCTCCTTCCAGTACTCCAACTCCTTCGCCTACCCGCTCGCCGTAGCTAATGTCGCGTGTGAGTAGGTTCTTTCAGTGGAAATGCACGCGCATGTGTTGTGTACGTAGTCGACTGGCCTATTATATTAGCTACGTACTGTCTTCGATGTTTCAGACATTCAGTTGATCGAGCTTATTTATCTATGGGTGACATGCTTCGACTTTATCTGCGCAAGTGCCTGGTATGCATTATGTGGAGGACTATATAATAGGTTGCTATCTTTAATTATCTGGGACCGCCTTTTCTCAAAAATCACCCAGATTTTTTTCTTCCCTTGGATTTGCATCCAACGGACTACAAAATAAAATAACTAATAGTACAAATTTACTTACACAATATTTTTATCAAAATTACAGTGCACTTACATGTCATATCAACTAAATTTACATATGTAATTTTAGTTATATAGGACTGTAATTTTATATTTTAAAGAAAATAATAAGTACATATTTACTTACCCATTATTTTTTATCAAATGCATCGCGTGCTGCGGCGGTCCGGGTGCTGGCCACGGACCCGGATCCAAGCGGCGTGGCGTGTGTGCGATGTGATGTGAACGGGGAACGAGTGCGGGCGTGGTCGTGTGGAGCAGTGAGTGGACCGGGGTTGGAGTTAGCAATCAGGGTTAGGCATGATGATGGGCTGCTGGGCTGTTCGTGGGCTTCTATGCCTTGTGCAAAGATCATGTGGCAAAAAAAAGTCAAATGCCAGAAAAAAATCACGCGGTAGATGTTTAGCAAAATCGTCAGGTTTTCATTATTCCATTGTTTGGCAAAGCATGATACCGTGTTTGCCAGAACATGCTTGTCACACGGCCTCATCTGTAAAGGGCCTTGGCCCACGACCTCATGCGTAGCAGTCCCAGTTCAACCCATCAGACCATCCGCAACGAGACACACTTTAGCCTATAATCACACGTGGCATGCAGTGATCCATTGGATCGCTATGTTCTTCTACATTCAAGTAGACAAGTACAAATAAAAAAAATATAGTACTAAAGTCTTCATTTCTCGATGGTACATTCTCTTGTATTTACCTGCCATCCATAAAATATCAAAAATTTAAAAACTTGTAATAAGATAAATCAATATGTAATATATTACTATAAAATTTAACTTATATAAGTAAAAATAAAAACAGTAGATTTGACTCTGAATAGATCGTGTCATTGACAGTCAAATTTACATTTTTCCAGTTGATTTTAAATTTTATATATTTGTGGTGTCAGTTTTTAGTTAACTAGCACCTACAATAAATTAATTAAAGGTGTCGATTGTTTTAAAAAACGGACACCTATAGTATTGGTGCTGGTTTTTTTTAAAAAAAACAACACCTATTCTTTATAAAAGTGCCAATTCTAGCTGATGGTGCTCTGCTGGTGCATGTTTTTGTGGAAAGAACACTGTGTGTTGATTTTAGGCCATGTTTAGATCCTACCCAAATATTTTTCACCCTATCACATCGAACATTTGAATACATGTATAAAGTATTAAATATAGTCTAAAAAATAAATAATTGTATAGATTGTGACTAATTTGCGAGACGAATCTTTTAAGCCTAAATGCTCCATGATTTAATAATATAGTGCTCCAGTAAACATTTGCTAATGATGGATTAATTAGGTTTAATAAATTCGTCTCGCGCGATTTACTGACTGATTGTACTTTTATTAATACCCGAACACCACGTACGATACCTTATATAATATCTGATGTGACACTAAAACTTTACGTCGCGCCGTCCATGGTCTTGCCGACCAATCAGCAGTGGGACGGCGCGCCATCCGAGGGTTCGAAACTTGGAATGCATGGCAACGGTGCGTGTGTGCAGTGATGAACCAAATAGTAACTGCATGTGGGAATTTCCAACGCAAGGTCGTCTATCATCAATTCATCATCAAGTCAGTCTGTCATGCTACCCCTCGTCGTTTCCCGAGTGTGCTGGTAAGAAATGATTTTACTCCCGAGAGTACTTGTTAAACCAGCTCTAAAACCGTTAGTAGGAATATTTCGTTTTGTGTAGCCGAATTGAACACTAGAGATTCATCCGTCTCATTTTAAGTGCAGCCATAATTTTCCGTGCATAACTTTGACCGTCCGTTTTATTTATTTTTTTAAAAAAAACTTGAAAAACATAAGCCATATATAAAGTACTATTTAATATTTTATCATCTCAACAACAAAAATACTACATTCTCTATCCCATAATATAAGATGTGCACATATTTCAGGATTCAACTTTAAAAATATTTGACCAATAATTATTATAATATAAATTAAATTTTATTTGCTATAATTAATATCATTGGATTGACATTTAAATTTACTTTAAGATGGTTATAATTTTGTTGCAACAAACCTTATAGAAGTATGAGAAGTTATAAGTCAAAAGATTAGTTTTAAAAATTGTGCCAAGTTTGACATGCCTTATATTATGGGATGGAGAGAGTAATTATAAAAAAACTTCAAATAAGACGGATGCTTAAAGTTGGACACGAAAAGTTATGATTGTACTTAAAATGGGACGGGGGGAGTACAAAAGCTTAACCATAATTTGCACTTTAAAACAAGACAACAAAAAAAAATACTAATACTTATGTATTTTTATTCAACCATATGAATATGATCAAACGGCATATAAAGAGTCAACATAATACATTAAATAAGAAACGGATGTACTCCATCCATTCTATAATATAAGGCATAACCACTTTTCTTACATGTTCCATAATATAAGTCATGCATGTAAGCATGCAATTAACTATGACATATTCTCCATTATATTATTATTATTTTAAATCCTCCACTCACATGTTATCGAAGAGGAGGTACAATAGCAGGCTATAAGCTAGATGCAAACATATTTTAAGCAGATAAATAAGAAGAGAGAAGAGCAGCGGACTACAGATTTGTAGCCAGCTATAGCACGGACTCCAAGATGCAGTGTGTGTATGACAGGTGGGACCAAATATTAATAGTGTAGTATGCAACTATTGTATGAATGAGCTATTAGATTGGCTATAGATAAATTGGAGCTGGTAGTTAGCTATACTATTAAACTTGCTCTAATCCTATTGGATGTATGCATTATATTTATTAGGATGATCCAAACTTCAAGATAATAATAATTATTTCTTGATCTTTGGGTTAAGGGTGGTTGTGTCTTACATTTTGGAGTCTGGATCCCCTGGAGTTGGGTATAACTCTACCAAGTAGAGTTGGCCAAATCCCGACATCATGCTTCATCAAATTTACCTAATAAATTAACTCCTCAACATTAATGGTTATAGCTTGAGAGGAAAATTAGTTTTTTCAACGCTTCCTCTATTTTGATTATGTTCTCTACAAAAAATTAAGTGAAAAACTTTTTGTTCTTAATAAACACATACAGTCGATCAACTCTAAGCAGCAGTATATACCGGGAAAATATGTAGTGCAAACCACATATGTAGTGGAAACTTGGAAACTACCGTTGGATCGAGAAATGGACGTCCGAGATTCATCCACATCACTATGAGTTAAAATTTAACTCCCAGTAAATTTTTAACTTATGGTGACGTGGATGAATCTCAGATGTCCATTTCTCGATCCAACGGTAGTTTCCAAGTTTCCACTACATATGTGGTTTGCACTACATATTTTCCCGGTATATACTGCTGCTTAGAGTTGATCGACTGTATGTGTTTATTAAGAACAAAAAGTTTTTCACTTAATTTTTTGTAGAGAACATAATCAAAATAGAGGAAGCGTTGAAAAAACTAATTTTCCTCTCAAGCTATAACCATTAATGTTGAGGAGTTAATTTATTAGGTAAATTTGATGAGGCATGATCTCAGCCGTAGGAAACAATGGATGGTATAGATTTGGCCAACTCTACTTGGTAGAGTTATACCCAACTCCAGGGGATCCAGACGCCCACCCCCATCGAGCCTTAGAATATTTTGTTGGTCTGACTTGCTTGGTTTTCTTCGGATGATCGGACTTGCACATTTCTCATAGGTGGCAACCTCTGCAAACCTTGTATAGTCGTGGGTAATTCCTACTCGCTTGTAGGCTTGGAAGACGAGACGAAACCAAGATCCCTACCCAAACCCAAACCTCGACGTCAATTAGACACCAATTTTTCTTATATATATATATATTAAAAGCTACTACCGAGAGTAGCTACTCTCTTCCTATCCACCGTCAATATAATCGCTGGCATGGGGTATGTTAACAACTGTTAACGGGTTTAATGTACTCGTATAATCCCAACCGATTCATTTAACCAGATATATTTTTATTGGTAATCAACAAAAATCGTTCCTCCTCTGCAGCATATTTGAAAATCAAACAAATCTTTCCGAGTCTAGTGCAGATATATGAAATTCGAACGGCAATGAGCTAACCAGAGAGATATTCGGATGGTTTATTCGCAATTCATATTGTTTATCCAGCGGGAAGGCAGGATAATTGACCCATTGTTGACGAGGAGCAGAACATCATCATTCCGAAATCGTTCTCTGCATGAGGAGAGTTCAGACCCCTCCTGAACTAAGATATGTACCCTCGCCGGTGACTGTGTTGCAGATCATATGGTGAAAGAACTGGCATGGAGAATTCCAGCAGCAAGGCGCATGGCTGCCATATTCATCTGATATTTTCCATCTATTGGATCTACAAGAACCCAGAAGGTCACCTCTGATATTCATCTGATCAATATGGCAGCCACATACACTCACATGCATCAGTTCCGATGTCTCCATTCCGTTTTTACTAGACTATATTATGCAAGAACTATATCGAGTTCTTCTGCACTTTCAATTAAGATGACAATAGGGAGTTTGCTTAACACAATCAGCTAAAAGTACTCATTTTTATTGCACTGACCAACATGCAGATGTTACATATAACTCAACTCAAATATTACTTGCATCTCGATAAGAAGAAAAAGGAACTTCATACATATATTGGGACACTTCCTACTACTAATCTACAGCCATGAAGAAAGCAAGCCATTATTTCGATACTTTCCATTCATTAGCCTACGGGCTACATGTTCTCCAAGGACACATGTTCGGAAGCATTCCTGTTGTGCCCGGGTGACTACATCAAAGCTTCTGAAATACATGGTGAATGTTGTGCGACTATCATGAAGTGAACACCATGCGCATCTCTTCATAGCATTTGTTATGGGAAGAGGATGACTTCCATCAGAATGGATGTTATATTTCCGAACAGAGCGATCATCGCTTCACTCTGATCACCAGCAGCCATGGAATGTGCAAAACCATTCCTGACATGAACGCAAAACACCGTCACAACCAATCACACAAACAGGAGAAAAGAACTAGACAGAATATATACAAATTGGACTCTTCCACACGTACCTTGCCATGGCCAAATCAATCCAATCAGTAGATGAGTATTGTGTTCTGCAAAACCTTGCATTCCTTCGGTAAACTTATATATGCCCTCCTGCACCACCGGCTTCTGTTGCATGGCAGAACTTGCCGATGAGGTTCCGCCATCTGCGACCACCCCAGCTTCTGCTACATGACAGAACTACCCAATGAGATTCTGCCCCTGCCACCATCGGCTTTTCTGCACGACAGAACTCGCCGTCGACGTCCCACCTCCTGCCACTGCCAGCTTCTGCTCCGCGACAGAACTCGTCACCGTTGTTCGGCCTCCTGCCACCGGCCACCGCTGGCTTCTGCTGTGCGATAGAACTCGATGGCTAGTTTTCGCCTTCTGCCACCACCGGATTCTGCTCCATTAGATTTCTGCCGCTGAACCATTGATGCATCTGCTCACTCCCTACCGCGTCTTCTGCCCTCGTCAGCGTCTTAAATAGAGCTCCCGTCGGCATGATCAACACAAACGACTCTCCTGGTTAAACGGCCTTGCATGCGTGCAGAATATCCAGGCTTGCATGCAGAACATTCAAAAGGCCTTGCATGCAGAACATTCAGGCCATAATGATGGTGCGGTTGGTTGACCGATTTTTCGAAATACAATTTTATTATTTATTTTCTGCATCGGTGGGTTAGTGGATACTTTTCCTGAAGCAAGACCCGAAACCCAATTGGAGGTGGACAGGTGTCGGTTAGCTACTGCAGGAGTAGATACTCCAGGATTCGGATTCAATCATCTCGGAATTTTCTCTTTTTTTTTTTGGTAAAAATGCATAACACAACATTTAGGCATCAATTTTCCCCACATGGACTACGCATCGTGAAGTTTTGTACAGCTTCATATTTTGGATTATTGTTTTGTTCTCCAGTTTTTGCTGATCCATTATTTTTAAGAAATCCTATAAAAAACTAAATATGTAGAAGGGATAACTTGCAATTATTCATCAAACATCATTTTGTTCTTTATATATATCATTCGTAAATTATTTATATATGTCATTCAACAATGTTAGGGCGATCTTCTGTTTCTAACATGTGTTGTATGGAATCATGGAAATAAACAACCAATATATTGCAGTTAATAATCTTGAATGACAAAAATAATACCTGAGCTGGAGAGATCCGTAAAATCGATGTCGATTGGGATGAAAGGGCAACTGGAGCCCCGCTTGATGGAAGTCCAAATTGTCGCCGATTGGAGGAGCTTTCGTCGCTGCCGAAGTCTCACATGCCATACGTTCCTCGATTTGCTCACAATGCTGGTTGGATGGCGCCCAAATCGCTGCTGATCATTCGATCAGGATGTGATATATCCTAATCTGTTAGGGCAAGTTTTATAATTTGAGTGGTTGTCACCACTAATTTCATCTCTATCACCTTTCTATAAATTAATCTATACAATAAGTTACCTCTAGCACACAAACTCCAATAACTTTAAAGCTCTCACATTTTTATTGAAGTGTGTATAGAGGTCACCCCTTGCATGAGAGGTGGCTCATTCACTCTCTCCTTCCCTCTCTCTTCCACATTAGCAAATGAGTCTATATGGCATCTAGGGGCAAAGTGCTTAAGGGCTTAGGCCAGTCCCAACCCAAGACAGATATAGTTTCCATAAACTCCACATTATTAAGAAACTAATACTAGACACTAATCTTTCAATGCAAAAACCACTATTCCATACTTAAATTTAATGCTACTTATCTCACATGATGTCTTAAATGTTGCGTAGAAACTATGTCTAATGCAAGACCTAGTTTTCTTCTTTTTTCCTCATTTATTCACTTGCCACATCATATTTCATTCTAGGTAGCATCTTATTTAATGCCATGGACATCATTTTAGTCATTGGGTTAGGAATGGCCTTACAGTACTTGCCCTAGTCTGCATATTCCCTGTCCTGTCCATTAGGTTCAATGTGTAGAGCATGAGATGAGCTATAAACGTACTCCCTCCGTCCCATAATATAAGGGATTTTAAGTTTTTGCTTACAATGTTTGACCACTCGTCTTATTCAAAAAATTTTAAAACTATTAATTATTTTATTTGTGACATACTTTATTATCTACAGTACTATAAGCACAACTTTTCGTTTTTTATATTTGCAAAAAAAAATTGAATAAGACGAGTGGTCAAACGTTGCAAGAAATCCCTTATATTGTGGGACGGAGGGAGTACTGGACTACTAGGCCTTGGATTGCTATTGAAGACCTTTAGAGTAGAAGGGCTTTAAATGGCCTTAGATCAGCAATTATCAACTGCAATGATTAAATAATTAATTTATGTGATAAACGGTCAGATGTTTCTACTTAACGTTAGAGCTTCTAGAAAATACAAAATATCCAATTAGTATAGATCTAATCGCCAACCCTATATTATACTGTCTAATATAATATGTTAAATAATAAAATTTTCATCTTAAGTTTAATATACTCATTAGTCTGTTAATATTGTGGTTTTGGTTAAAAGATGTACACATGCTAATTAATACTTTTGAATTTCAGAATTAAGTTAATATTGATATTGTAAAGATCTGCAAAGACAAAAAGAAAAATATGAAAGATCCACAGTGAAGCCTATTGGTTGCTTACGAAGGACGTGGGAGAAATTAACTTAAAAGCAAATGAATATACCTTATAAACTCCCTCAAAATTATGGCTATGAAGATCATGATACCTGAGATTAATTTATACGTAATTTCAGATGAGAAACATGTAAAAAAGAACTAAACAAAACCCAAAAAAGTTGAATCGAATATATATATCTTGCTTGCTTGAGAAATTAAAACGAAGATATAGTAGCTGCAGATATTAACTTGAATCAAATCTTGCTTGACAAAGGTGGTGTTTGAATCTCCTGAAGATAAAGATGAAGATTAAGTGTTTTAATTGAGTTTTAATTATTACATACTTGAAAAATGGATTAATATGATATCTTAGAGCAACTTTCATATAGAAAATTTTCACACGAAACACACCATTCAGCAGTTTGAAAAACATATCGTAATTATACAAAATTTTATCCAACTCTTCTCGGAGAAACTAAGGCTGCCAAGGCGATCGCACTGCGTTTGGTCGACGGAGATCCTCGAGTGCAGGGTCAAGGAGATCGATGTAGCATGCGTGTCCTGATCTTGTCGCCAGTGGAGTCTAACACGGCAGCAGAGATCGATACGACGATACACACAAATTATGGAAGCACTAGTTATCGTACACGTGCAAGACACGTTTTGGTATTATATATATGAAAAAAATAGAATAATAAATATAACTTTTTTATGTAGTGCACTCCATATAAATTCTAAAGGTAAAAAACATTGTTTCGTAGATCATAGTAGGATGATAATTTGCAGATGGATAACAAAAACAATAGTTCAATAGGTCCCTGTCAAACACTTCCAGTTTGGCAGTAACCAAATAAAGCACTCTTCCTATCACCCCTGTCGGCCCGTAGCACAAAAAAGTACATGAAACATAACTGTAAAAATTTCAAAATAGAATATGATGCTATATAATTAATTCAGGAAATCTGCTGATTTTTTTTTTTTTTGCAATGATTGACATATACTCCATATGATTTCTCATGAAACCTGCTGAGTTGATCATACCTTCATTGTTCCAAATATAACCCAAAATCACCAACAAAACAACCTTGATTCTCTTTATATTCACTACAGGAGATTCAAATTGTCTTTCAGCTTGATAACAGGTATTTCAGATAATTACCTATCCTGTAATTGAAAGGTCAATTTGGAACCATTAGGTTGTAAATAAACTATTAGAGAAGATGAACTGCACAGGGTTGAAATGTTTCTCCACTTCACCTCGGCCATGCCGGCCGCTCTCCTACCCCAAGAACTGTAGCCAAGAACCTCTCTTCACTGCAAAAAGTTGTAACTTTGAGTCGTTGAACTATTGCTCTTCCACTCAGGTCACACCATCTTTTACACTATTGTTTATAGCTTGTATTACAAAGACAACGATGGAGTATTTTAGCCTCCCTACAACATAAATTTGTAAATAGGAAGAAGAAAACGTAACTTTTCAGCAGTGCAACAAGATTTAAAACATAACAGATAATTAGGACTGCTAGCAACTGCAAGCGTTGTATACATCACCAAGAATGATTCCTTCTATTCGAATCAAATCAAATCAAACAGTTGTGAAACTATTCATTTGTTCTGAGAGCATTGGATTTGATCTCGGTTTGGTAGATCAGAAAGAAATCAAGAACCGGGTGGTGATTCAAAAAGAGAAGAGGAAGATGGGAGCGGAAGCAATGGAGCAATACCTGTGGGGCGGCGGCGCCAGCGGCAGCGTTACCCGCGAGGAGGAGCGACGGCAGGGACCCGCGTTCATCCTATTCTGAGAACAGCAACTGACTTAATTAACCTAACATTACTCCTATGAGAACAACAAGCAGGTCAGAAACAACAACTATGGCAACAACAACTACCGAATCAATTTTTCACATGGCTCAACGCGATGGCAAATTGGCAATTGTGAAATTGACTCACCTGATCAGAAAACCTACGATCGTCGTCCTCGTTCAAAGGTCCAGTCGGTGCGCAAGACAAAAGCAGTGGGGCAGCCGGGCTTGCGTCGGCGCGGTGGCAGGGGCGCTCAGCACGCCGCTCCCTGGAGGATTGCACGATCTACCGATCTCGCCTCACGTGAGGAGGAGTGAGGACGTGGGTGGCGCCGCGGCGGTAATCTCGTTGACTCGGTCTCGCTCGCGTCTCTCGCAATTCTCGCCATGCCTATTGGGTTCAGTTTTCTCCCAGTCTTCGCGCGTAGGGATTATTAGGGAGGATCAGGGCGATGTGGATGCAGATAGATGGACGTTAGGGATTCACCAGCTGATTTGGCATGTAGGGGTCAACTTCCCTCGAATAACCGTCCGAAACAAGAGAATAGAGGTGGACAGTGGCAACAGGGGCAGTCCAAGGGGAAGATGATAGCTGAAGAAAAGGTAAAGGAAGCAGTGGGTGGAAGTTCTAGTGGAGGCAGCAAGCATATAAAGGTAGGGGCTGTAGAAGTTTTGGTTGATCAAGGGAAGGAATCAGAGATCGGGGAAGAAGGACTGGGTGGGAAAGATGAACTGATGGTCATGGATTGTGATTTAGGAGAGGAAGAGGTTCAGAAAGAAGATGAAAGCAGTGACAAATTGTTGGTCAAGGGTAAGATTTGCTCAAGATGCTGTCAAAAAGGACATGCTGCGGCAAATTGTTCAACAGTTATCTATTGTGATATTTGTGATTCGCATGAGCACGTCAATCATCGCTGCCATATTCTTAAGCAGCCAAGACCCGTGGCACATGCAGTAGGGTACGCGCTGGAAGGTTTAGGTTTTTATCACATCCCTCACCCTCCGTTACTTAAGGGTAAGAAAGAGAATAGGACGGCTTTGATCTCTTGCACAGGAGGGCAGCTCACAAAGGAACAAATGGCTGTGCATTTACGCAAACTTTTTCTAGCAAAATGGAAGTGGGAACCAGTTGAGCTTGAAGGAAGTACTTTCACAGTACTCTTTCCATCTAGAGCTGACTTAAAGAGAGCCATTGCGTTCGGTGGGGCTGATGTGAAAGAAACTGGAATGGCAAATGTAATCCGTTTGCAATTCGAGGAGTGGTCAGAAAAAGAGGAAGGATTCCTTTTACCAAAAATTTGGGTAAGAGTGTTCGGGCTGAGGAAGAAGATGAGAGAGTTTCTTCTGCTGTGGGCAGTGGGATCCTTGTTGGGTGCTACTCAAACAGTGGATATGAAAACTACAAGGAAAAGTGAGTTTGGAAGAGTTTTTATCGCTGTTTTAAACCCAAAGATTATCCCTAAAAATTTGGATGTAGTGATTGGCGACCACTACTTTGAGCTGAAGTTTGAAGTGGAGAAAATGGGGGTTGATGAGAATGGTGATGAGGTGGAGATAGAACAAGAGGAGGAGGACAGGGATAGAAATGATGATGAAGAAATAGAGGAGGAGCAGCGGTCGAGTGAAAAAGAAAACAAGAGGGAAACCAAGAGAGCTAAGGGGGATGATATGCAAGTGGATGGGAAGGATTTAGGTGCTGCAGGGAAAGATGCAGCAGCCATGGATGATTCTGGCAACATATCTGTAGCGAAGAATAATTTCAAGGATGTGGCGGAGGAGATAATTGGAGTGGCAATGAAAGCAGTGCTAAATGAGGTATGTGACGAGGTACTGGGAGAGGTTGATAGTGAGCAAGTGAAGGACATGGGGGAAATAGACCGCGAAGCTGCAAACGATGTTTTAGGGGAGGGAAAGGAGCAGGAGGAAATCATGTTGGCAGCAAATGTCAAGGAAGTGATGCTTACACCAAAGCGGGCTAGTTCTAGACTGGCTAGCATGGAGGATGAGCATTCCTTGGAGAAGGCCGGGAAAAGGAAGGCATGGAAGAATCTGGAGTCAGGTAACAATTTAAATAATTCGTTCCTTTCATTTTCAAATAATTCTATTGTTTCAGATTTGCCTAACCTAGGCATAGATCTTGGGGGCTCTTGTAGCAAAATTTCAGAATCTGTGTTGAACCTTAGAAAAATAGAAGAGGAAAGGTTGTCCGAGAGTTTGAAAGGTTCTTCGACTTTTAATTGCAATAAGGTAAATAACGAGGGGTATGGTTCGGAGGAAGAAGAGGAGCTAGACAACCTTGTTCTTGGCCACTTATGTGGTGGCCTAGTGGAGGAGGTTATGGATGGGGAGAATGGTCACCTAAGCTGTGATTTTAATAATCTCCCCATTAAGGGCATTAGGAAAAAGATTGAGAGTAGGAGCAAAAGAAAGAAGGTTAAAATTGCTGTTTTTAAAAAGGGGTCATCATGAGAGGAATGTTTTGGAATAGCAGAGGTCTTGGTGACTTGGCTAAATTTAGATTTCTGTCGGATACCTCAAAAGAGCAAAAGCTAGACTTTATCGCTCTTTTGGAGACGGGTAAAAATGATTTTTCAAACTCTTGCCTTAAGAATTTTTGTGGAGGTAGATATTTTTTTTTGGCATTGGACAAGGCCAAAAGGGAGATCAGGGGGTATCTTGCTAGGGATTAATGAGGAGGTTCTTGACATTTCTAGTGTTGATGAAGGTGATTTTTATGTTAAATTTCATGTTAAGAATAAGGATGATGGCTTTCAATGGATCCTCGTGGCAATATATGGGGCTGCACAGGAGGATTATAAAGAAGCTTTCCTTGTTGAGTTGGTTAATTCTTGTAATAAGGAGGCGCTACCAATTCTGCTCGGTGGCGATTTCAACATTATTAGGAATCCCACCGAAAAGAATAATGATAATTATAGTGAGAAGTGGCCATTCCTTTTTAATGCCGTCATAGATAGTTTGGACTTAAGAGAGTTGGAGCTCACAGGACGTAAGTTTACTTGGGCTAATTCGTCATCAAAACCGACATTTGAGAAGCTAGATAGAATTTTGATGAGTACAGAATGGGAACAGAAATACCCGTTGTCTACTGCTCGAGCTTTGAGTAGGGAGCTTTCTGATCATACGCCATTATTGTTGGATACTAGTGTTAATTCTCTCAAACAACCACTATTCAAGTTTGAGCTTGGATGGTTGTTAAGAGATGGATTCTATGATATGGTAGCGGATGTTTGGAAAAAAGGAGGTTAGGGGGGTTACAAGGTTGGAAAAGTGGCAAAATAGGTTGCGAAGGCTGCGTCAATTTTTGAGAGGTTGGGCAAAAGATACAAGTGGGGCCTACAAGAAAGAAAAGGCTAGCCTGCTAGCAAAGGCGGATGAATTAGATAAGAAGGCTGAGGTGCAATGTTTGTCTGAACAAGAATTAAATCTCAAGAACTTTGTTAAAGATAGATTAGCACTTTTGCTAAGAGAAGAAGAAATAAAATGGTACCAAAGGGCCAAAACAAAGAAAATTGTGGAGGGCGATAGAAATACAAGATATTATCATATGATAGCTAATGGAAAGCATAGGAAAACCCGAATTTTTCAGTTGGAACAAGAAGAGGGTATAATCAAAGGTGATGTACAACTAAGGAAGTACATTACAAGGTATTATAAAAACCTTTTTGGACCCCCAGAGGAAAATAATTTTTCCATGATGGAGTCTAGAAAAGAGGACATTCCTCAAGTCTCGAGTGAGGAAAATGAAATCCTAACAAAGGAATTCTCAGAACAAGAAGTAAAACAGGCTATTTTCCAAATGGAACACAATAAGGCTCCGGGTCCTGATGGATTTCCTGCGGAGTTCTTTCAAGTGTTTTGGGAGGTCATTAAAGATGACTTAATGGCCATGTTTAATGACTTTTACAAAGAAGAGTTGCCGCTGCATAGTTTGAATTTTGGTACAATAACTTTATTACCCAAACAAAAGGACGCTAAGCAAATTCAGCAGTACAGACCTATATGTCTGTTGAACGTGAGTTTCAAAATTTTCACGAAGGTAATGGCTAATAGAATAGCTCTAGTAGCTCAAAAAGTCATTAGACCTTCTCAGACAGCCTTTTTACCAGGAAGAAACATTATGGAAGGTGTGGTTATTTTGCATGAAACAATTCATGAAATGCATAAGAAGAAGAATGATGGGGTAATTTTTAAACTCGACTTTGAAAAAGCTTACGATAAAGTAGACTGGAGATTTCTCCAACAGACGTTGAGAATGAAAGGATTCTCATCACTTTGGTGTCGGTGGATAGATAAGATTGTCAGAGGGGGTAGTGTAGCAATTAAGGTGAACGATGAAGCTGGAAACTTCTTTCAAACAAAAAAAGGCTTAAGACAAGGTGATCCGTTATCGCCGATCCTCTTTAATTTGGTGGCTGACATGTTAGCAATCTTGATTAAAAGGGCAAATGAACGAGGGAGCTTTCATGGGGTGATACCGCATCTGGTAGATAATGGGCTATCTATCTTGCAATATGCAGATCATACAATCATCTTTATGGAACATGATCTAGAAGAAGCCAAAAACCTCAAACTTGTACTAAGTACATTCGAGAGGTTAGCAGGTCTAAAGATCAACTTCCACAAGAGTGAATTGTTCTGTTTTGGTAGGGCTAAGGAAGTGGAGAGAGAGTATGTCACGTTGTTTGGCTGCGGTTCAGGTAGGTATCCTTTTAGATATCTAGGGATCCCAATGCATCACAAAAAATTGTCAAACAAAGATTGGCTTACAATCGAAGAGAGAATTCAGAAAAAATTGAGTAGTTGGAAAGGAAAGCATCTATCGGTAGGTGGTAGATTAGTGTTGATAAACTCAGTGCTTAGCAGCTTGGCTATGTTCATGTTATCTTTTTTTGAGGTACCTAAAGGTATTCTCGAGAAGCTGGACTATTATAGGTCACGTTTCTTTTGGCAATGTGAAGAACATAAGAAGAAGTATAGGTTGGCTAAGTGGAGCATTTTATGCAAGCCAAAGGAGTGTGGGGGTCTTGGGATACAGAACCTAGAACTACAAAACAAATGCATGCTAAGCAAATGGTTATATAAACTTTGGAATGAAGAGGGAGTTTGGCAAAACTTGTTAAGAAGGAAATACCTATCTAAGAAATCTTTGACTCATGTAGAGAAAAAACCAGGGGATTCTCATTTCTGGTCAGGACTCATGATGGTTAAGAACATCTTCCTTTCTTGTGGATCATTAAAAGTGCACAATGGGACTCAGGTCAGATTCTGGGAGGATAAATGGAACGGGAATACTCCCTTTGCTACTCGTTACCCGGCCTTATACAACCTTGTGATAAACAAGAATGAATCAGTGGCAGTGGTTATGAGTAAAAGACCTCTAAAAGTGTCCTTTAGGAGGGCTATTGTGGGTCATAATTTAAAAGCTTGGTTGGAAGTGGTCTCAAAGGTTATATCAATACAATTGACCGAGCAGAATGATACCTTTTTGTGGGAGATACAAAAGAATGGACGTTTCTCAGTTAACTCAATGTACAAAGCAATCATGTACAGGGAAGTCGTTCCTAAAAAGGACATGATTTGGAAACTCAGAATACCACTAAAAATTAAAATTTTCTTATGGTACTTAAAGAATGGAGTAATTTTAACAAAGGATAATTTAGCTAAAAGGAAGTGGAAGGGTAATGTCAAGTGTTGTTTTTGTGATTCTAACGAATCAATTCAACACCTTTTCTTTGATTGTATTTTGGCAAGATTCATGTGGAATGCAGTCTATATATCTTTTGGAATTCACCCGCCTAGGAATGTTGCTAGTATGTTCGGCAATTGGCTAAAGGGGGTTCAACCCAAGCTAAGAGCTCAAATCCTTGTGGGGATTTCAGCTTTGTGTTGGGCGGTTTGGTTATGCCAGAATGATGTAGTCTTTAATGGCTCCAATACTAATTTTCTGTTGCAGGTGATTTTCAGGGGGACTTTTTGGGCAAGACAATGGTCTTTGCTACTTAAGGAGGAAGATGGCCAAAAAGTGAGAGAAGGTTGCTTGATCCTAGAGAAGAGAGTTTCTAGCTTTTTCGCAATGAAGGGATGGAACTTAAGGAAAAGATTGGGAGATTAATGTTCTCTTGTTTTCTTGTGTGGTATGGTTGAAACTTTGTATTAACTTTTTAAGAATTCCTGTTGCTAGAGCCTAAGTGCTCGGGTCTAGTTGCTTGTGATGGTGTTAAACCTTGTGTAAGGGTGTGAGTCTATGTACTCTTGTAAGTTTCGTTGGGGCTGTGTACATCCTTTTTTGGGTGTAGAGGCCGGTTTAATCCATTATCT
This sequence comes from Oryza longistaminata, assembly GCA_009805545.1. Classification (NCBI taxonomy): domain Eukaryota; kingdom Viridiplantae; phylum Streptophyta; class Magnoliopsida; order Poales; family Poaceae; genus Oryza; species Oryza longistaminata. The sequence continues at coordinate 22,314,308 of CM020182.1, read as the reverse complement.
AAAAAAAACAATAGCATTAGTTGTAGCTAAAATTATAATATTTTGCATTGACTTGATTTTGCTTATATATTAATCTAAGCCACTTTCTTTCAGTTTTAGCACTGACGCACATGTATCGCATGCATACAATTATTACAGATCCTTGAAGATAAACCAGATCAATCACGTTGGACTTTAAAGTATGAGATACTTGGTCGAGATGTAGAATTTTCGTGGCTAGCTCGAAACATGACAGTAAGTACCTGTTATGAATTACTCCCTCTGTACCATAATATAAAGGATTTTGAAGAGATGTGACACACCCTAGTACTACGAATCTGGACAGGGAGCCCTAGTACTACGAATCTGGACAGGCTCCCTGTCTAGATCCGTAGTACTAGGATGTGTCGCATCCCTCCAAAATCCCTTATATTATGGGACGGAGGGAGTATGACAAAGCTGCAGTAAACTAAGCTTTTTAAATTCTCACTTTCTTCTTGGTACCAGCCTACTAAAAACCAAAAGATCCATTGGCGGTCTCTTGAAGGTCTTCAAAATAGGTATATATTACACAAATCCTTTTTATTTTCATTTAACTTGTTCCTATTTATATATCAGTTTGTCATCAGTGTCTTCCAAATTACTAGTATATAGTCCACAAATAACAAATCAATATTATCTTTTTAAATTTTTTTCTTTGCGGGAAAAAAGGGATTTCATTAATCATGAATCTCAGATCTGATCAATGAATTATCATTTTAAACTTAGCCCTATCTATATATCAGTTTCTCATCAGTACCTTTCCGCCAGTTGGGTTTGCTGCAGTATTTTTTTTCATAATCCAATATTCCAGATAATTGATTTTTTATAACCCTTGAAAGTTAAGGTAACCTATACTTTACTTGTTGCAGGGGTGCTGTTCGTTTCTTTCCTAAAAGCTCATCCTCTTGCAGAGTACAAGTGAGAATTCAGACATGTGAATCTGTGACACTCCTTGTTAATTTTAAACTTGGTTATAGTTTGTTTACGATATGAGCTTTTGTTACTGTCTGCAGCTGACGGTGGCTTATGAAGTTCCTGAAATTTTGGCACCTGTTGCGTCAGTAAGTTGCATATGCTCATATGTTAAGAATTCAAATATTGTTATAATCCAGTAGCTCATTGTTTCTAGTGCATTAGTTTATATAATTAATTACCATAACAGGCACTGAAGCCGTTTCTGGAAGGGCTGCTTATGCAAGGTTTAGAACGCTTCGCGACGTTTGCGAAGGAACGCTATAGCAAGATCCCTCAACCTTGACGGGCATCCATCATTTGCATTCGAATACTCATTTCTAAGGATTTTAACCTCATTCAAGTGAAGACCAGAGAAGATCACAATCGATGTAAAGACCAGTAGACCACCTAATGCCACCCTAGATGCAGTGGAAAATTCATCCAAAGGGAATTACAAGAGTTGACTGCTATGAGAAATAAAACTGAAATAAAAGAGTCATATTGTTGACCATTCTTTTTGGTCATTATAATCAATGAAATGTACCCGTCGCCCACCACCTCCCCTCCAGCCGAATCTGACGCTGGGTTTTTAATTAACCGTCACCTATAACATAATAAAGGTGTCGGGTTTTTTTAAAAAACCGGCACCTATACTATAGTTGTTGGTTTTTCTTTAGAACCGACATCTATACTTACTTAAAGGTACTAGCTTTATGTGTTTTCAACTCGCGGAGGAGGAAAAGGCACTACAGGTGTCGGTTTTAGTTATTCCGACACCTATAGTGCCAAGCTCATGGGCTTTTTTGTAGTAGTAATTAATCTATGATCATGATTTTATGATCTAGTTAATCAACGGCTAGATTAGTCTGATTAATGTGAGAGCTCGTGTCCAATTAATATAGATATAGATAGATAGATAGATACCCTAAAAGTTAATAGCATTAATATATAATTAAAAATAGAAGTAGTACCAAACATAGTGTAAATTATAAAAAAATTAATCTAAATATGCTAAAGCATAATATTTAAAATGTCTTTAGTAACCAAACATGTAACAAAATAAATAACATTTATATAAAATTTTTAAGTAGGATCGATGGTCAAACGTCCTTGTTAAATGCTAACGGGTCCAGTACTACCGAACATCTCATGGACAGGTGAATCTGAAATTAACGTGAACAGACCAAAATTAGCATAACCAACACCGATCAGAAAACCTACTTGGAGCGCCACTGTTAAAACTGTATTCGATGTATATATGGAAAACAGTGCTGGAATTGGAGGGCACCAGCGAAAATTCATTCCTTTTCTAGGTTAGTGTATTGGTTGGAAATAAGCAAATTTAAGCAGCGGATCATTTACTCCCATTTTCAAGGTGCAAATTCATTAAGCAGCAGATCAATCACTTGGGTTACACTGATGTAAAAAGAACACTCAGTGACACTCACACCTCTCAAATGAAAATTACTCATGCACTCCAACTAAATAATGTTTGTTGAAGCTTAGGAAGAACTGAAGAAGCACAATAGATTATATACACCCGGGTGTATATAATCATTATATATTATTTGTTGGGTTTGGAAAGAAAATTGTAGATTGGATCAGTTTCCCTTTATCTCTCACCAAATCCGGACTCCATGGTGCCGTATCCATCCATTGCCGCCCACCACCACCATAGACTGAGTCCGATTCCCTCCCTCCCTCACGGTTAATCTACACCGTGCCAGCCCATACACCTTGGTGAATTTTTGTTTGGTGTCGGTTTCGTGATCCGTTTGGAAAAACAGAACCGGCATAAATTCAGCATTCCATTTCTGTATAGTTCTAAATTTGGATATGGACTTTTGCATTTGAGTCCCTATAATTTTTATATTTACAGCTGAGTCCCTGTAACCTTACAGTGAGGTCCTCGAGTCTGTTTTTGGTAAAAAAATCAAAAAAAGAAATAAAAAAGGCAGAAAGGTGCAGAAAAAAAAAGAAGAAAAGAAAAGCCGCACAAAAAAAAACGAAAAGAAAAGAAAGAAAGAAAGAAGGAAAAGAGAAAAATCAGTTATATCCTTGAGTTTGCTTTCATATATCAGAGTGTGCTTGAATTGTTTCTAGTGCTATCTTGTGGTATCGTTTGTGTCTAGGCTCGCGTCTCTAGTATGTTCTAGCCTAGGACCAGCACGGTACTTGACTTTGAATGATCGTTCAACTTTGCATTATCTGATTTGAGCATTTGCTATCCCTTTGCTACATATTTAAGCCTACCCAGAGCTCCACAGATCTGATTGCAGCCGTACAGCAAGTGTTTGCCAAGGCATCGATACATCCAACCTCCATTGGGGTGCTTGGTTAAGTCGGTGTACGTCACCATTCCGCTTGCTTTGGTAAGAACTTGTAAGAGCTTGGGAAAAGCTTGAGTGTGTGTGATATTTTAGCTACCACTACCTAGTAGTTGACAGGAGCGTGCATATTCTTGTGTATGTTTCTTGTTTACTACTAACCATGGCAGGATTGCGCAAGGGGATACGAGATGGTCATGCTCAACCTCGACTTCTTCACCATCAACGAGATATAGCGACTTCTTCACGCATCACATATGAGGTACATGATAATGATCTTGCAATGGTAGAATCTAATTTGCCAGTTTTTGATGGTAAGTATGATTCCGCCGCTTATGTTAATTGGGAGATAGCAGTAGACAAACAATTTGATGAGTATGATTTCTCTAATGCTCAAATGATTACGGCTGCTAGTTGCGTTGCAACGGGGATAAGCACAATTATCATTTATAAATGAAAATTTGTGCCTCAAATGTATGTATATATAATCATTTTTACATGAGAAGTGGAGAGAACAACAAAAGTAAAAATATTGGACTTTTTATGCTCAATTGTTTAGGCATTTCAAGAGTTTATTTTCAATAATGTGCGTAGCGCCTGAAACATGGATTCGTAAGTCAACCATGTTTTCAGATGAGAACATGTAAAAATAAATTCAAGATTAATTAATTGCACAAGAAAATTTCTTAACATTTTTTTACTGGTCATTGTGCAAACTGAACTTCAACCATTTGGCCTTGTCCACTTTTATCATTTCTTAGAAAGAACACCAAATGTTCATAGTCAACGGTTGCTACAGGCAAGAATTTAAAGCTCAATGTTTCACTTCTTTATGCTCCCCTTCAACCGCGCTTCGATGTGATTTATACTCGCAGTCTCACTATCAAAACAAATGGTTTTAAAGTGCATCAGCCTGAGGTACCAATTCTACGCATTTCTGGTCATAGAGAATTGGATAGAGTATGGAGCGGGAAGACAAGAATAGAGAAAGAGCAATTGTCACTGGTCACACCATAAATTTTGATTTGTGTATACCATCATCAAAATGTCCAGTTTCTGCTGTGAAACAACAAAAACTTTTAGAACAAAAAAAAAACAACAAAAACTTGTATTGCATCTGAAAAAAAAAAGGTTGGTATTTAAGATGTCAAGACCACCGCCAACAATTCATTGCATAAAGGCATAGTCAAACAAACATTAGATCTAGTGTTACACTTGATCATCTTTGGTAGGCATCCTATACTTGTTTGATGAACCCTGAGTTCCTCTCGACACTCAAGGCTGTTGTTGGCCCGATCTTTTAGTGAGTTGTGATAACTACGATTTGGGAGAAATGTTGACGATCCGACTACAACCGTACGAGACGTTGTGTTGCGCCTTAGCGATCGATACACCTCTCCGTGGGTTGTTGATCTTGCCGGTGCAGATCAACCCTATTCCTGCAAGCAAATCGAAGAAACAAGCAAGAACAAGATAAAAGCAATCTGATATTGCAAATAGGAATTTAATACAAATGATAAGTTGGGGTTCCGAAGAACAAGCAGACGGACGGTCTAGCCGACACGCGCGCTGCAAGCAAGTAGCAATGGCTAAACTTTAATCTATCAAAACCCAAGAAACTCTAAAGGGGTACCTAACTATTTAAAACGGGTACTATGTTAATTTGTATGTCAAGGAAATATCACGTAGTCTTAGTCGGTTATAATTGTAAGGTATCTATAGAACCTAGACTGTAAGGGACAAGGTTTCTATCTTATAATCCCGACTCCTCTACCTATGTAAGGATGGGTCGGGGGCTGCTTAAGGGCATAACCACACATCAGATCGCCAGATCAATACCACAATTGGCGGATTTTTTCCCTGGACAGGAGTAGGGTATTGCCTCTCATTGAGAAGGCCTGAACCTATATAAATCCTTCGTCTCATAACCCATCCACTTTCATAACTTGCGCGCTACCCCTTTTAGTATTTCCGAAATCTAGTTTCGACACTAAATGCCCTCCAACCGTCATTGGGAATAAGTCAGGAGCATACACGTGGAAAATAGATATCAACGGCGCCAGGATGGGTTCGGCTGAACTGGTGGTTTTGGCCGAACCCAAGAACACACCTCCCGGCCTCTCCTTTAGTTGGGAGGTTGCTTAATGGGCCCCCAACATCATGTACTATGATTTGGCCTAATTCTAAGTGGTTTTGATTGACATATGGGACCTCCAATCCGTGTAAACATGTCCTGATTGTCCGGAGGTGTATTTTCTCGCATGACGAGCGTGTTTTCTCCTTAATATATCTACATACACATATTTCTCCAACATTAGTGGAAATGATTAGTAATAATCCCTACCACTAGGTTGAGATACCATATTTTATTTCATTATTGTTGACGCGGAAAACACGCACTGGCTTGAGAGATCTGCTTAACTCTAGTGCAGGTCCAAAGACATTGCTTTCGGGCTCTGAGCGTGCTAATTGGTTTGATCATGCAACCAACAAGAAACAAAGAAGAACAAAGCTAAACCCATCAACGATAGCCGATCGGCTGGATTGCCGATGACATATCGTTCAGAGCCAAGCCGATGTAACTTGCATTAGATCGGCGAGGGAAGATAAAGCATTGATATTATTAGATATACTTGATCAGCTGTAGATGTCAGCAATACACAGTCTATCCAATGAAATACATTTGGACCAAGTGATTGGGATAGATAGGACGGTATGCCAAGACAGTATAAATCACTTAATATCTAAATGTGCTTCAAAGTAGAGATTGTGTATACTCACAGCATAGCCGATAGAGCAAACCTAACGTGTATCGGCTAGTACTCCGATACTACCTTATACTAAGATATCAATACGGATGAAATATATAAAACGTAATCAATCTAACAAGTAGGATGAACTAGCAGTCTGATAGAGAGCCTGATATACTTCAAATAAGTCAGATCTTAATATAAAGAGATAATCCAAGAAATGCCATTGACAAGCGTCCAAAACCAAAAAATGTCATCGACAAGTGTGAGTTCCAAGAAATGCCATCGTACAAACAACTTTATCCCAAAAATGCCATCGCCATTAGGGTTCAATCCATCCCGCGCCGTTAAATACATTGTTCATCCTATAGTACTGAACAACGCGGGATGGACGGAACCTTAACGATGATGGCATTTTTGGGACAAATTCGTTTGTACGAAGGCATTTTTTGGAACTCACACTTGTCGATGGCATTTCTTTGATTTGGACACTTGTCAATTGTGTTTTTTGGATTGTCTCTAATATAAAGGGCAGATTTAGAAGATCAAGGACCATATAATGAACAAGACAACTAAGCCAGGTAAGATCGGCTGAAACCCCGATGCTATCTCTATTAGTATTCATAGAAAGAGCTAGATAATACGGTTCAAGACATTACTTAACAGATCGAACCTAACCGGTGCAGCATTAAGTATGAAGAGAAACGTAAAATCTAAACAAAACGATGAAAACTCATCCAAGATGGTAGATACACTGTATAATCTAACTCAATGTCGTTATCTAAATCTATCGGCCGTTTTCGATGATAGAAGCTAGCCGATGAGGTTAGATGACGAGATCTATCTAGATTGTACATCGTATATGATAACTCGGCGATTCACACGGTCAGGATTAGAGTGTCATAGAGATGTAAGCACTAATCCCGAGAATGCAAACCACGGCCATAACAAGCTTTACCTCTTCGTCGGAGATCAAACTCGATGCAGCCCAACTAGAAAGCAAAAACTCGTCGAATCAATGAAAAAAAGAAAAGGGTGGCAATGCGCCGAAGTATTATTGAACTGCCGTCCCTTGTTTACAAGGCGTCGGGCCATATTTATACCCGAAGTACATAACATGTCCTCGCTGGACATGACTCTATCTCTATTACAATTTAAAATACGAACGAGTCCCTTAGGCAGACTCTTACCGAAAATATCTCTAAGGAATCTAAAAATATCCTAATTAATAGATTCAATTGCCCTTAGATTCAATTGCCCTTTCCTGGACTCCAATCCTTCTGTGGCAATGCCCATGAAGTGCTTTGATTGATCCCGATGATGGTTGCAGGACCATCTTTCGAGACTGGCTGCATCGAATTGTCTTCGTTGGATTTGGTGTCAGCCGATACATATGGCAGCCGATGCCGCTCGTAGCCGAAACACACTCTGCTTTCCCAGAACAGAATTCCTCCAAATCTGCTTTGACTCTGGCTTTGAATCCGGCCCATGGCCATACCAAATTTGGTCGTTAACACATGCCCCCCAAGTCCGCGATATTTGGGGATGTTGTGGATTTGCTCGATTCTGTTTCCGTTCGTATCTATGGTTTCTTTTCTATTTTCGGTTGTTGCCACATCCCCCTTTAAATAGAACCACCCTCTTGAAAAGATTTTCACGGCGTCCCTTCCGCTTCCTTTGCTTCCAGTCAACGAAACTCCCAACTTTTTCCGTCGGCTTTCTCGGCGACTCTGCAGGTGTTCCTTTTGCCTTCGACGACTCACGGCATTCCGGCGATGGCCTCCGCCAATCCCTCAAGTGCCTCGGTGGCTGAGTTCCCTGAGGTAAGTGCTATTGGCTATAACCACTCGTGGTTCTTTCCTTTCCTGCGCGCGATTCTTTCATTGCAATCTTGACCCCCATTTCCCCTTTCTACTGTAGCACCTTTCCCATCAGGTTGCAATCCCTGATCTGCGCTACCAAAACCAGTTCTTTTTGGGCCCCATCGGCTACGCAGACCCAGCTCAGTTCATTAATGTCGAATGTCGAATTTTCACTCTAAAGCCCTAGCCGAACAAAAGCAAACCGTGTGTTGTTGGGGGAGTTGGTTTTCAACTGAGAGGCACTCTAAGCCAGAAATATTTCTCCATGCCTTTCAAAACATCAAACAAATGTTGGCACGCAAATTGGTTTTATATGCAAAATCCTGAGCCGGCATTGTCTGAATATTCATGTTTTCCTCCAAAATATCAAGAAACCTGGAACTCACTCCCAATAGGAGATGAAGCTTCTCAAGCCCTCACTTTGTTGGAACGTATGCTGAAGCTCAAGGAGCAAGGTCTGCAGGGGGAGCAAATTACCCGGCATTTCATAAAGAGCCGACTGGTGCCTATCAAAGAAAGATCCCGCACCGCCTTTGAATTTGATGGTAAACATGATCCCAATCGCGAAGACCCAGAATCCCTCGATTTCAAGATTATGAAAGAGAGGATGTACAAAATCTTCTCGTCCGACATCGTGGTCAGCTACTCGCACATACTGCCGGTGGTGCCATATAATGCTTTCATCCCTCCTCCTTCGGTAAGTATCTAATCATCTGACTATCCCTTTAATCTCGTCATCTCGTGCAATAATACTCAAGAAGTGAAATTTTGTCTTCAGGAATTTTCTCTGATGAAGTCCGACCCACCAACTGCTCAGCGCTGTTCTCCTCGCCGACAACCTGGTCAAGCTAGCGGGGGTCCGAAAATCCAGCCGACTGCTCAATCCAGCAACCAAAAGCCAACCGAGCAACCAGGACCCTGGAAGAGGAAAATGGTCCTGAGTGATGATGAGGATGATGATATTGAGAAGACCGGCAACAAGGAGACAGCTGGGAAGCGGCCAAGACAAGCTAACCCATCGAAGAAGAAAACATCCAGCCGGGCAGTACCCAAGATCAGAAAGTCATCAAGGTATGAATCCGTTGTGATTTCTCCTTCATTCTTCAAAATGATGTCAATAGCATTTTTGCAACTTATAGGAAATCATCCGACATCGATCCATTCGGAAAAAATCCTGAACCGACTAACAAGGAGGCTGGTTCTTCTGCTGCTAGTGAGGCCGAACCGACTACAAAAGAACGTATGACTGGCGATCAGTCGGCAACCGGCAATGTAGAAGCTGATAAGGGGCCCCGACTGGAAACCAGTCAGCGAATGCTGAAGCCCGCGCTAACCAGGAGCCCCCGACTGGAAACCAGCCGAGTGGTGAGCAAAACGAAGATATCCCTGAGTCGGAGGGGCAAGCCAGTAGTCCTCCCTTACTCGCCTCAACGGTGATGTAGGAAGTTGGCAAGCTTCCGAACATCGGGTGGAAAAATCCTTTGTCACTTGTTTCTTTTGTTTTGTGCAAATTTACTTTGAGCAAGTTTACATACTAGAGTTTATTTGTACTATTATCACCCTAGGGCTTGCAAACCTCAACATAGCCTAGCTTCTTTGTGCACATAGTTGAGACTAGTTGATTTAGGTTTTGAATTGTGCAAAACCGTTTTGATTTACGATTCCACATACAAAGCTCAGTTTTAGCCAAAAGTTTTAAAACCGCCTATTTACCCCTCCCCCTCTAGTCGGCCTCTTTGATCCTACAGTCGGCATATACTCTATATCATATTGTTTTAGGGATCTGAGCTGCATATGCTTTATGTTTTGTTTAAGTCATTTTGATGATTGTAATCATTCCATACTGCTTGGTTGGTTGTTTATTTTTATCCTTGACTATATGTTTAGTTTGTTCAACTAATCACATAGTCGGGGGGGCTACACCTAATTAGGTGCATCTAGTCGATGCACCAAAATTTTTATTTTTTAGCCCTTCATAGCTCGAGATGATTGAAGTACTCGGGAGCTGTGACAAAGATGATTGAAGAACTCGGGTCTTTCTATTAAACCACTCGGGAGAAGATTATCTCGCCATCTATAAAGGTCTTAGGAGCAACTCTGGAGATTATGGGTACCATATACCCATAGAGCTACGTTACCCGACTGGTTATCGGGGGTAACTCATAGTAATAGAATATGTAAAGACGGGTACTATGTTAATTTGTATGTCAAGGAAATATCACGTAGTCTTAGTCGGTTATAATTGTAAGGTATCTATAGAACCTAGACTGTAAGGGACAAGGTTTCTATCTTATAATCCCGACTCCTCTACCTATGTAAGGATGGGTCGGGGGCTGCTTAAGGGCATAACCACACATCAGATCGTCAGATCAATACCACAATTGGCGGATTTTTTCCCTGGACAGGAGTAGGGTATTGCCTCTCATTGAGAAGGCCTGAACCTATATAAATCCTTCGTCTCATAACCCATCCACTTTCATAACTTGCGCGCTACCCCTTTTAGTATTTCCGAAATCTAGTTTCGACACTAAATGCCCTCCAACCGTCATTGGGAATAAGTCAGGAGCATACACGTGGAAAATAGATATCAACGGCGCCAGGATGGGTTCGGCTGAACTGGTGGTTTTGGCCGAACCCAAGAACACACCTCCCGGCCTCTCCTTTAGTTGGGAGGTTGCTTAATGGGCCCCCAACATCATGTACTATGATTTGGCCTAATTCTAAGTGGTTTTGATTGACATATGGGACCTCCAATCCGTGTAAACATGTCCTGATTGTCCGGAGGTGTATTTTCTCGCATGACGAGCGTGTTTTCTCCTTAATATATCTACATACACATATTTCTCCAACATTAGTGGAAATGATTAGTAATAATCCCTACCACTAGGTTGAGATACCATATTTTATTTCATTATTGTTGACGCGGAAAACACGCACTGGCTTGAGAGATCTGCTTAACTCTAGTGCAGGTCCAAAGACATTGCTTTCGGGCTCTGAGCGTGCTAATTGGTTTGATCATGCAACCAACAAGAAACAAAGAAGAACAAAGCTAAACCCATCAACGATAGCCGATCGGCTGGATTGCCGATGACGCCGCTCGTAGCCGAAACACACTCTGCTTTCCCAGAACAGAATTCCTCCAAATCTGCTTTGACTCTGGCTTTGAATCCGGCCCATGGCCATACCAAATTTGGTCGTTAACACATGCCCCCCAAGTCCGCGATATTTGGGGATGTTGTGGATTTGCTCGATTCTGTTTCCGTTCGTATCTATGGTTTCTTTTCTATTTTCGGTTGTTGCCACATCCCCCTTTAAATAGAACCACCCTCTTGAAAAGATTTTCACGGCGTCCCTTCCGCTTCCTTTGCTTCCAGTCAACGAAACTCCCAACTTTTTCCGTCGGCTTTCTCGGCGACTCTGCAGGTGTTCCTTTTGCCTTCGACGACTCACGGCATTCCGGCGATGGCCTCCGCCAATCCCTCAAGTGCCTCGGTGGCTGAGTTCCCTGAGGTAAGTGCTATTGGCTATAACCACTCGTGGTTCTTTCCTTTCCTGCGCGCGATTCTTTCATTGCAATCTTGACCCCCATTTCCCCTTTCTACTGTAGCACCTTTCCCATCAGGTTGCAATCCCTGATCTGCGCTACCAAAACCAGTTCTTTTTGGGCCCCATCGGCTACGCAGACCCAGCTCAGTTCATTAATGTCGAATGTCGAATTTTCACTCTAAAGCCCTAGCCGAACAAAAGCAAACCGTGTGTTGTTGGGGGAGTTGGTTTTCAACTGAGAGGCACTCTAAGCCAGAAATATTTCTCCATGCCTTTCAAAACATCAAACAAATGTTGGCACGCAAATTGGTTTTATATGCAAAATCCTGAGCCGGCATTGTCTGAATATTCATGTTTTCCTCCAAAATATCAAGAAACCTGGAACTCACTCCCAATAGGAGATGAAGCTTCTCAAGCCCTCACTTTGTTGGAACGTATGCTGAAGCTCAAGGAGCAAGGTCTGCAGGGGGAGCAAATTACCCGGCATTTCATAAAGAGCCGACTGGTGCCTATCAAAGAAAGATCCCGCACCGCCTTTGAATTTGATGGTAAACATGATCCCAATCGCGAAGACCCAGAATCCCTCGATTTCAAGATTATGAAAGAGAGGATGTACAAAATCTTCTCGTCCGACATCGTGGTCAGCTACTCGCACATACTGCCGGTGGTGCCATATAATGCTTTCATCCCTCCTCCTTCGGTAAGTATCTAATCATCTGACTATCCCTTTAATCTCGTCATCTCGTGCAATAATACTCAAGAAGTGAAATTTTGTCTTCAGGAATTTTCTCTGATGAAGTCCGACCCACCAACTGCTCAGCGCTGTTCTCCTCGCCGACAACCTGGTCAAGCTAGCGGGGGTCCGAAAATCCAGCCGACTGCTCAATCCAGCAACCAAAAGCCAACCGAGCAACCAGGACCCTGGAAGAGGAAAATGGTCCTGAGTGATGATGAGGATGATGATATTGAGAAGACCGGCAACAAGGAGACAGCTGGGAAGCGGCCAAGACAAGCTAACCCATCGAAGAAGAAAACATCCAGCCGGGCAGTACCCAAGATCAGAAAGTCATCAAGGTATGAATCCGTTGTGATTTCTCCTTCATTCTTCAAAATGATGTCAATAGCATTTTTGCAACTTATAGGAAATCATCCGACATCGATCCATTCGGAAAAAATCCTGAACCGACTAACAAGGAGGCTGGTTCTTCTGCTGCTAGTGAGGCCGAACCGACTACAAAAGACCGTATGACTGGCGATCAGTCGGCAACCGGCAATGTAGAAGCTGATAAGGGGCCCCGACTGGAAACCAGTCAGCGAATGCTGAAGCCCGCGCTAACCAGGAGCCCCCGACTGGAAACCAGCCGAGTGGTGAGCAAAACGAAGATATCCCTGAGTCGGAGGGGCAAGCCAGTAGTCCTCCCTTAAATGATACTAACGCTGATCCACAAGTTGGTGCTTTTGATAAGGTAGAAGGACCCGCTCGACCACCGCCGAAAATAATAACAGGTAACAATCCTCTAAGTAAACTTGTATTTAGAAAAATCTTCCCCAATTGCTTGACTTCTCTTGTGCCTGTATAAAGGCCCGATGACTGGCGATGAAGAAGAAATTTTTCGAATCCAATCGGCTGAAGACTCCCGACCACCTATCCTAGTCAAGTGGTGGGATGACGAGATGCAGCCACATGGCATTGTAATAAACAAGCAGAAAGAAGACGAGGAGGTGTCATTGTTAACCAGGACACTTAATCAGGCCACTCGTCTTGTGAATGTAAGTACTCTATCCGCAGTCCTTTATATCAAATTGATAGACTTAATGAAATGACCGAGTAGTTAATACAGAGAATTCATTTGAGGAACGAAGCAAAAACCGCAACCCTCGAGAAACTGGTCCCTCATCTGGGAACTCTGGAAGAAACCAGAGCTAAACTTCATGAAACCAGGGAACTGGCTAGAAAAACAGAACATGACCTCAGGGACCGGGTTGCTGCACTTCAAGAAGCCAACTTCGAACGGAGTGGTTCATCAAAAGATAACACCTGTCCTTGATCAATTTACTTCAAGCTGATATTTGCTTCCGACTAACCGCCGGGATGTACAACAGTCCAAGCTGCCAAGATCACCGAGCTGGAAAAGCGAATCAAAGCTCTTGAAAAGGACAAGGGTGATCTTACCAAAGAAAGAGACTCAGCCCTCAAAGATGTCGAAGGTAATTGCAGTCAAAACTCCAGAAACAATCTTGTCTTTGCACCCTAACGCTGATATAATTATTCCACACAGATCGCAAGATTAAATCTCATGCTCAGTTTGAAGTCTTGGTCAACAAGATTAAAAAACTTGAAGGGGCTAGAAGCGAAGTCGCCAATGCTGCTACTCCACTGAGTTAAGCCATGTTCTACAATAACAACGGTCCGAGCACAATCGATGATGTTGAAATTTTCGATAAATTGAGAGCTGCTCCGGACATGTACTTCAAGAATATTAAAGAGGCTGGAAGCATGGGAGCAAGCATGGCTCTAGCGATGACTAAGTCCTTGTATCCGAAGATCGACATTGATGCCGTTGATGGCTTTGCAGACGGAACAAGCGAAGAAGATGCCCTTGATCTTATCGATGATG
>CM020182.1:22289594-22300191 GCA_009805545.1 Oryza longistaminata | reverse complement strand
AGAGATTTCAAGATAACAATCTTGGTCCGACTGGGTCTCATGAATCCGATGATGAAAAAACTGAGTCTGACTGATTTCAAATGATGTAATCTTTGACGATGGAGCCTCAATTTGTACAATACTGATGTATTTATGCTGTGCTTGATAAATTAAACTTAGCTTTTGATTTCTTAAAAGTTTTTGTCAAACCTTATTGAGCCTAGAACCCGCTAAAGTTGTTAGAAAACTCCCAGTCCTGATTAACTAAGCCAAAAAATCAAACAAGGCAATGATAAATCGAGTAAGCAAATTGAATTGATAAAAATCACACTCCATTATTATTATGATAGCCCCCGACTGGTAACTTCAAGAAATAGCTTGATGTTGGCAGTCAAGGAGGAGAAAGTATATACAAATAATTCTTAAGCATAAAAACGACGAAGGTGCTCGATATTCAACGAATTGTCGACGTTAGAACCATCTTCACGCTTGAGTCGATAAGATCCCAGCCGAGTAACTTCAGAGATTATAAACGGTCCTTCCCATAAAGGGGATAATTTGTGCCGATCTCGTGTAGATTGAATCTTCCTCAAGACCATGTCTCCAACCAAAAATGCGCGTGATCGAACATTGCGATTGTGGTAACGTCGCAATCCTTGTAAATACCGAGCCGACTGGATCAGGGCTGCCTCGCGAGCTTCCTCTAGTCGGTTAAGATCATCCACTCGGTCTTTTCCGTAGCGCTCCTCTTTGAAATTGCGAAACCGTAGGGACTCAAATTCCACCTCGCTCGGCAACATTGCTTCTGCACCATAAACTAAAAAGAATGGTGATTGCCTGTTGACGGTCCTTAAATCATAATATCTGACTGTCAATACCTGCATATAATGAAATAAAACATAGTATCCAACTTAGTGGTAGGTATTATTACTAATCATTTCCACTAGTGTTGGTGAAATATGTTTATGCAGGTAATTTAGGAGAAAACACATCCGTCATGTGACAAAATGCACATCCGCGCAATTCAGGACACGTTTACACGGATTAGAGGCCCAATAAGTCAATAAAAACCATTTAGAATTGGGCCAAAACATAGCCCAGGTTGTTGGGGGCCCAATTAGCAACCTTCCGGCCGAAGAAGAGGCCGGGAGGAGAGATTTTGGGTTCGGCCGAACCCACCAGTTCGGCCGAATCAATCCTGGCGCTTCCCGCCATCTGCTTTCACCTGGACGGCTCGGATTTCTCCCCGAAGGCGGTTGCAGGGTGTTTTGGTCATTTCTCATACCCCTAACCGTCATTTGGAGCCTATATAAGGAGGTCACCTTCTCATTTCCAAGACACACAACTTTGAGCTGAATTACAAGAGGCTCTATTGTATCTTTTTGTACACTAGAATAAGGTAGAGAGTGAGGAGAAGCTCTGGAGGAGTGCCCGGAAGTTTGGCGCTCATCCGACTTCTACCTCAACGAGTGTAGCTTCCTAGGATGAATTCTGGAGGAGCACCGGAGCTGTCGGTACACACTGCTCCGGGTTCGGAGAACCTTCTTCTATAAAGTAAGCATTCGTGTTCCTTTCTTATGTTATTTAATTACTTAGTCTGAGTAAGATATATTTCCATCTTTGCGGGTTCATTGTCTAGTATTCGTACTAAGTGCTCTAGTACTAGGACTCTGCATAAAAAAGGAAGTTCCTGTACAGGTATTAGAGTAGTAATTAATAACTTAGACGTGGTGTCTAGGTTAGAGATTACTTGATGCAGACATCACTACCTCGGATATACACAACAATCCTCCAACGGTCATTCAAGGACCGATAACAGGAGCTCGTGCGCGACGATTGAATTTAGAGTTGAGCTCGTTCCTATGTTCTTCTTTGTATGAATTCGAGAATAGATTGCTACCTAATGATTATATTGTGATTAGGAACAATGGAGGGGACAAGGAGACACTTGGAGAAGGACTTAGAGCCATGGAGGATCATCGAGGACGTCCAAGTCAAGGTGGAGGCCCAAACCAAGTCGACCTTGGGTGCAATTCGAAGTCCAGGATCAGTCTGCACTAAAACGGGCGCCTAGGTCGCATATGTGCTCGGATTGGGCCGATTCTTTATATGGATGGAAAGCTAAGAAGATAACATTTCCAATGGTTTTGGTCCCACGTCCAAATTCTTTCCGAGTCAATGGGAATCGACCGAACAAGTTGACGTCCAGAATCTGTCCCGGTGCTGCGTCACCATATTTGGGCCTTTGGGCCGTGTATCGTGTTGGAACCCATTAGGGTTGCGTCGAGAGGGGGTTGCACGACCCTAAACTCTATATATCAGTACCCGCCGCCATCTTTAGGTTTTTGGGTTTTGCTTAGATTATTCTGTCAAGAACAGTTTCGCTGCTAGATCGGTTTGTGGAACCCCAAATTCGAGTGCTTAATCCTTCATATGCAATTTGGTTGCAATCTATCTTGTTCTTGCTTGTGTTCTTCGATTCGCATGCAGGGATTAGCCTTCTCGGCGAGGTCAACCGGGTTTCGGCACGGTTGATAACCAAAGGAGACGTGGTGTTGCAATTGCGGGGCTCAAGAGCATGCGCGTTCAAGAAGCCAGATCGATTTGTGTCGTGACTCTTTGTGTCGTGACTCCGCCCAAATCGTTGTTTATCAGAACCTTTTGGAAGATCGGGAACCCTAGTGCACATCATTACCTTTGTTTGTTGTGTATCCCACGGATTTGTCAGAGGCGGGCGGCAGGTGGTGACAGCCCTGAATCCCGTCCGAGTAATCCTCCACGTTTGGATACATCATAGAGATATAGCCGAAACCACGCTGGCAGACCAGCAGGGGTCGGTGCCCGAAGCAACAGATATGAAATTACCTTGCTTAGCGTAGATAATTAAAACACATAGAAAGTCCTCTCTAGCCTGCCTACATATAGTTGTTGTCCTTGGATCGTCTTAGCCTTAGGTAGATTACACACGTTCCCTGAGTTCGATATCCTTTTGGGGTCACCCGAAGGTGAAGTGCTACAACGGTATTCAGTGCGCTTGCGGATTTATCTGTGGTCGTAAGAAATACCAACAAGCATTTCTGGCGCCGTTGCCGGGGAACGGTTGCTAATTTATCCGAGTCTAGGTCATCCTCGTATCTTTATTTTTATTTCTTCTTCTTTTATTCCTTCCCTTGATGAAGCAACCCACAATTCAAAATCTTTCTGCTCCTCGGGCTGATCTTTGTGAGCCGTCCTGTTCTTCAAAACCAATCCTTTCCGATGGCTACGAAATCGGTCCTGGCTTTATAACCATGGTTCGAGAGCAAACCTTCTCTGGTGGTATTGGTGAAAGTCCATACGTCTATCTTTGGGACTTTGAGCTAGTGTGTTCATGTTTATCGATCGTAGGCATGACACATGAGACTCTAAAGTGGAAGTTGTTTCTTTTTTCTCTTAGAGATAAAGTGAAGCAATGGTACACTCTGTCTGTCAAGAAATTCCACGGTGAATGGGAAGAGCTTAAGTGCAAATTCTGCCTTGCTTTCTTTCCATTAACCCGTGTAATTAATCTTCGATTAGACATCCTCTCTTTCCGACAGAACGAGAAGGAATCTCTCGGTGCAGCTTGGGCCAGGTTCTCACTGTTAACTCAGTCTGGCCCAGACTTGTCTTTACCCGACCATATGTTGCTTCAACATTTTCGGTACGGGTTAGACAAGGAGTCTGCCGTAAATCTCGATATTTCCGCCAGAGGATCGTTCGCACAGAAGATAACCGCCGAGGGAAGAGAACTCTTAGATCTTATCTTAGAGAACGATTCTTTTGGCAGAAGCGGAGCCATCCCGGAGGTCAAGATTATCCATGAGGATCCTCTGCATGTGGAGTCGGAACCCGACTCAACTGCCGAATCCTCATTCGAGTTGCTGGAGCCGGAAGAAGAAGAAATTCATCCTCCGGAAATTCTATTCCAATTCAGGGGTGATCTTTATGAAGACTATGGAAACACCCTGAATAATTCTAGCACCAAAGAGGCTCATCCCAAGCATGAGGCGTTCGAGGAGGTGATGTTTGTATCTTCGTTCATTTCTTCTGAACCCATTGTCCATCTTCATGAAACTGAACGACCCTCATCACCCTTGATCAAGCCTAAGCCTTGTCCCTCTGGCCCTCATAACATTGTTCTTGTTTATCATCAAGAAACAACCCAGTTCTTGCATGATGCATCTCTTGAGAAAGAGAACCTTCAGGCCACGGACAAGCTTGAGACATCGACTCTGGAGGACGAGAGAAAGCATTCCACTTATGAGCATGAAAGTTTCTCTTTCAAAATCCCCCAGGATTCATGCTCACAGAAGGAATCCCCAGAGTCCTGTTCGATTAGTACCACTTCCCTGTGCGAGGACCACAACCACCTTCCGGTCCTCATTTCTAACATGTTTAGAAGGATGGTTGTGGATGCTTATATTTATCATAAATACTGCAAATCTCGTATTTGTTTGTGGCACTAATCTTGTAGAGCGATGTCCCGTTGGTCAAGCTTGTGACTATAAACAAAGCACTACCGGGAGATACCCCGGATTATCATGGTAAGTTTTCTTTCTAATAAAAGCAAGAACCAATTTTTAGGATAGTATGCACCTTCGGGTATTCTTGGTCGCTAACCATTGCAGGTTGAGATTAAGAACGAGGGTCATGCGATGCCTAAGAACATAGTAGCTACATCAACTGTACGCTTTGGTGATTCTTGGGATTGGAACACACTCGATAGGAGAATCCGACATCACACACTTGGTTTTTGATGTCTTGCGACACAAAAGTCGAAGTGTGGGGGAGGTCGACAAGCTTTTCATGACGAGTTCCATCAACCAAGGTCATCTTGGTTTGAAGTTGGTGTTAGTCCTAGCTTGCCTGAAAAAAAAATTAGAATAAAACCACGAAAGATTTTAAATACTAGACAGGGATTTTATGCATGTTAGTTTTAGGAGGTCCCTCTAATTATAATTTCTTAAGTTTAGGAAGTTATTAAGAACAGAAGAATCGGCATGACGCATATTTAGAAAATAGCAAATTTTCAGTATGTTACAACGAGCTACATTTGGATCAAAGACCGCATTATGTGCGTGTCTTTGAAATATGGTTATACACCTCACTAGTAGCAATCATGTTGCCAGGCTACACCTAGTCCGTCTATCGAGCTCATGTGTCGCCTTGGCTCAGCCTTTATCCACTCCTAGCTGTGCACAACTTCTCACTCCCGCAGCACTTTCGCGCATACAAGCAAGAGGAGTTGCCCTCTTCTTTTCTAGGCATTTGCTGCTCCACTCCAGTTGGCAGTTGTACATTTGCCCAAAAAAGAGAGATATACTACGTCTCTACAGCATTGTGCCAACGGATCACGCCTTCAAGGCACAAGGTTCTTGCACTCGAGGTGTGTGCATGACCAACTTGCTTGCTTGAGTTGGCATAGTCAAGGTGCCTTCCTCCGCTACAATTTGCATTGAGATGGAGGAGAAAACGACAATCATATGTGACCATGCCACTGCCCTAGAGATTTCAAATTATCCATCACGCTGGCAGTAAGTACACTTAGGTATGCGAAAAATAAACCAAGGTTCACCAAACCTTTACTTAATAGTACCACTATGTGAATATGGCTTGATCATACATGGTTATGTTTCTTATGTCTATTTGCATATGCTCTGGTTTGGATGTTTTCGCGAGACATCTATAGGATTTTTAAATTAAGCATGGTGCTTAGGTGAAAATAGTCTACTTTAATCAAATTGGACATGGAGTTTAGTTTGATTAATGAATTTCAGAGTTAATATGTTCATAGACATTGGATATATATCTTCTGTGGACTAACCCATGCAGGAAAGTTTTCAAATTGACGGGTGAGTCATCAAGTTCAATTCACAATGGAGGTAGGTCAGAGCTGGGAACAAATCAATTGCTAACATACAAAGGAAACAGATATCACCTATCAAGGTGCACGGTGCGTATATTACTAATCGCTCCTTTAGCATGTTCATGCAAATTTACCTCAGCCCTGTATGAGTTGTGCTTAAACGAAAATTTGGTGAATAATAAAATTTTGAAAAAAAAAAGGTGTTTTCAGAATAAAAAAAAAGAGTGTCTCTCGGAAAAAATAAAATAAAATGTTGGCAAACTTGTGGGATCCACGCTTCTTAAGTTTTGAATCCAATTTCATTTTAGTGTGGATGTGAACAATTAATCTTGAGGCTATGATAAAATCTTTTCAAATCATTGTAGTTTTTCTAGTATTTGTTGTCCACTAACCTTTTGCAGTAAATAAAAAGACAATCAAGGAGCAGTGTACAATAACTTCAAACACTTATATCATGCTCCTTATCCATGAGAAAAGATATGCACAGGGAACTAAGTAGAACAAATGCAAAACTTGTTGCATTCTTACATTCGGTTCAAATCTTGGTAAGACCTATCTGGTAAGAATCTCATACACCATGTGCATCCTCATCTCATGTCTCCATCCTGCCAGGATACCCATCATATCCATTGTTGCCATAAAAAAAGAGAAAAAAGAAATAAAATAAAATAAAGTAAAATAAAGTTGGCTCCTTGGTCTTCCAACCAAGTGAGTCCTTTGTGCTTCACTCGTGTCTTTGTTTTTCTTTTTGTGTCCAATAAATGTCACATCCTGATTTTCATCTTAGGATTTATAAATTATTTAATAAATTATTACTAGAATTTATATTATATGTTCATTAATTTACAAGTGAAGTTAAATGTGGGAAATAAAATTTCCTAAATATAAAGCATGGATGGATTTAATTTTTATTAAATTCTCCATGGTTAATTATACTCTCTGGAATTTTCTCGGATTTTTCGGAGCTCAATTCCTAATTTTAATCATACAAAGAGAGTTTCGAGCAATTATTTAAATAATAAATTAATCCTTAAATGGTCTGATTATAATCTTGTTAAGTACTTTGAGTGTCCAATATTTTCAGGATTTTTCCTGAAATTATTTGAGCATTGGAAGTATTTTTAACAATTCAAAGATCATTTTGGTGATGATTTATTGGAAAAGTAATAAAAATCTCCTCCTCAGCTTGGGCCCTTTTCGGCCATTCCTTCCTCCCTTCTCTCTGTTCCTCAGCCCAGCGTAAAGTCTAATCTCCTCCTCTCGCTACAGTGTTCTCCTACCTCCAGCCGGCTGGACAGAAGCCGTGTTCATCCGTACCGGCGCCAATCTCCGCCGAATCCGGTCGCTTCGTTGCTTCCCTTCTAAATTGATTGCAAAAACGGTTCTCTCTATCTCCTCTATTTATCCACAAGAAACCCCCATCAAATTCGTTATCTATCTCACGAATTTTGGCCGTTTTTATTGGGTGAACTCGAGATAAATCCTAATTTCCTTCACACATCCATCTGTTCCCGAGGCGATCTCTCCTCTTCCGACTATAAATAGCATCCCCTCGGCCTCCTCTTCGGTTTCCCCTGTTTCCCGAAGTTTTCCCTAACCCTAGCCGCCTCCCCACGCTCGTCTTCTCTCTCCCGCCGGCAGTCGCTCCAGCCGCCGTTTGCCGTCCTCGCCGTCGCCCTCCTACGCCGCCACCTCCCTCGGCTCCGCAAGGTCGAGCTCTACCCGTCCACTGGTTCCCCTCCGCCAAATCCCGCCGGAAGCCGTTGTCACCGTGAAGGCCGAGTTCGCCACCCCTGTTTGATCTCCGGCCGAGCTTCTCGCTGTGCGGTCGTCACCCGTTCACCCCGAGGCCGTCGTCGCCATCGCCAAGCGAAGCACGTCCACCCTCCGTTGCCCCGCGCTCGTCGCCGGAAAGCCTCGCCATCGTCAACCCAAGGTCCGCGCCTTCGGAGCTTCGTCGCCGGCCATCCCCTCGCCCGTCTGTCATCGCATAAGTGGTGGTAAGGGTCGCGCTTGATATCCTCTCTTCCTGGTGCCCTCCGTTTGCATCATTGTATACCGTGGTTACCTGGTAACCGCCGTTCTCGTGCTCGCCGGCGTCGATCCGGCGTGCAGCCATGTCATCGCGACATCAGCGCCATCTTGCCATCAAAATCAATATAAATCCGGTTATCCCTTTTAAGCATATTAGTTCTTTTTACTATATGTCTCTACTAAATTCATTCCATAATTTCCGGAGGATGTTTTAGCCTTTTATCTCAGATATAAATTATTTGTAAATTGTTTAATTAATTTGGAATAGTTTTTCTTTATAGGCTTTAATTGGAATTAATCTTGTAAAATTCATAACTAATCCATATGAAATCGGAATGAGGCCGTTCAAGTCTCTAAATTCATCTAAAATCATGATCTACATGTTTGTTTACTTTTTATGTACTGTTTTTATTTGGTTTTTATTAGTCTTTTGCTTGTCGTTCCGTTGTTGCGAAGGTTCATGAGTCGTCGGAAGTGTTCAAGAAGACAAAATTGAAGACGATTATTGCAAGGCAAGTCCACAAGATCCCAAACAACCCTTTGAGCATGTTGAACCGTTTAAAGCTAATGTTTTATTTCAACTTATGTATTATTTTTGAATGGCATCGGGTGGTGAGCCTTTCCCAATTATTTAATGGCCGAAGATGACTTATTTTTCCTATGGTGTATAATTTGATTAGCTAGAACCTTATATATTGGTTTGGTTCAGCTAAATGCTATATATATTAATTGCTTAGCCATGCTTAGAACATTAGCTCATAAAATGGGATGAATCATATTACATTATTACTTATGATAATTTTAATGGTAGCCTACGATGGTCAATCGTGCTATGATAATTATATTGATAACTAAACCGATTAATGGTGGTTGTGAGCACATGGTTTTGAAGGTCGTGGTCATGAACAATTAAGGATCGGTTCGCGAGCTACTGTTGTGAGACATTAACCGTGCCAACACAAGCAGCGTGGGCAACGGCTTTACCTTTTGTATAGCATGGTTCATTGCGGGGCACCAGACTGAGAAGCGGAGAGAAGTCCGTGGGGGTCGCTGGGGAGTCCATGCCTTTTTTTTTTTTTGAGGGGGTGATTATGATCCAGGAATGGTGCACTTTGGTAGTTGTGTTGTGCGAGGGGTACTCACAGTTCCTTTCCGAGATACCGTGGTGGTATTGAGGGCATGGTAACATGTCTGGAGCTGTGTCTTGTGGTACAGTGGTACACCTCTGGCCAAGTAAAACTATTCGATATAGCCGTGCCCTCGCGGTTATGGCGGGTTTACAATCTTTTTATGATTAGTCTCATACTCTCACAATAATTATTGATGCTATGGGTGTGGCTGTCAGTTTGGTCGATTAAATTTGAGTTGATTACTCTTACTGTGTTTTTAACTATTCTTAAATATTTGCTAAAATGCTGCTTTTGCAAATGAGCCTATATTATGCATCCTTTGGTATCCTTGTGCACTTGCATATTTGCTGTGTGGCTTGTTGAGTATGTATATGTCACCTTGCAATAATCAATCAACCTCAGTTGAAGAAAAAGGATCCAGAAGGAGAAGACATTTGGCTTATACCCCAGTTGAGCTGCCTGTGGGAGTGGAGCTGAAGCCATCGCTAGACCGTTATTCCGCTGTTGTTTTTCTTTTTGGTTGTAAGTATGTAACGTTATTATTATGATGGATTTGTATATTAAAATTGTCAGTTTGTGTACCTCGGCTTTATCCTGGACGAGGATTCTATGCACTGTTCGGAATTACTAGTGAATTTCTGGGCGTGACAAAGACAAGTGTGGGGGTGATCTTTGCACATCAACGCTATACCAAGCAAGATCACCCTAGAAGTGATGAGCCATGACAAACCACACAAGGGGAATTGATGTAGTCAAACCAATGAGGGGTCAGTCGAACCTCCAGTTGGCTGAACCACCTCTATCGGAATCGTCCTCTGTTTTATACAGAGCGCAGGTTTGCAAATTTTTCCTTTGGACATCCATTCTATCTTGAGTTTAAATTTGATTATCAATTCTAAAATATCGAAGATAATTAAACTCAAGCTAGAGATGGTACAATTAGAGTTTATGCTCCCTGAAAATAACATGCATGCCTATTATTCTTTGCTCATTACTTGTTTGCTTGTGGTGACATATCCAATAGGGACCCCATGTTATCTAGGTAATAATTGAATGAGATATAGTCTGATGATAGAAATCCTGCTCTTCATGTGGCACACTTGGGAATTTATAAAAAAGAAAAAACATATAAACGATGCTAAACTCCTCATTGATATTTTTATTCCCACTAGAGCCATAGGTTGATCATTCATGATTAGCTTGCTACATACCTGCTTGTCATTACATTGAGCGTTGTCAAGTTTTGTGACCCTAGTGAAATGCTTTTCATACTTTCATGGTCAAGATCACATACACTCCACATACACCACCAATGCTTGACTTCTACACTGGAAGTTTGCATTGCTCATTTGTCATTCATTTCATCCATAGTCCAACAAAATAATACTCCATGTCATTTTATGCCTCTTCCTCCAAAGTTCTTTCAAAAGAGAGATAGAGAGAGAGGGCATGGCTATGAAAAGAAAGAAAAAAAATGCTCATACAAGTATGGAGCATGAAATGATGAAAAAAAGAAAGAAAGAAAAAGAAAAAAAAGAGATAGCCCATGGCACTCTCCCAAAATTTT
>CM020182.1:22238830-22289569 GCA_009805545.1 Oryza longistaminata | reverse complement strand
AAAAGACAAGAATTATACTGGTTCAGGCCCCTTGATAGATAATAGCTCTAATCCAGTTGATATGGGATTATATGGTGGAAAACACAGGTTACAAAGGGAACGATGGAACTTGTCGGATCCGGCGAGATCGTAGTCGAGTGGATTCGACTAGCTCTCGATGACTTGGCTCCTCGCTAGCTCCGGCTTCGTAGGCTGTGTGGGTTGTGTTGGCTCTGAGATTCGATGATCTATGCCCTCCCGGGGGGTCTCTTTTATATCGCGGGTTTGGATCTCTCCGAGTAGGACTCGAACATACTAGACCCAATACGATACGTAGGTAACCCAGTTCTGTCCGAGAAGGACTCTTCCCATCTATTGATTTCGTGAAAGGTTTCCTTAGATCATAAAGGAAATATCCGCGTACGCGTGGGTATGCCATGTCGATACGTAACGTATATCGAAGGGTAGAGAGTATGTCTGATCCGTAACCCTGACACTTTAGATTGCATATTTACTATATTGCAAATTGATCGTATGCGATAACAAAATTAACTCTAAACGGTAAAATTGAAACCACTTCTACTTGAACAATAACTTGAATAGAAGTATACATGTTTAATAATTTATTCAAATACTAGTTTATTTATCACCAAAAAATATAAATTTTGTGGAATTTTAGCTCTCTGTTTTGACCTCCTGAAATTTCAATATAACTTTCAGCCTAACTAATTTCATCTTTTCACCAGATTTAAAATACTTGGAATTTATGTGTGAAACTTTGAAAAATGGAACCTATAAACCAACACCTATCACCACACCAAATTCCTGAATTTTTGAACAAGTTTTACCTAGTCAAATCGAATTTACCATGAGAGGGAAAGAAAATAAATCCTGGAAATTGCAAGAACGAATCTATACTCAGTTTTTCACCCACCTCTCTCACCCTCATAGACAGCCATGACTTGGGCCCACTTGTCACTGACCGTGGATGCCTCTTAAGCCCCACAACACACCCATGGGCGTGCTCCCACCTCAGAACTTAAGGGGGGGGCAGAGAAAACCCCTTCTTCCTCCCCATTCATTTTTTTTCGAAAGGACTCCCCTTTCATTTTCACTGCATGTTCTTTCTTTTCCTCCTCAAGCTGAGTTCACATCTAACTTCTCCTCCCCAAACCCCATCCAATAGCCCAAGATCAATCCATGCATGTTAGACCACAACAATCCCCATCATCCAAGCTTTCTATCCATCCCAACATCTTGCACATGCATGGAGAGTTGAGAGAGATCGAGAAGGAATAAGAGAGTGGTGGTTTCAGCCTGCAGGGCAGCAACAGCAGCATTTTATTTTCCTCCATTTGGTGAGCTTCCTTTTCATCCATGGTGCCTCTTTTGAATTCCCTCCATGTTGAACATCTATAGCATAACGTTGTCCACTGTAGACCCCCGATTTTGGAAATCGGAAATCTTCTGTGTTTATCCGTACCAATCCCTGGATCAGTAGTTGGTACACACATACATAGTTGAATCACAACATATCACGAATGAATTCAGGCTAAAAGAGTTAAATACTTACATTAGGGCCAGGTAGCCCGTCAACTATCAGAGAACAGCAGCGGAAGACCAAATAATATAAGGGCCCGGTTAACATGCCACAGGCAGTCGACTGGGGAACGAGACCTAGAACCAGACCGCACTCCGATCATCTTGTTGGATACGCCAGTGTACCGACAAGGGCTTCTCTTCAACACTCTCCTAAAAGATATATAAATAGCAAGGGTGAGTACCAACCGTACTCAGCAAGCCACCACAACAACAATGCGTATGATAGAAGGTATTTCAAGGAATGGCTTCAGGTTCTTTTGCATAAAGCAAGTTTTGCAATTCTTTTCACAAGCCTAAGACCTATCATAGACTGATCAAATTTTAGTACCAGTGTTCACATTAAACAACGACGGTTCTGTCCACCATCCATTGTGATCCCAAGGATAGCTTCCCGCCATTGAGTCGTCATGGTTTTCTGAGGACGTCCACCTTCCCTCCTCTCAGGAAGTGGCTTCATCAGCATAAAAATCATCATGCAATATCCCATCCCACACAAGTTAATAATTTAGAGTCTGGCCAAGTGTAATACATGTCCCGGTGCTCAATAACCGCGAGCACGGCTATTCGAATAGATTTGGTTTACTCACACTGCAGTGGATGTACACTTTACCCGCACTCCGCGACTGCCCAACACATGAGCCTCGTCCCAACACATGAGACGCGTCACGGCAAAGCTTTTCGATAACCTCGCATTGGAAGTACCCGCTCCATGAACTTAAATCCTCATGCACTCTAGACGTCCATGTTTCTAGCAGTGAGAGGAGTTCTGGCGCTCCCGGGAAAGGGAAGTCTCACACACATATTAAATTATGGTTCATGTTAAGTTCACTCTCTCACACACTCATGGCAATCCTACCAATGGCGACACCGATGTAGGGCACGCCTCTCGGCCCTACCTCAACGGCTGTCCCACAGTAGCGCACCTGCCTCACTCAGGTGTGAACCATCTATGTAGGGATACTGCCTCCGCTCGGCTATCTAATCCGCTAGGTCTATACCCATTCGAGAAGTACGGTTGTACGGGGGTCGTTTCATGCTTAACTTCATGGCTCGGTCCTTAATTGACCGGGGACGGTACTAGCCTTTTCCAGATACCACCCAAATCCTCCGTCCGCCCCAGTCGAAAACAGTTGTTTAGTTTTATTTCTCCTTTCACAAATCATGTCATCAACATCATGGTAATGTGGCGCTCATGTCTCCACATGCCGCATCTCAATTACCTTCCCAAAGGTAATTGCCCAAGCATATAGCATTTGATAAATATGAGTATGCATGATTCTAGAATAGCAATTCTAAGCAATTGTCATAATTGACTAGGGACTCATAAGTAAACATGGTTACAAGGGTTTAAGGGTAAACAATAATCAAGGCATGGCATAATCACAAGTAGGATGTTCATCATTGCATGCAATTTTATTTGTAAACAAAATAATTTCACAATTGGATCAACATGTTCAAGGAATAGTGATGATTTGCCTGCCAGATAGTCCTTATTCTTGATAAATATTGATCAACCTTCACCTCCTGGAAGTTGCAGACGTTGCCTCACGACTGACCGATACACAATTTCTATAATCTGAGAAAAACCAATATTCAAGCAACAATCAAATATGCACAAACAAAATATATTTGTTGAGGTCGAACCTAGGGTTGCTCATATTATTCGCGCTTGCTAGTGGATTCTAATCAAGGTAAGAGCTAAGGTTTCTTAGTCTTTCTGTTGTCATGGTGGTTTAGTCTAGCTAATGGCTATGGAAGGATTATGGTTACACATGCATCTATCTAAATAAAATGGTCATATACTAGAGATTATGTTGTCAGATGGATTTAGGATCAATCAAATAATTACAGTGAATCATTTGTATTATTATTATTTTATTGATGGAGGTTTTACTTTAATTATGAACATATTTTTCTTGTCACAACAAATTATGAAAGGATAATAATTATCCATGCTTTGGATGTTAGAGTTGTTTAGGATAATCATATTATGGTTACAGATTATCCCTTAATGAACAATCCTAATTTATAGTTGAACTATAATTATAATTATATGAGGTCAAGATTTATAACTAGTATTTATCTAATATTCATGTTTGTCATATAGTCCCTCTAATTTAATATATGCGACAAGCAAACTAATACTATACCGTATAGTTATAATGGGATGTACAGCATAGGTGTGTGCACAATATCTTAATGTTGAATCATTTGTTTGAATAGTTGCTATTTACTACGAGCGACATAGTACATGTGATTTTAAGTGGATTTATGAGTGAGTTACCGTCTATACAACTTAAGGGTCGATTTCCAACCTAAACATATACTCACTGTATAGGAAATGCCGTTAATTAATTTCGTGCGGGTGATTTTAGTCACACTAGCTCTGTTATTATCTCTCATAAACAAGTTAAAGATTCATCTACGTGTGTTCAACTTTTAGTCACAAAGTATGAGGATAAACATTATTTATACAATTTGGACGTCATGAGTATAATTATATGTTGACATATATTAATAAATGGCACTAATATTTTCCTATACACCCATTAATTTGAAGGATTGATTATAACTAATTTATGTGGTTGCTACAGTGACAAAACATATTAAAGATAATTATGCTACTGTACAATATCCATTTTTATTTATTGGCACACTATTTAGGCTAACTATTATCTAGTCATTTGATATTAATTAATTATAATTATGAATATATTTTATTAAATAGTGAATTATATACCATTGGAAAGCTTATGAATTTAGATGAATTTAGGTTCAAGTTTCACTCAAATCCGAGTTAAGATGAATAAGTTACACTAGTGTAAAGATTCAAATTTGTATTAATTCTAATAATTGCGAAATAGTACTGTTCCTAATTCATTTATTTTTATTCCATAATTTACATTGACTGACCCGTGGGACCGGCCTGCCATGGACACACATATAAGTGAATTTTCATAGATTTTAATCATAGGGACCCCCAATGTAAGGGACTTAACTATAAAAGATCAAGGGGAGGATTACTATTTACTAATCACGTGGGGCCCACTCTAACCTTTCTCCCCATTTCTCTTTTCTCTCTCTCTCTTTCTCTGTTTTCTTCTCTCTCTCTCACGGCCGAGCGGCGCGACGCGGCTACCGGCAACGAAGGGGGGCGGAAGGGCTTACCGGACCGGCGGCGACGGCGGCGGGGTCGATGTCGGAGCACGGCGCGCGGCGACGAGGCGCATCGCGGCGGCGGGGCGCGTCGGCTCAGCGGCGGCGGCAGCGCGCTTCCAAAGAGGCGGCGACGCCGGGGATGGGAAAGAGAGGGGGAAAGGGAGGGAGGTGGTGGGGGTAGTGTGGGGCTAATGGGCAGCCGGGAGGGGCTTATATAGGCGCGGGGAGGGGTGGCCGGCTTTAAACGACGACGGGACGGGCGGGCGGCGTGGGGCTCGGGGCGACGGCGACGCGCGGCGACGGGACGGCGCGGCGCAACGGCGACAGTGGGCGGCGCGGGCGGGGCTCGAGGCGCTGATGGCGACGGGGTGACGCGAAGGCGCGGTAGCGGCACGGGGCTCGGGGCGCGGCAGCGGCTCAGGGCGACGGCGACGGGACGGCCGCGGCGGCGGGGCGCAGGCGCGAGGCGGCGAGGGACGGGCGCGCGGCGCGGGGCTTGGCGCGGCTCGGCTCGGGGCTCGGCGCGACGGCGACGGCGATGCGACGGTGGCGTGGCGCGGCAGCGGCGATGCGACGGCGCGGCAGCCATGGGGCGCGGGCGCGAGGCGGTGGGCGCGCGGTGCGAGGGACGCGACGGCGGCGCAGCGCGGCAGCGGCGATGGCGACGGCGCGCGGCGACGCGACGGCGCGACGGGACGGCGTGCGCGCGGCAGCGGCGCGCGGCAGCGGCGACGCGCAGCGGCGACGCGCAGCGCGCGGCAGCGACGACAAGACGCGACGGCGACGGCTCGCGGCGCGGCAGCGGCGACGCACGGACAGACAGCGCGGCGTGGGGCGCGGGGCGGCGACGCGACGGCACGCGCGGCAGCGGCACGGGGCGCGACGCGATGCGACGCGCGCGCGCCGCGCAGGGTCAGGCACGGCGCGGCAGGGGAGGCGGCGATGGGATGCTGCGCGCGGCGTATGCGCGAGATCGGCGCGGCACATGGGAGCGATGCGAACGCGGGTCGCTGGGTGTTCGGCCTGGGCTCTGGTCGAGCACCTGGCGGCCCATGAACAGTAGCCAGCTGGGAAAATCACAAAAAAAAGAAGAAAAGGGAAAAAGGGAAAGATGGAGGGGCCAAGCTGAAAAATGGCTGGGATTGGAATTTTATTTGAGATGAAATCTATACATTTTGTTTTTGGGAACACAAATATTTTATTTGAATATTTATTTGTTTGTTTGTTTCTCCCCAAATGAATTTGCTTTTAATTAGATTATTCTAAAATTTATCCTAATGAGCCCATTATAAATATAGTGATGTATTTGCTCAATTTATTTGTGTGACCAATTATTTTGTATGAGTTGATTTTATGACACAAGGGACTTAATGAAATGTCCTAAATATTAGCTTATATATTCCCATGAAATACTCATTTGTAAATAGGATCATGATAGTGGTGATCATCATTTCATGTGTACTCATATTATGGCACCCACCTACATTATTCAAATATTTTAATATTCGATAAAATAGGTTAATGATAACTTTTCTTTTATTTGATTTTAATATCTTGTGCATAATTATTTGTAGGGTTAAATATGTTCTCGTAAATTATATCTATTGCTTAAATATAGTTCTTTTCTTTACTTTCTTTGTGATCATTTATGGTTTGGCAAGCAATAGGAATCATAACAACCAGCATGATGCAAAAGTTTTAAAAAGTTCGAAATTTTAGTGATTTTTATTGTCGGGAATTTTCAGGATGTTACACGCCCCACCCCATTGCCATCCCTAAGCGCCTTTGCATCAGGACCATCCGTGGGCCTGAGGCCCATCCTACTAGCCGAAGCACGAAATAGGAGAGCCCATCACAGTCGCGCAAAGTTGGTGGGCAAGAAAGAACAGATACAACTTCTATACAACTTCTGCTTCACTCTCATGAAAGAAAAATAGGTTACTAGCAGTGTGGAATGTGTGCATAGAAAGAGGGTGAAAACTGTATGATCCGCTAGCGCAGCTATGGGCCATTGGCATGACTGGTTAGGTTAGTGCCTCCTATAAATACGTAATAGGTTAACATTTTAAGATGTATAATATGGTTTATAGTTATTGGTAGTAGTTAGAAGTTGTTTCAATGTTTCAACTTCTTTTCCTTTGTATGTGATTTGTTTTTATGAGATAGTGGAGGAAACATATTTAGATTCAACAATCCCTTATCTATCAAACAAATGTGTAAGATTGAGCATAAATAGTCGTACCCATAGTTCCATTCGCCGCAAATATATGGCCCGGTGCGAAGAATAGCGTATAAGCCAGCATTCTGGATCACCTTGAAAAACCTGAGGATGTCGTAGTTCCCCTCAAAGTTATACTACATATCAAAACATTTCATGAAGGTTAGGAACAAGAATATTATGCACATCTCGTATGAGGTGGCGTATATTCATAGTTTGAACTGTAATTATTACTAAATATAACTGAGGCTTTCCTATAAGATCCCTCCATAATTCTAAGAGCACTAAAAATAGCTGGAAATTTCACGTCTGACATATTAAAAAAAAGCTAAACCGTCCAAACTACATGAAATTTGGATTAAACTACTTTGTTTCTTGCATTGGTTAGAAATCAAGAATCTGGTTTAAAAAATAACCTACATGTAGGGATATTACGATCTATACGCAAGGAATATAAGGATGTATAAACTAAGCTTAATTAATCTAAATAATATATAATTATACTTGTCAATTGAACAAATGCCGTGATTCTATTTCATTATCTAAAAAAATATACTCATCAATTAGCTAGGCATATAATCATTTGGATATATAAATTGGCAACAAGTTCACAACAAATTTTTTATAATTTGGTTGGTTTTCATGGTATACTTTATTAATCGTTTTGTTGAATCCCCAGTGGCCCAAAACTCTTAAGTGGACTAAAACTGTTTTATTCATGTCAATAATTAATACTAAAATATAATTCTTTCACTCAATCGTATTGTGTGTCAAAGTGCCATATCTGCTATCCGACTCAGTCAACTAACATTATAGCCAGCCCACCCCTGACACAACTTTTATCAATTCTTGTAGCGATTATATATATAATATAAAAGATTACTGAAATTGATTGAAATGGAACCGCATACCCAACGGTAGGTTACATTCTCACCCGGTTTGAACCATCAGGCGGGTTGATGCTACTACCTAGTTGTAAATTAGGAATACGCTCGCTGCATTGCCTGTGGAGAAAACCGGACCGGTGAGTGACCCAGACAACCCCTCGGTTCACCGGTCCGACGGACTGACTAGGGAACCGTCGGTTGAACCGCGGTTCAATAACTAATATATATATAATGTATATTTCCTCTATTTCAGAGGTGAAAAAATGGTAGGATGGCTAGAGCCAAGCGCTCTCAGTGCACAGACTAGGGTTCAAGTCCTTACGCCACAAGCATTTCTCTGATTTCTGGTTTAGTCGGTTCAATCCGCTCAACCGACTTGTTTAGTTTGATGCTTTTACAATTGTGTTTGTTTGGGAAGATGCCGATGATGCGTGATACCTAGTTTAATGCTTTTACAATTGTGTTTGTTTGGGAAGGTGCCGATGATCCCTGATACCAGCTAATTTAATTTGACTTGACCAACTATTGAAACATTAGCTTATAATATCTTTTTCGTTGGACCGGTGGCAGATGATCCGGCCAGATATATTAAGACGGGAAAAAGTTATTACGTGAAAAAAAAAACAATATCTCAATGAACACAAGCGGCATCTGAGCTTGGGTTGAATCCTCAAACATCGTTCTTGCTCGGCCTATCTACCAACAAATTAAAGCACAGCTACGTTACGCAACGAGAAATGCATGATGAAAATGAGAGACAATTTTTGCTTCCGTTCCACCGCGGTTAACTGTTCGGTGAAAAATTGTTATCTTCAAATGATAGGGAATGAATAGTGGATGATGCGATGCTACCTGTTGCAGTTCCAATAAACATGCGTTTTCCTATCGTATCCTATCCTATCCAATATATACACCCTCTCTTAAACCCTCTCCATAGTCCATATAAGAAGATGTTGATATCTTTTTTTTTTCTAAAGTATGGTGCAAGAATATTTTAAAACTCTTGAGATGTTAGAGAAAACCAATCAAATAAGACATTTGTATACAATATTTTTTACAATAGTGGAGTTCGCCATGTAAATATATTTTTTCCAATAATAAATGTTTTGTCAAATAGCTTAGTTGGTTAGATCAAGTTCTTCTTGTATTTTTTAATTAAACAAATAGATAGAAATATAAATTTCTCAATTTCCTAATAACGACGCCAATTAAATAGCACTATAAATTTACCAATTTACTAACATATGGTTGAGTACTTTATTGTAGAAATTTTCCAATTCCAAAATAGATGGCTCAACCACTAAGTTTGCAAGTTCTTGATTGTAGATCACGTTTAAAGGTATTCTTATTAATTTTAGTTATTAATAAAATTTGATTGTGATTTATGAGTATATGGATATGTTTATAAATGCCAGCTTTCATAGATCTAGATAGTAATTTATAAACACCATGGCTAGAGAAGTATGATATATACACGGGAGAAAACTTATCCCTATAGACTAAAAAACATGATATATCAATCAACTCTAAAGAAAATCTCTCACAAAGCGTTTGCATGTATTATATAGTGTATTATATAGGGTGTTTATAGATCTCCTAGAAAATCATGTTGTTTTTTTGTGGTGGACTAGTGATCATTTCCTCAAAAAAATCAAATTATAACATAACTTACATAATCGTACAAATCAAATTATAACATAACTTAAATAATCGTACACGGGATGGTGGCAAGTCTTGATGCGATCTGGTGGTCATAAATTAGAAAGTTTTGGAGGAGAAAAACTATCACAAGTAATATAGCATGTGATCCGGAGGTCATAAATTCGAAAGTATTGGAGGAGAAAAATTATCGTCACAAGTAATATAGCAATTAGCAATTCCGTTTTTAAATAATGGATATTGAGTTCCTCTTTAGCATCCATTATTTCAGCAGGTGGCAAACTTCCAAAAATAAATTTTGGGCTGAGATATATTTATTTTTTTTTTGTTAATAATTGATACTAAGCCCAATTACACAGTAGGTGGGTAGCATACCAAACACCATCAGAACTTTACCCTACAAAATGTGCTTTATCTTTTTCTTCACACAAATATAGCGTGAATTCAACTCACGTTCACACAAATTGAACGCCAAACGAAAACAAACCCCATCAAAACAAAACCGGTCCTAATTGGCAGTGTTTTTTTTTTTTTGTTTTGTTTTTTACGGACTTAAAATGAGCCGAAGTAAACGAAATCCTGAAGCACTTCACCATGTCATTCTAGACTCCTAGTACATCCTCACACAGATAAACTGTTCCCATGTGACATTGGCATCTCCCACCCCTTTGTATAGCTTAAAGCAATTACATATTTACAACAAGCGCGGTTGTGCATGCAACAAAGATTGCACAAAGTTGCATCTCAAGTTAGTAAATTACCAACAAATATGGGACACGGTATGCCAATGATCCAAGATGAACTCAATTCAATCAGTACAACGCCACAGATATGGAAGCAGAGGATTAAGCACGAAGTACCAACACACATCAAATAGCACAAGCACAAAACAATTACTATGCATATCAAACAAAGGCACAGAAAACAGAGCATCAAGTGTCAAAGCCAGAGTAGACGCCACTCCCCCTCAGGAGCCGCTTCTCTTCTTCGACGTAGTTCTTCCCCCTGCTAGCCTGGCCTCGATCTCTCTTCCGCTTCTCCTTCTGTGAGAAGGAAGCATCTTTCTTCTCTTTCTCCATCTGCCTCGGCTGCGGGTTTCGCACACCAATAAGCTTTTCTCCCTCAGTTACTGCAGCTCTTGTGCGCTCCCGTTCTTCATAGGATTCAGTTTGATCTTCTTTGTCGTTGCGATCTTTCCCGTTGGACCAAGACCAGTTAGGCTCAACCTTTGGAGGGGGCACCGTCAAGACAGATGGGCCGCCACGATACCCATGCCGGCTCAAAGCATTGAAATCCACACCACCAGGTTTCTTCTTCTTCGACATAGCTGTTGTTCAGAGAGCTAAAACCAATGTTAAAATGAACACTAACAGTGTGAGGTAATACTCAGAAACATGCATCATCTGGAATCCATAAGACTTTGTTAGGATTTACCAAAACCAAACTGTGCAGGCTTACTGATTACAGCAATTAAAAAGACAGCAAAACAGACAACCCAAACCAACGTATTCTACTGCAATTTAAATTTTTTTTCCCTTGAAAATGCTCTACTGCAATTTTATGGGAGGGAACACTGGATCTATGTAGGCATGATACATTGGAGCTGATGCCCAAAGACTGGCTAAATGTTGACTAGAGGTGGTCAACCTATGGACTTCTTCAGTGATCCAAATAAGGGCCTCAGCTTTCACAGGATGGATGATAGCATCTAGAGGCCGGTGCTCATCATCACTCCCAACTCTCTGCTGATCCCACTGTTTCAAGAGGACATTGGTGAGGTAATGTAAAGGCTGCTTATATAACTGCTTCACCGACCTGCCGAGTCCCAGCCATGTTGTGCATGGGATTACAGATCCGCGGTGAGCAGGAACTGGAATATGCTTCATATACTCTTGATACATTTCAGCCTTCCTGATCAGTGCACCTGCATGATCCCATCATAGTAAGCATGGAAATTTGTATCTCTACGTAGAAAGGAAAAAAACCTTAAAACTACATGAGCTAATCCAAAGAAGAACGCTATTGTCCATGTCTGGAGGGTACAAAATCCAGCTCAAAGCCTCTATTAGTGCTTGAGAACTAAAATTATATTATTTTGCTAACTTATTTTGTAGTGTTAGTCTCTGGCTGATCCCATAGGTATATAGAGAAAGCATATGACTCAACTGCTGAAGCTCCAAGGTAACTGGCAACTCATGACAATTCTTTGTATGACAGATTATGAATACATACTTAGTTATAAGAGAGAAACTGAAACTTAGATAGACTTATTATAGTGGTGTTCATAATTAGCACAAAATCAAATTAAAAACTCCAAGAATTTGTTGGCCAAATCAGCATGTAAAACCAGGTATAACCTGCAAGATTTTCTGGATGCAGGCGCTATGAGCCTGTTAATAAAGTGGTATAACCAGCAGTAAATACCATTGTTTGGGAGACAACTTTTCTCAAAATGTCCATCTTTTAATAATGGCAACAAGTGGACAACTTTCAAACTCAAACCTCAACTGTGAAAATAACATGTGGGCAATATTAACATACAGGGAAAACAGGGTATTCCTCCATGACAATTGTGATAACTCAAATATCAACAATATCACAATAAATTCATGTACTTCAAAATACTGAACATTCACTTCGTCACATGAAGTTCATACTCTATAGAATGCTAAAATAACATATAGCCCGTAGCCTTGTAAGAATGGAACACTAGCTAAGGTAATGTTGCTAAAGTTCTGTCACAAGGAACCCATCCTTAGGCCCTATTTGGGGGAGCTTACGATTCTAAGAAGCAGCTAGTGAGAATCTGGCTTCTAGTTTATTTTCTAGATTCTATAACTACAGCTTCTCAGAATCTGAGTGAAGATCTGAACTGTTTGGGGGAGCTTTTGGTAGTAGCAGCTACTACAGCTTCTTAGAATCTGAGTGAAAATCTGAACTGTTTGGGGGGAGCTTTTGGTAGTAGCAGCTTCTAGAAGAATCTCAGCTGCTAGAAGCTCCCCGCAAACAGGCCCTTAGTTTCAAAAGAAAACCCATGCTTAGTTTGTTCTTTAGCAAAGTATAAGAAAAATGAATACTACCACTAGAGAAAAATAAGTGAGTTCCCCCAACGTACTGCTATATTATTTACTGTTATATCAATCCCAATCAATATGATAAGAACAAGCCCCAAATTTCCATAGATGGTTGGCCAAAATAATCTCAAG
The DNA here is from genome assembly GCA_009805545.1 of Oryza longistaminata. Lineage (NCBI taxonomy): Eukaryota > Viridiplantae > Streptophyta > Magnoliopsida > Poales > Poaceae > Oryza > Oryza longistaminata. Next base: position 22,276,859 of record CM020182.1, on the reverse strand, counting down.
ATAACGTTAACGAATCTACAGTAATGCTGATTCTCCGATGTGAAAGGCAACGAGTAAATAACCACTATGGCTTTGCTTGAATGGAAGGGGACTAGATCCAATCCCTTTGGATAGATACAGAAAACTGCAGTTAAAATCCCTGGCCATCCAAATGGACAGATTCTGATCCCTGCATATAGAAACAAGCCCTAATTTCACAAATAGACTAAATTTACAGTCCGAAACAACATAAGCTAGCTAGGAAACACAGACTAAAATCCATACTCCGTGTTGAACTCATATCTCACAGCCAACACACAATACAGACATTCAAAACAATCAGGTGAGAGCATAGAGAGGCCATAGCATGCTAACAAACCAAAAATGAAAAAAAAAATATCTCCTCGTGAGCTAACAAAAAGACAGAGACAGATCACTGGGATAGCTGAGTACACGAGTAGTTCTCACCGTCTGGTGCGGCAGCTTTGGTGGAATTGGGCAGCCCGAAGGCGTTGTCCCCTTTCCCCTTCCCGGCTTCATCGTCGGAATCCGAGTTCAGGGAGTCGTCGGAGGAAACTTCCAGCGGCTCCTCCCACGGCGCCGCCCTCTTCATACCTAAGCCGCCGCCGCCACATGTGCGGATTAGCGCCACGCCGTTGGAGAGCGGTGGAGGCCGCGGATGATGATGAGCGAGGGGGGCAATGGACGTGTCCTCACCTGGATCACGGAGACGTCACCGGCGGCGCCGCGCGCGGGGGAGAAGCGGCCGGCGAGAGGGCGAAGGTCGCTGGCTCGCTCGCCGTCGCTTGTCGCCGGCGGCGGGGACGACGAGGCCGAAACCCTCGATTGTTGTGTTGGGCTTTGGATCGCTGGATGAGGGTGGAGACAGAAGGAAAAAGTACACCTAAGGTCCCTCAACTTGTCATCGAGTTAGGGCCTGTTTAGTTCGCGAAATCAAAATTTTTGGTGTCACATGATACGTTTGACCGGATGTCGAAAGGGGTTTTCGGATACAAATGAAAAAACTAATTTCATAACTCTCCTAGAAACTGCGAGACGAATCTTTTGAGCCTAACTAATCCACCATTAGCATATGTGAGTTACTGTAGCACTTATGGCTAATCATAAACTAATTAGGCTCAAAAGATTCGTCTCGCGATTTCTTCCCTAACTGTGCAATTAATTTTTGTTTTAATCTATATTTAATGCTCCATGCATGTGTCCAAAGATTTGATGTGATGTTTTTAGAAAAAACTTTTTGGGAACTAAACGGGACCTTACAAAATCGTCCCCCAATCGCAAAACCATATATATGACATCTCTCAACTTATAAAACCGTTCACTTTAGATCCTTTGGTGGTTTTTACCCTGATTTTACCTTACATGGTGGCTGAGTTAGCGCAGAACCCACATGAGCCCCACATGTCATAGTGCCAGGTCATCTCTCTCCCTCCTCTTCTCTCCCTTCCTCATCTCTCTCTCACTTCTCTCCTCTCTGCAGGACGGCTGGCGGGTGGGGACGAGGTCACCGGGGCGAGGCGGGAGAGGAGATTCGGCGGCCGTCGCGTGCAACCTCGGGGTCGGACCGTCGGAGAGGCCCGGGAGGCGGCAGTGGCGACGACGACACGAGAGAAGAGAGGCGGCGGCGGCTACGACGGTTGAGAAGGGAGAGGCGGCCGGCGGCGAAGCAGGGTCGGCGGCAGGCGACCACGCGGGAAGAAGCTGGGCGGCGGCGGCGCCGTGGGAAGAAGCTATCTTCGACGTCATGCCCGCTCCGCCCGCAACCGCCTGCTCCGCTCGCCGCTCCTCCGCGCTCACACACTCCTGCCGCCCACGCCACCCTCGCTCTCCCCATCCGGCTCCCCGTCGACGCCATTTGCCTCCGCCTCGTCGATGAGGTTCGACCATTGTCGAGGCGGAGATGTATAACTGGACTACGACGGATTCGCTTTCTTCTTCCTCCCCGCTTCTCCTCTCTCTCCCCTCCAGATGGTCGACGTTGACCGTCGCCTGCCGGTGTCGCACGACCTCCCGCACCCGCCCTCCCACGTCGCCAGCCTCCGTGGCCTCTCCATAGCCAAAACCAAACGCCTCAAATGGTGTCGCCGCCTCCCGCGCACGCACCGCGGCGCTGACGGCGTGTACCTTGCCGCCGCAGCCTCTTCCTCTCCCGCAGCGCGCCTGCCCGCCGCCCGTCTGCTCCGCCGGCCGACCGCTCCCCCGCACTGTCACACGCTCTGTCAACCGCTCGCCCGGTCCTCCGGCAAGCCAATGCGGCGGGCGCAGCTGCCGCAGCCGCCGCCCGACGCCCGCCCGCTCCGCCAGCCAGCTGCTCCCCGCGCCGTCGCCCGCTCCTCCAGCTCGGCCGCTCCACCACGCGTCGTGCCCTCTCCGGCGATCTGCTTGGAGGGGAGGGGAGAGAGGATAGAGAGAAGAGGGGAAAAGAGACTAAGGTTTCACTTACATGTGGAGCCCATGTAGGTCCTACGCTGACTCAATCGCCACGTCGAACAAAACTGGAGTCAAAACCACCGAAGAACCTATAGCAAACGGTTTTCTAAGTTGAGGGATGTCATATATCTGGTTTTGCAATTAGGGGGCGATTTTGTAACTCGATGATAAGTTGAGGGACCTGCGGTGTAATTTTTTCCGAGACAGAAATACCCCTCTATTGGGCCGGCCCATTAAAATGGGCTAGGAAAATGTTATCCCGACCTCCATGGATTAACTTTTAATCTTAACAGTCCAGTCCATTCATGACACCTTATTTCATTGTAATGTTCTATTCATTTTCATTTCCCAGTTCCACCCTTCATAACCCATTATCGAAACTCACGCTCCGGCCGGCTTCTGGGCTAGTAGCAATGTGTTTGCTTTAGGTGTATATTTGGTAGTGATATGATTGCAAATGCTCTTGTTTAGCACAACTCTAGATTTTAGATCATGTTGAAAGTTTATATATGTTAAATTATAGTTGTTTAAAGTTTCGTATTTTATTTTAAATAAAAGTAAAATTATTTATCCAAATGTTACAGAGAAAATTTGATCTATAGCAATGGGAAAAAAATCAGTACTAAAAAATAGCACAAAATTTTCCCTTTTCAACAAGAAGCATATGCCACTTAGTTTTTCTTCAGTTCATAGCACTCCTGTCATATGTTCCGTTCATGTATGTAGGTTTATATACTTTTTTTTTTGTTACCTTTATTTTCTGTGCTACAGAAATTTTCTCAATGTTTTGACCTAGTCGTAAATTCAGATTCATGAACTTGTGAATCTAGAATACCCAGCCCCAAAACATGTTGGATGGATCCGGAGTTGTGCCAAGCATTCCCCTATTAGGGGCAACTATCTCATTTATTGATCAAATTTATTCAGACCATATGCGTCCCTAAATCAACAGCAGATGAACACAATCGCCAAGGCAAAACACACAACATGCCAAGAACACAACAACAGAGATTATTCTTCTTGGTTACTGATGATTATTTTTGTATCGCATTGATCAGATCTTGGGGACGGCGGCGAGGGCTTCCTGCAGCTTCTCGTCGGAGTGGGAGAGGTCGACCATGTCGCCCCTCAGGTACTTCTCGTAGGACGCCAGGTCGAAGTGGCCGTGCCCGCACATGGCCATCAGGATCACCTTCTTCTCCCCCGTCCTCTTGCACTCCATCGCCTCCCTGATCGCCGCCGCGATCGCGTGCGTCGGCTCCGGCGCCGGGATGATCCCCTCCGTCCGCGCAAATTTCAACGCAGCTGGAGTTCAAAGCAAAAAAAATTATGCAATCACATACATCAGCTTTCGGGAGAACGAAATCATGGATAATTTCAGGTTATAAGACTTTCTAGTATTGCCCATATTTATATAGATATTAATGAATTTAGACACACATATATATCTAGATTCATTGACATATATATGAATGTGGGCAATACTAGAAAGTCTTATAATATAAAACGGAGATAGTAGTACGGAGTACCATCGAAGCATTCGGTTTGTTGGATGGCAATGGCTTCCATGAATCCAAGCTCATACACATGGGAGATTAGTGGCGCCATTCCATGGTAGCGAAGCCCTCCTGCAATTGCAAACAATGGCTTGGGTTTATTAGCAACCAAGAACTTCAAATTGGGGCAAGAACTGAAGAAGTGTGCATTGTTGAGATCGATAAAAGAATTCGAGACCTGCATGGATGGGGTCGGGGACGAATCCGTGGCCGAGGGTGTGCATCTTCATGAGCGGCGTGAGGCCGGCGGTGTCGCCGAAGTCGTAGGCGTAGACGCCCTTGGTGAGCGTCGGGCACGCCGCCGGCTCGACGGCCTTGAACGCCGGGCTCATCCTGCCGGCGAGCTTCTCGCGCATGAACGGGAACATGAGGCCGCCGAAGTTGGACCCGCCGCCGGTGCAGCCGATGACGACGTCGGGGACGTCGCCGGCGGCCGCCAGCTGCTCCAGGCACTCCTCCCCGATCACCGTCTGGTGGAGCAGCACGTGGTTGAGCACGCTGCCGAGGCAGTACTTGGTGTCGGCGCTCCTCGCCGCCACCTCCACCGCCTCCGAGATGGCGATCCCGAGGCTGCCCGGGCTCGCCGGGTCGCGTTCCAGGATCTTCTTCCCCGACTCCGTCGCCGCCGACGGCGACGGGTGCACCGTGGCGCCCCACGTCTCCATCATCAGCCGCCGGTACGGCTTCTGGTCGTACGACGCGCGCACCTGCCACACCTCGCAGGTGAGCCCGAACAGGCTGCTCGCGAACGACAGCGCGCTGCCCCACTGCCCGGCGCCGGTCTCCGTCACCACGCTCCTCACCCCGGCGGCGGCGTTGTACCACGCCTGCGGCACCGCCGTGTTCGGCTTGTGCGACCCCGCCGGGCTCGTCCCCTCGTACTTGTAGTAGATCTTCGCCGGCGTGCCCAGCAGCTTCTCCAGCCTCCTCGCCCTGCATCACCAAAATCCGCCATTGCAAGAGCTTTTAACAAAGAACTCATCTGAATTCCAGCGCTGAGATTGGCAACAATGCAGACCAAGTTCCAGAGGCTCATCGGTTGCCCACATTCCCCAGTACGCCATTAAAAATTACTACTCCCTCCTTTTATGATACAAGACGTGTTGACTTTGTCAAAGTCAAACTGTTTTAAATTTGACTAAGTTTATAGATAAATATTTATAATACTAATTAGTTTCATCAAATCAATAATTAAATATATTTTCATAATAAATTTGTCTTGGGTTGAAAATGTTACTACTTTTTTCTATATCTTGATCAAACTTAAACATAGTCAAAACGTCTTATAACGTGAAACGGAGGGAGTACTAATTTATAGATAAGACTTAAAGCTAATATCCAATAAAAACTACGTTGAAAATATTTTAAAATTAACTTCAAAATTAAGTATGGAAAATTCAAATTTTGGTTTTAACTTTAACTTATTAGGCCAACTGATGGAGCTCATAGTGTTCTACCTGATCAGCGGCGTCGGGCGCCAGAGCTTGTAGACCTCAGCGACTTCCTCCGGGATGTCGATGAACCGCTCCTCGGTCACCTCCTGCCTGATCAGCTCGTCGGGGAAGAGAGGGGACAGGTCACTGGGGTTCAGTGGCTGGTGCGTCTGCGGGTGCAGCGGCGGCGGCGGCTTCACCGGCAGGTCGGCGACGAGGTTGTACCATTGCTTCGGGATGCTCACAGGATTCGAGCTGGCCCTGACAGTGAAGCTTCTTCTTCTGACAGAAGCTCTCTGCTTTGGTTTGCAAAGGAGTGAGGCTTTTTCTGAACCTGCTGCTGCAATGCAGGTAGTAGTGTTCATCAGGTTAGTGTGTGTGCAGATTTGCAGCTCCAGAATTCAGAAATTAGATTGAAGGCCAGTTCACTTTAATACCATTTTTAACTCTACTAAATTTTGGTAAGGTTGCCAAAAAAAAAAGTGGCTACATTTAGTTTGTTGACAAATTTTGGTAACAAGGGCATGTTTGGATTGAAGCCAATTCTTGCCCTACCAATTATCTGGTAGTTTTGAATAGTACTTGTTAGCTATTTGGATTGAGGCCACATCTTGCCAAAATTTTGGTAGCTATACCAAAATTTTAGCAATGCCAAGATTTGGTAAGATTTTTTTTTGGCATCAAAGTGAACAGGCCCGAAAAAAAAAAAGATATACTACTATTAATTGCCATAAGATCTAGATAAGCATTTTTCAGCCACATATCTGATATCTCAAAGTGTTGAAATTGTTGCATAGAAACTGAGTGCTAGGAGTGTGGTACACTGATTAATATTTAATTTGGACATGTACTACCAAGATGATGTCTACTCCTAACTGAAACATTTGTGTTTTGCCTTGCCCCCACAGTTCTGCAATTTGGTTTAAGATTCCCAATTCTGCAGGACTGTTAGAAGGGAGGGAAAATACTGAACTTACATAATCTGTACCAACATCATCATCAGCTATTATGTTCATCTATAATCAACTATTGCACATTTAGAAGGAATGAAAATCAATCAGAAGTGCCCAACTGGGGCATGCTACTGGTTAGTTTACTTTATTTTTCTACAAGGAGAGCATGCTACTGATTAATTTAATTTAATTTTCTGCAAGGAGGTCAATGCTACTGTTGATGGGTTTGGGCTAGATAGCAGACAGAACAGTATCACAACTAACCACTGATAACATAATTAATTCCTTGAGATCCAAGTGCACAGAAAACAAGTGCAAAAATAATTAAATAAAGAAATGGGTTGAGTTCTTGAGTTGCTCTACAGGAGTAACAAGAAACATAAACCAATCCAATCCAATCCAATCCAAGAACAGCAGCAGAACACAACACAACGTTGCTCCCATCTCCTCCAAGATGAAATCTTGGGCTATCAATCAAATTAACCCACTCCAAAGAATCCAAGAAACCTACACACGAGAGGGCAGGAGGAGATGCAGAGTGGCAGGGGCTCTGCAGGGATGGGGGATCCACCTTGTTGGAGCAGGGGAGGTCGGACGGAGGCGGTGGTGGCCATTCTTTCTTCCCTCTCTTCAGCTCCCGACGACCCTCGCCGTCGGTTCACCGGAGTAACTGGTCAACCCCCAAACGCGAGCTGGAGAGCTGCCTGCTCTCTCTCCTCCTGTGATGCAGCTGGTTTTTGTAGTGGTCGGCTCTGACGGATGCAGCAAATTTTATTCTTCTATACCTAGGCGGTGGTGCTTCTCCCGGGCTTGCGTTTGATGGCAAAGGGAAGGGAAGGGAGGGAGGGAGGAGAGGAGACTCGGTTTTGCTACTGCGCCATCGGATCAACGCAACTGAATGCGATGGCAATGGCAACTCTGCAATCGCAAGCACGGCGGCTGGGGATGCAAGGAGGAGAGCCACGTGGGGAAATTGACTCTCAGCCCCATCGTTTGGCCTAAACAGCCAAAGAATAAGCCAAAATTTAAATTTTTAAACTTGATTTTGAAGTTGATTTTGAAATGCTTTTAACGTAATTTTTGTTAATGTTGGCTTTTAAGTCGCTACGAACAAATCTACAAAAGTTTTACTTATAAATTAATTTTAATTTTCTAATAAGCCAAATAAACCATTTTAGGTAAAGTGGCAACCGATGGGAGCCTCTGGCGTTGGATCCTCTGTATCTGTGTGAAGTGTAAACGCTGCTACCTTCGTCCCAAAATGTAAGAGACTTTGATGGGATAGAACACATCATATTACTTACAAACATATATATATATATAAACATATATAGTTATAGTAATAGGATATATCGTATTCAGCCGAAACTCTTTATATTTTAGGATGGAGTACCGAGCTGAGGCTAATGACACAACAACTCCTTTCGTACACATGCAATAAAAGTCACATAGACATATTCATATTAGATGTGTCATATTAATATACTATTATTTGTTTATCTTGAATTCCTCCTCCATCCTATAAAGAACATACCTAGTATGGGATGCTATACATCTTAGTTCCATGAATCTAAATAGAAAATGTGTCACATCTTATATTATGTTTGTTTTTTACGAGATGAAGGAGTAGTATTGCACTTACTGTACTAAAGAGTATGGATGGAATTATGGTCTAATCACAAAATTCCTATATCATAACTATATTTTCCATTAAATTCGGAATCAATACGGATATTGTCGGATAACATGTCACTTATCCCATATCCTATCATTTTTATATTTCTAATTCATTGATTTTAAATCTAGTGAGGCAATTAGTATTAAAAAAAGATAGTCAAGAAACAAAATATAATAATATTTGTGAGCTCGTAAAATAATGATGAACCAATCTTTCATTATATTCATAGTAGAATTCCATACATGTTTGATCATAGGGCAGATACAAACTCTTTTCGTATTCTAAGCCTTATTTGTTTGCAGGTTCGAATTCGAATTCGGATATTACAAGATATCTCATTTTCTCTCTTGTATCCTTCCCACGAGCCTTTAGTTGGGTGGACGGTTGGGAAATGCCCGTTCTGTCTTCACCCATACTACAGACTCAATAGAGAAAAAAAAAGTATAAACCTAAAAATTCATCGGATACATAAATAGACATCTCATATTTATCAATGTCCTCTGAGTAAAATAAAAAGATTAGTTACATATACTAGATTACAAGTAAACAAACTACTCACGGTTAAATCTGGAGTAAGAAACATACATAAATCACAGATGTTCATTTGTGAATATATTGACAGTTGTTAAGTACACATATGAAGTGTGCAGTATGTATTTTCCCAATCACAAAGGATCTCTCGTTGCATGGCTAAATGCTAGTCCCTCCGTTAAAAAAAAAAAAAAAGACAACCTACACATTTTTAAAAGAGTTAATTATAGTTTGTACTAGATTTCTTTACCAAAGTTGTATAATGGACTAGGGCTAGCTCATCTCATATTTTCACTTTGAACCAGATGGACTTATAGTTTGTTGCACATTAGACCTGGTTGATACATCAGCCACTTGATGAGCTCTTTTCTATGTCCTCAAACTAAAACTCACTCCTTCCAGATTCATGCTCACACTTCTATACTCAGCCAAGGGCGGACCCAGGGGTGATGCCGGGTATGCACCGGCATACCCAAAAAATTCGTAAAATTTTTAGCAGGTAGTATGCATCAATGGGTCAAAACATTTTATGGGTTCCTCACCAAACTAAAAGCCCAGGAGGCACCAACCCAATCGTTGCACAGCCCACTAGAAAGGCACCTATGTGCGTGCATTCCCCCTAGACTGGCACTGGCAGGCGCTCACATGTTAGGGTTTGGCACTGGATCAAATCATCGACCGGGCGTTGGCGACGCGTCACGTCACTGCGCCCATTGGCATCTGCGGCTTCAGGGCCTCGCAGCGAGCACAACGCATGGTGGGTTTAGGCATCGTGGCGCTACGACTGGGCAGCGAGCGCCGGTGGCGAAGGTTGCCGGCTACCGTTTAGGCACTAGCGCCTCGACTAGCAGCGACAGCATTGTCAGCGAGTGCCTGAGGAAGGCAACGACCGCTGACCAGGCCATCAGGGACCAACTCCAGCCATATTCAACTATTCTTTCACCATTTGTTGCTTCTTTGTCTCTAATTTTTCTTTTGACACTGAGAGGCATAGTGATTGCAAAATTGAAAACTAGAATGAGTGAAAAAGTGATACCAGTGAGAGTTCAAACTTCTAATAATTGAATGCACATTTGTGTGATTTGTAAGCTGAGGTCGGATTGAATCGATCAAATTAAAGTACGGAAAGGATTAATTAGAGGAATATGGAGCTTTTCGTTCTTTAGCAAGGCACCGTCAGATTCTACATTAACTAGGCCATGCTCAAAGATTCTATTCTAAGAAGCTTATGGGCACACCCAGCAAAAAAATCCTAGGTCCGCCACTGTACTCAGCACCACTGATGAGCTCATAGCAAGCCATGTCCCTGATAGTACTATTAACCTATAATGAACGGAGGAAGGATGGACCTAGGTCCTCCTCGAATCGATGCAAGCGCAAAGCCACTCAAGCTTGGGGCTATGTGGTGCAGGAGCAAATTGACGAGATGTGAGCAGTGCGATGGAGGGCGGCACTCTAGAGTGCTCTATTAGCTATTGCCTATTTGAGCTTTCACACCAGCCTAGCGAGCTCAAGGAGAGAGAGAGCAAGCGAAGAGAGGGAAAGATATAGAAGAAGCTAAAGTGTTCCAAAGTGAAACTAGATGTGCGGATGGTTGGAAATTAAGCTTCCTAACACGCAAATCGGAGTGACTCATTAGTGCATGATTAATTAAGTATTAGCTAATATTTTTTTGAAAAATATATTAATATGATTTTTTAAAATAACTTTCATAAAAATTTTGCAAAAAAACGTACCGTCTCGCAGTTTGAAAAGCGTGCGCTTGGAAAAAGAGAGATGGTGAGTTGAAAGGAGGGGGGAGAACACAGCCTAGTCTTTCCCGGTTCAAATTGAAAATGTTGTGCTGCTCCTAGTCCAAGTTGCCACATTGGTAAAAAGAAGTGGCCCTATATGCAATTTATTCTTTTTAAAAAATGCAACCTAGGAAATGTCACCTCTACTACTCCCTCCATTCCAAAATATAGGACACAACTATTTTTTAAAGGTGTTTCATAATATAAGGCATGCATGCATGCATGGAAATTAATTAGCATCTCTTCTCTCCTAAATTATTATTTTTTAAATCATACACTCACAAGATGTTTAATTCTATTGGTTGCATGTATTGTATTAGTTGGATTGATTCAAACAAAGAGGTGATAATAATTGTTTCTTGGTCTTTAGGTTAAGGGTGGCTGTGCCTTATATTTTGGAATGGATGGAGTACTAGGTTTTTTTTTTTACCGAAGGGAGTAGGAGTACATGTCAGTTTGTACTGTAACTTTTCACTGTTCCGAGAAAACACCGTTTAGCTTCACTTTTCTAGGTACTGCAGCATCTTGATTTCTTCTTCAATGCTGAGCAGAGGATCCGATTCCGGGAAACACACGGAGATGGGATTTGTAATTAGAGCGGTACAACTATAAGTCAGCTATAACCACGTATCGAGAAAAAAAAGAGAAGAGAGAGAAGAAAGTGGGCTACAGATTTATAGCCGGCTGCAATACAGACTCTAGACGTTATATGTGTATGAGAGGTAGGACCGGGTATTAATGGTGTAGTATATTTTTATAGGTAACTATTATATGAATGGACTATTAGATTAGCTATAGATGATTAAGAGCCAGCCGTTGGCTATACTATATAACTAATTATGTTTTGTTTATTTGGTTTCTTTCTCTGATTAGTATAGGGCGTCCATTTTTTACTCGATTGGCTATAATGTAACCCCTCCGGTGAAAACAAAATGTGGTTTAGGATTTTTTTTTTCAAAGTGACACTTTAATTTATTTTGCATAAGGTAATCGCACAAATATGATAATATTATGAGAGCTCTGGTTATAGCAAATTTGGCTATGTCCCTTTCTGCTCGTAACAACAACAACAACCACGACGACGACGACGACAACAATAATAATAATAATAATAATAATGTTTATATTACCTTAATAAATACAATGCAAGCAACAATTAGATTAGAGATCTTGTGAATAGAGGATTAAAAAAATTTAGAGGAGTAAAATGTGCTATTTATTGCAATGAGAACATATATATTATTTGAAATAATTATGGTCAACGTGAGCTTATGTTAATTGCACGACTCTAATATGAAAGGTTTTAGTAAGAGTGGTAGATAATTGGATTAAGGATTTATAAGGCTTTTTTCTCACTAAATTTCATCTCTTCTTATTCTTATGAGCTAGTGCATATACCAGTTTTTGAAAATACGCAAAAGGCTTGCCTAACAAAATTTGGTAGAGAATTTGCCCACGCAGAGACCACTTAGAATATAGAAATTTTACATGAATTAGTTTATTTCCTGTGAAGTTTGTTTTGCTTTTCCAACAAAAACCGCAAATTATTTTCTCAAGGTTGATCTCATCTCTTACATCACACCCCTGGCCTGGAAAACTTGAATGGTTGGTCGCCTCAACCGTTGCCCGTATCATGTCGGATTCACCTACCCTTAATCCTAACAATCAAATTAGAACTGGAATAATACTCTCATTTTTTTTATTCAGTCAGAATGAAAAGTGAAACGAGCGAGAAATCAAGTTTTGCCTTTGTGAGAACACGGTTTTCTCAGAAGCAACAACAGTTCTCCTTTGCTAAAAGGCCATGGAAAAATCGTTGCAAATTGCAACAAGTTAGCACCTAATCTTCCCCAGAAAATGTCCATCACCTTGACCTTATCTCCTAAACCAATAGGACAGTACTTTCAGAATGCTGACAAATATTTCGGTGTTAGCATGTAGCCGTCTGTTGCCGTTGCTTTCTCGGTAGCCAATGTGTCCAGCTCATAGTGCTGCCAGAGGAAAAAGCAAGACAGAGTAGTCAGAGATCAAACGCATAATTTGTTATCAATATCTCCTAAGACAAACCAAGATTAGCTAAGACTAGTAAACTATAAATCGTTTATGCGATGTGCATGTCTCTGTCAACATTTCTTCTGCCGTTGATGCTGTGTTCCAACTAACTCCCTCGATCTTAAAAATAAACCAATCTAAAATAGAATATGAATATAATGAATTTGGATAGCAGGTTGATTTATTTTGAAACGGATGGAGTACTACTGTTGTAGTGACACCACACTGCAAATATTTGTAGTAGTGTCTCTACTTAAATAATTATTTAGTCCTAGGAAAAACCTAAATGATTATTCAGAGTAATAAAAAAAAAACATGTCTCTGCTCACAGGAGATTATGAACAACAGGTTAACTCTTGTTTCCTGATGAACATAGTCTGATGAAGATACAAGAAGAAGGTTCGATAATGGACATTTCTGTAGCCAAAATTTAAATTTTAAAACTTAGTTGCATACTTAATTTTGGTTTTCTTTTTCATTGTACTTTATTTTTAGCACTTACTTTTAAATCGGTAAGAATATATAAAAATTTTACCCTGTGCGGGCCACAGATGGGCGTGCATGGGCTAGGAAGAGAGTCCTGAAGGCCCAGGCAAACGGTGACACACACTGTAGATTCAGACTGGCCCATTAATTAGATGGCATTTCGTTTAGTTTAGGAATAAGTTCACCGGAGGTCCCTCAATTTAACAGCGAGATTTTTTAAGGTCCCTTAACAACAAAACCAGAAATGTGTATCCATAAACTCACTCAAACCGTTCAAAGGAGATCCCATGACAGTATATATGGGTGGTTTTCACTGACGTGGCATCCAAGTCAGCAAAAAAGGGTCTACATGTAAGTGAGATGAAAAAATTATCAGACCCACATATCTTATTTCTTTTTTTTCTTTTTTTCTCTTCTTCTCTTTTGCTTTTTTTTTTTTTTTTTTGTCTTTGCCAAAAAAGGGAGGTGGCGACGTCGGCGGGCGAGCCGGAGGCAGGCGGAGCGGCGGCTCCGGCGCGGAGAGAGCAGAGGAGGGGCGGGGGACCAGTGGGCGAGCGGAAAAGGAGTGCCGGAGCCGCCGCTCGCCCGCCGCCGCCGAAGCTCCGCCGCCACACTCGCCCGTTGAGATCATCAAGCTCTGCTCCGAGTTCCTCAACGCCGACACCGACACGACGTCCACCACGCTGCGGTGGATCATGGCCGAGCTGGTCAAGAACCCGTCCATCCAGTCAAAGATCCACGACAAGATCACGGCGAAGACCGGCGACGAAAAGGTCGAGGTCTCCGAGGAGGACGTCCACGGTATGCCGTACCTGAGGGCAGTGGTCCTGGTCCTGGAGGGTCTCCGGAAGCACCCACCGGGGCACTTCGTGCTGCCGCACAAGGCAGTGGAGGACATGGAGGTTGGCGGCTACCTCATCCCCAAGGGCGCAACGGTGAACTTCATGGTGGCCGAGATCAGCAGGGACGAGCAGGGTGGGCAAAGCCAATGGAGTTCATCCCGAAGCGGTTCCTCCCCGATGGCGACAGCGAGGGAGTGGACGTGACGGGCAGCAAGGGATCCGCATGATGTCGTTCGGCGTCAAGCGGAGGATCTGCGTGGGGCTCAACTTCGCCATGCACCACCTGGGATACTTCGTGGCCAACATGGTGAGGGAGTTCAAGTAGAAGGAGGTCGCCGGCGACGAGGTGGAGTTCGTCGAGAAGCAGGAGTAGCGGTGGGCGAGCAGAGCGCGGTGGGCCTGAAGAAGAGAATAGAGAAAAGAGAAGAAGGAGGAGAAAAAAAAGAGAAGAAAAAAAATGTGCAGCTGACATGTGGGCCCTACATACTTTTTTTTTTTTACTGACTAGCACAGGTAGAGAAAGGCTTTTCACTCCCGGTTTGTAACCATTTGTATTTCAACCGGGACTACGAATCCGGGACTAAGATCGCAATTCAAATACCCGGGATTAAATATCGATTTTTAGTCCTGGTTGATAACACCAACCGGGACTAAAAATGAAACCATTTTTAGTCTCGTTAGTGTTACCAAACCGGGGCTAAAGATGGAGCCAGATCCAGTTGGTAGTTTCTCTTTTCTTGTATTGTTTTTTAATTTGAATATTGATTTCACCACATCCCAAAATCACAGAACAAAACATCATCTCCAAATCTCAAATTGATCATTTACAAATCCACCATCTCCAAATACATCACAGATGTTTAAAAAAATACATCACAAAGTCTAAAAAAAACATCACATATCCACATCGCACCACATCACACACAGATCAAATACATCACAAATTCTCGAAAGCAAATTCATCACAAATCCGAAAAAAAAAACAAATCCTCCTCTGCCGCCGTCGCCTGCCCGCCGCCCTCTGCAAGACCGCCGCTGCGCCGCCAGCCCGCACCCGGCCGCCGCCGCGGTCTCTTCTTCCGCACGCCACCGCCTGCGCCGCCGCGGGCCGCAGCCCAGCCGCCTCCCGGCGGCCGCCCTCCGCTGGCCGCGCCCAGCCGCCGCCCGGTCGCCGCGGCCTCTTCGCTACCCGGCCGCCGCCCTCCGTCGGGCCGCATCCCAGCCGCCGCCGCGGCCGCTTCTGCCGCACGCCGCTGCCTGCGCCGCCGGCCGCATCCACCGTCCGCCGCGCGCGGCCGCGCCTGCGTTGGGGAGGGAGCCGCCGCGCCCGCAGGGGAGGGGGAGGAGAGGGGAAGGGGAGAAGGGGGAAAGAAGAAGGAGATGAGAAGTTGAGAAGGGAGGAGGAGATTGGAGAAGATAAGAAAGAGAGGAGGAGAGATGAGAGGATAAGGCTGTGCGCGTGAGAGGATCGAGGAGGCGCGGCGCTTGCTCTGCGATTTTTTTTTTTGTTTTCTTCTTTTCTCCCGTTGCTATATGGAACCGGGATTAAAAATGGATCTTAGTCCCGGTGGTAACACCAACCGGGACTAAAGATAATGGACAGGTCTGACATAGCCTGTCTTCTTTTAAAACCGGGACTAAAAATGATCTTTAGCCCGGTTGTAACACCTGTTACCAACCGGGACTAAAGATTAAAAAAGTGACATCAGTTCTTTCAACCGGGACTAAAGATTTCAAACCGGGATTATTGTGGATTTTAGGCAACCGACCAAAGATGGTTTCTCCAGTAGTGTAGGATGCCACGTCAGCCAAACCACCCATATATACTGGCATAGGACCTTGTGTGCATGGTTTGTGTGAGTTTAGGGTACACGGTGATAGGGCTGGACGTCGAGCTAGCTCGGCTCAGCTCGACTCGGTCTGGCTCGTTAGGATAACAAGCTAGCTCGGCTCGTTATCCTAACGAGCTAGAAACCAAGCTCGGCTCGGCTCGGCTCGTCAGCACAGCTCGAGCTAGCTCGTTTAGCTCGTGAGCTTTGGGGACGAGAGAAAGCGAACAAGGAGAGGAGCCGAGAGAGGGCGCTGGGAGGAGCGGCGCAGGCGACGGCGTCCACGGCGGCGTCGGCGCCAGGGAGGAGCAGCGGCATCCACAGCCGCGTGAGCGCCGAGGAGGAGCGGCGCGGGCGGCGGCTTCCCATGGCCAGCCGCGTCGGCGTCGGGGAGGAGAGGTGCGGCGGCGGTGTCGGCGCCGGGGAGGAGAGGCGCGGGCGGCGGCATCTGCGCTGGGAGGAGCGGCGCGGGCGGGCAGCGTCCACGGCTGGCGCGTGTCGGCGCCGGGGAGGGGAGGCACGAGCGGTGGCGTCTGCACCGGGGAGGAGCGGCAGCGTTGAGGGCTGGCGCCTGGCGGCGGCTTGGGTGGGGATTGGGGATGGGGACAAGCCAGAAGGGGATTCACTCACTAGGGTTTTGAGAAGGGGATGGGCTGTTGGGCTGGGCTGGACGCCTGGGCTTCATTTGCTTTAGCTCGTTAAGGCTCGCGAGCCAGCTCGAGCTGGCTCGTTATCTCTAACAAGCTGAAATGACAGCTCAGCTCGTTAGAAAATTCAAACGAGCCGAGCCGAGCCTGTCACGAGCCGAGCGAGCTAACGAGTCACGAGCTTCCTGTCCACCCCTCAAAACATCTGGTAAGGCCTTCGGTGGTTTTGTGGTTAAAGAACCTCAAAACATCTCACTATTAAGGAAAATTGAGGGGCCTTCGGTGAACTTATTCCTTTAATTTATATAGCATAAATATATTCAGCCCATCAAACATTTGGTAAGGCCTCATTTAGAGCCTCAATAATTTGAGTTGAGAAATGGTTTGAGCTTGATGGTGAAGGAAACTGATTTGAGTTCCAGTGGCTAAGAACGCACCTGAATCTAAATGCATGACCTAGCTTGGATCAAATCACTAGACAGCAATAAGTTCATAGCCTTTACTACAGAAAGCAGAAGAGATCGAGAAGATAAACAAAAGTGATAAGAAAAATAAAAGGTTCAAACTCTAGCTACGCTTGAGTGGGAACCTGGAATATGTTAGGCCCTATCATCGTCTTGGGTTTAAACATTAAACCCCTCGATCAGAGTAATTAACAAAGATGTCAAGGACAAAGAAAGGGGATAATTAAAGAAATTAATGTAAAGGCAAGCATCTTTTAGGGCATGCAACTACGCAAGTAGAAGAGAAACTCCTCAGGTTTATTAGAAGAACCTGGAAAAAAAGGCTCATAGCCTAAACACTCTTTTGTCCCGGTGCTGCTTTATTAAAAATTTTCTTTTGAAAACATATATAGGTGTACTTTATTCCCAATTACAAGGCAATTTGCAATGCACATGCATGCATACGTTGGCTAGCTCTCTGGGTTGATAACGAAGAATGCACATTATTGGTCTTAATTTATTAATTTGGTTGTCATGGCAACATTTCTCTTCCAATGAAGAAATTAATCTATAATAATACTAAATTATACTCCCTCCGTCCCAAAATAAGCGCAACCATAAGTTTTTGTGTCCAACTTTGATCGTCCATCTTATTTTATTTTATTTTTTTTTGAAAAAGCTAAAAATATAAATCACGCATAAAGCACTCTTCATATTTTATAATCTAATAACAATAAAAATATTAATCATAAAAAATTTCAAATAAGACGGACGATCAAAATTGGATACGGAAACTCATGGTTGCGCTTATTTTGGGACGGAGGTCGTAGTAAATTATCACTGAAGTACTTGATCACAACCATTAATTTGTCAAGTAAAATTACCATTCCTTTTGCCTATGAAATCGTTTACATTTTAGTTCAGTTTTTCTAAACCAGGATTTTGGAGCATGCGTCTTACTTAGGTTTATTGACTCAATCGATTCATATATTTTCCTAGCACTAATGTTCCTATAGGGTGGCTTGCGTGTTACTCTTAACATTTAGTTGATTGATGTATCAAACAATTTGTTGTTTTTTATTTATTTTTCTTACAGTTTTAAGTTTATAATCAATATATCCAAATATTTGTATTTTTAATATATCTCAATTCTCATGTCCATTTGTTTCCACCTTAATTATTCGACTCATGTTTAATTAACTTAATTCTTTAATTAAAGATATCATGCTAACTTAGTTAATGTGGTTTTTCAAGTGTTGTTAAAAGTGTTTCTAATTAAATTCCCGTTGCAGCGTGTAAGCATCCATAAGTTTGTAGAGAAAACGGATAACCATGTCCATCCATGTGATTTTCATTAATTATGCTATCTATCAACTAATATTTTTCTAACTGTTGATTGAGATATATTTCAACAGGCGGTGACACAGTTGGCTAGCAGAGAAGAGGGGGGAAGTGTTTTGGTAAATATCATAAAAAATCTAGGAAAATGTTCTATCTGCAAGAGGAAAATTATTTTGGCCAGGATTGGTCTCCAGTCTCCACTAGTGTTAGGCCGGCTGAGTGTCAGATGGGTGGTTGTTTTTGCTGATGGAGGAAAATATCTCCTATCCTTTTATCCTTCACATTTGTTGAGAAAATGGATAAGATCCATGTACGAGAGTTTCATTATCTCTATCAACTAATTCTTCTTTACTGTAGATAGAGATATATTTCAGCCCGCAACGATATCACAATTGGTGTAACTTTATCAGCCGCATAATCTAGAGAATATATGGCTTTTCTCCGTATAACAAAAAAAAAAGTGTTTTACACATCCATGTACGAGAGTTTCATTATCTCTATAAACTAATTCTTCTTTACTGTAGATAGAGATATATTTCAGCCCGCAACGATATCACAATTGGTGTAACTTTATCAGCCGCATAATCTAGAGAATATATGGCTTTTTTCCGTATAACAAAAAAAAAAGTGTTTTACACTTCCGGCCTCTGCACAACGTGCACACAAACCAATGAAAGAATATATATAGCTAACACTACATCGATCCGTCGTCCACAGGCATTTGCTCTCGCCTAACACAATGACTCTAGCTAGACCTCTGAACAAGTAGTGATCATTATCATCATAAGATTCTGCCTAAAAGCTAGTTATTATATATAAGCATTGTGGTTACAGCATGCAAGCATTTCATGCACGATATGATGGCACTACACGATCGAGAGAGAGAGAGATTATATATGCAGTTTGGCGTCCAGAACTAACCAAACTCTGCAGCTCTAGCTTTCTCAAAAAGACAGTGAAAGTTCTAGCTAGGATCGATATTATGCATCCAATTTGCACTTTGAAATGGCAATTTAATGCCACCTTTTTGACTGGTCCTACCTGATTAGTTAGTACTAATTAATCTTTTATGTTAGTTGCATTGACCTTGGCGCAATAATGCATGTTAAAAGGAGGAAGGTACCATTTGAACTGTGAAACTTTGGGCTAGTTAGGGTGGTTAGCTAGGCACCGAATATGGTAAAGATGAAGAGAGCTATATATATATGAAAGATATTTATCTCTCTCTCTCTCTCTCTAAAGCTTGAACATTTCGTTTCTTCAATGTAATTAAGCTGTAGTCATCGTTTCATCGAGCAGAGGTTTAAGCTGATAGGTAAAAACGGGGAATTTTCTCCACATTGGTATGCATTGCTTTACATTTAGACGACTAGACTGCACATTTATATCTTTTATAAATATATATATACACACACACACACACAAAAGATTTGCATATTATTGTGTTAATATAAGCTAAACTGTAGTTAACGAGTGGATTTAAGTTGTAAATAAGGTGAACATATTTCTATTTGTTTATTACAACTGTATAAACAAGTTGTACACATTGCTTTAATTAGTTGTAGACACAACTAGACATATGCAACGTGAAAAACGCTGGAAATTAACCCATTAAGAGACTTAGGGTGTGTTTGCAAGTGCAGGATGGGAACTCATCCCTCCTGCACGCAAAACGGAGCGGCTTTTTAACACATGATTAATTAAGTATTAGCTATTTTTTTTAAAAAAAAGATTAATTTGATTTTTTTAAGCAACTTTCGTATAGAAAATTTTTACAAAAAACACACCGTTTAATAGTTTGAAAAGCGTGCGCGCGGAAAACGAGGGAGAGGGGTTGGGAACATGGGGTTGCAAACACAGCCTTACTAGCTAGAGGCCACATACAGTACGCCTGCATGTTTGCAAATCAAGCAGCTGGTTTTTTTTCCAAGTAGTGAGTGATCGCCTGCATATATAGCTAGACCAAATCTTGATGAATGTTAATTATATATAAAAAAAATTGGCCCTGAAATGACCGAACGTATCAGTGACTCTGAGATGCCGGCTTATCGCCATAAACTTTTCTTATCTGAACAGTTGCTCCGTATCTGAATTCAGAAAAGGAAATTATTTCCTCAAGTTAAAATGCTTATAGACAGCTTCATGTGAAACGAAACCAAAATACCATTTCGCCGCCATTATTACCTTAATATATTCATGACATTTCATATCCAAGATATCCAATGCGTGCATCACGCTATGCCTATACTACATCACTACTGTCATTGTCTGTACTAGCGCCCTGTTCATTCAGATCAGGCTTGCAGGATTCAGAGCTGAGTGCAGACAGCTTTGGTGCCCAATAGAACTCTCATTGTTACATTTCGAAAGAAAAACCATGGGAACTTTTCATATAAGTTTATATTTATCTGGAAATAAATTAAACATTCAATCATGATAGCAGGAAGAATGAAATAAGTACAGATATAAAATTTTAAGAAAAATCCTATTTCTAAATTCTAACTGTCTCATTGTGTACTTGTTGGCCACAGCAAAAAAAAAATTATATACATAATTTAGAGTTGATTTTAAGAACTTTTCATCAAATTCTATTTTCTATCACCAAACCTCTAGCAATAGAAATATAAAAGTTTAAGTGAATTTCAAAAACTGCGTATAGATATTTTTCACAAAACTATCACAAAGCTACAAATTTAAGGTGGTGTATCACAAAATTACAAATTGAACACTAAATTTATCACAAAACTATAGATTTAAGGTGAGATAAAGCAAAACTACATATATAATAGTGAAGTTATCACATAACTACACATTTAGAATTTAAATCTTTAGCACTACTATTATGTTGGAGTTATAAATATTGTAGTTTTGTGATTAAATTGGCGCTAAACATGTAGTTTTGTAATAATTTTACCAGTACATCTATAGTTTTGTGATACTCAATCTTAATTCCATTTTTCCGTAATAAATTTACTACTAAATCTATAGTTTCATGATTTTTTTTAGATAATGAAAATGATTTATATCCCCGACCTCTGCCAACAAGTTGCATGCGGCCAATGACTCAGAAAAGATAAATAAAAATACTTAAGGTTATGAGAGAAACCCACATCTCTCTCCTGATTATTCTAGCTGAAAAACCGAAAATAGAACATATAAAATCTATAACGATATTCTATAAAAACTGCAACATCCAAAATAGAACAACAGACATCTAGCTATCGACTTCAAGAGTGTGTAGCTACACTGCACACAGTATCATGCTCCTTCTGTGAAAGCATCAAGAATAAAAAATGGAGTCAACTGGAAGACATGAAAATAACCTGTAATGGTTAGAAAATTTTTTTATCATTGAATAGTATATCATTGCGACAATACCAAATTAACCAACACATATAAGACACTTCCAAACAAATTAGTTTTTTTAGTGGATCTAGGCATGCGCACTCCCTTTAGACAATTACTAAAAATATTTTTTAGCATATCACTATATCAGGGAGGAGGGATTTTGAAAGGAAAAAAGATATATCGCTAAGCACACTTTACAATATGACAATAAAAAAAGATGTTGTATAGGAACTTTGGACTTTGGGCATTTGGATGGTCTGTAAGAAACAAATTAAAGGACGGAAGGTTAGCGAAAATAATTTACGGAAGGTTAGTGAAAGTAATTTAATGGACGAGAGATACTAGATAGAGAAAGGGGGAGAGAGAGTGCATGCGACTTCTCAAAACATGAGGTAAGACCTCATGTTTGTTTTCCTTTAGAATTGAGACATATATAGCAAGCAAGTTATTTTTCTTAATCATGTATATTCCTTCGTTCCAAAGGAGTTACTTTCTCCGTTTTACAATGTAATACTTTCTAGCATTGCTCACATTTATTTAGATGTTAGTTAACGAATCTAGACATATATATATATATGTGTGTTTAGATTCATTAACATCTATATCTACGTGGACAATGCTAGAAAGTCTTACATTGTAAAACAGAGGGAGTAATAATATATAAGAAAATTTTCCTAAGGATTAATGAAATCGTTTCAAATTAATTTCCTCTGAAGAAGCTAGGAACTTTGCTGAGTTTCACACGCGCCGTTGTCTTCCGAAGAATAATCTACCTGAACCCAGCATCACCACCACCACCACCACCCCTGCGCGCGGCGCGCAACGTGCACAACACGCGGTACGCACGTTCTCTGCTGCAATCTCCACCGTCAGATCACGGCGCGGCCGCGGTTCGAGCGAATCCCGGCCGTCCGTGATCTCTCCTGGGGGGTTGCCATCCCTCCCCTATAAATTGGAGAGGGCCAAGCCACCATTTACCCTCCAAAATTAAGCAGCTAGCTAGCTTCCTCTACCTGACAAGTGTATTCCAAGTGATCACTACTAGCTACTTGACAAGTGTATTTAAGTAGCTAATTAAGCAAGCAGCTGTACTGAGTACACAATGGGAGGAAACCTGTCTTGCTTTGGGTCGGCGGCGGCTGGTTCAGGTTACCGGGACATCGCCGACGACCAGCCGGCGGCGTACGAGCTGCGGCGGTCGTCGGGGAAGGTGCGGCCGAGCGACGAGGACAGGCTGTGGTACGTCGGCGAGCGGGACGTCGACAGGAAGGCGGCGGAGTTCATCGCCAAATTCCATGCCTCGGCTAGGTTCGTGGAGGCTTGAATTGAGCTTAATCTGATGACATCTTCAGATATCTTGGTTCACTCTCTCTAGCTAGCTAGCTAGCTGCTGCTTATGCATGCTGGTGATCTGCTTGGTTCGTTTAGTTTACTTTCTCTTCTTGTATAATTAACTGTGTTAATTAGCTAGTCCTATATATGCATATATGTATGTGTATATCAATGTATGTACTTAATCGGTGTAATTAAGGACGTGTAAATCTGTATTATTATTCTGCTAAATAAGAGCAATGCTGGACAAGCTGCTGTTGTATGTAAGTACATGTTTCTTGCAACGAGTTGGTCTCTGAAATATGAAGCGAAATGCAATGTTTATTGCTTGATGGGATTTGAGAGGATGCAGTGAATTAATAATTACTTGCATTAGGAGAACAGAAGTTCCAGTAAGGATTAATTATTTATCAGTACTAAGTAGTGAACTCTACAAAGATGTTGTGGCTGGTCAGGTAATTAACACAAAACTTATTTGGCACGCAGTTTAGATGTGAATTAAGTGCTGATTCAGACTGGCATCCTCTCGCTAGCCATATCAGGAATGCTGATTTTTTGCTTTCCAATTTTCCAATTTTGACCAAGAAAATATTTATGTAACTAGCCTTGCCCTTCATACAAATGCTTATAGACTATGTTACCAACTTACCTAGCTACCCTTCACGACTAAATTAACAATGCAATTCCGGTAGTTTTACTAGCTAGCTGATTCGATTAATTCCTTTGAAAACTAGCAAATTAACAATATATAATGATATACTTAAAGCCTCGATCGGTAAGCTCATCATCAAGACTAGCTTATCTGTAACGGATTACAACATTATGTTCAGCTTAATTAAAGTCAGAGAAAAAGGAAATTCCACAGTGGATCTCCTCAATTTTACCCTTCTGCTATTTTCACTCATAGCACTTCACCAAGTCGAGGTAGAGTTTCCAACATTTACAGAAAAACGATGGATGTTTTCTTTGGCTAAATACTTGTCAAAGAGATGACAATTTAAGGACTTACTGATTCAAAGTTATGCAAACCTCAGCCTTTGCATCCAAGCATT
The DNA here is from genome assembly GCA_009805545.1 of Oryza longistaminata. Classification (NCBI taxonomy): domain Eukaryota; kingdom Viridiplantae; phylum Streptophyta; class Magnoliopsida; order Poales; family Poaceae; genus Oryza; species Oryza longistaminata. Next base: position 22,253,113 of record CM020182.1, on the reverse strand, counting down.
ACTATTGATGCCTTGATTAGTTCATCTTCTTCAGATATTTAGAAGGAGATCTGCTATAGATTGACAGTAAAATGTGATGGTGAACGTTAATAAAGTTAATGCGAAATAATTGAGGAATCACATTATTATTGGAGTAACAGTTTTGATTGAACACTTAGCACTATTTAGTAGCTGATATATGTTTACTTCCAATTATACATCCATGATTGAGTAATATTAACCCTTGCAAGAATTGTGATGATATTCGATCGCATCTCATTTTCAAAAAATAAAAAAAACATTTATGTTGTTTCAGTACTTAATTTTCTTGCCTCTAACTGAATTTCTGCTGCAACTAATTTTCTTACAACATTTATGAAGTTAATTTGTTTTAAAAGACACATGATATTACTGAAAATTGTTATATTTATGTAAGTTGAAAAGGTTTGACATATGGATGCAAAAGATTCAAGCTTATCTTGGGAAAAGATGATCAAATGCTCGGCTCGCTGGACGATACTTATCTAAACAGTCTCTTGGATGCAAATATTGCATAGTAAAACAAAAAATCAATTGCCTACTATTTCGTCAGTACAATGGAGTTTTGGTGCCATAAAAATTACCAGGATTTTGTACCAACAGATAGTACCAAATATATTTTTGCCGTATGGTCTTTTCAGTGCAATGAACATATTCTACAGCTACATATCACCAACCATTTTAAGGACCTAACCAAAAAATAAAAACATTTAAAAACAAAAAATGAAAGGCGCGACAATCTTTCCCGACAAAAGCTTTTATCATAAACATATTTGTCGCATTACTTGTCCCCGTTTCATGTACGGTGGGATCTCATAGGCCAGAACCATGTTCCAGCCTAGCAATGTAACCATGTTCCTGCCTAGAAATCTGCTGTCACACTAAATCATTAATCAACTGTCACTTGATGCTTTCATTCATGACATTTCCTCCAAACCATCACTGATCAGCATTCTACTTCTATTTTAAAAAATCAGTGTGATGTGTTGCCTGTCAATCTGTTAACTTTTACATATATCTGTTCAGTCAAAAAAAAATTTTCACTTGCAACACATCTCTTCCATATACATATATTTCACCGAAAACTTCAAAATTCAGGTTAGTACCAGTAAGCTGTTTTTCATACGGAATGTTATTAGTTGCAGTAAAAAAAAAAACACATTCGACAAGGATCATCAGCAACCTAAGCTCCCAAGAACCTGTGATACACACTTTCCCCGGCAAAATTAAGATTCGATCCAACTTAGAGGGATCACTTGAATTTGTCTCTGAGCTCTCATCCTTTCTTTCCCTTAACGTCCGAATGAAAATTCCCCTTCTCAAGCCATCATCATACTTTAGGGCCGGGGGTATCAAATCCTCCCATGGCAAGTGTTGCTTTAGGTAGATAAGAAGAAGGAGCCAATGATTTGTGACAAGTCACTGGACCTTGTGTGTTGGAAAATTATCAGAAAAGATCGTTGCTTTGTACCAATGGCACCGGATCATCGTCCTCGGAATTGCGCTTTATATATACCGTTTACATTACATTCTTCAGTGGAGTTGCAATTACCCAATTACTATATCTTTGACCTGTCAATCTCTGCATGTTTGAGAGGACAGGGCTGGTGAATCTGAATATTCTCAAGAAATGGTGGAGATATCGTTTTGAGAAAGCGGAAATTCCTTTGGCATATACCGCGCTTTCGCTTTTCTACTGTACCAAACTCTGAGATTGTCCGCGAGATTTCCTGTTCATGTTCATCTGCAAATAATAGCCTGTGTATGTGCTTGCAACTGTTGCATGATTTGGACATCATGATCAAATCAATAGACACCGCCATATGTGCCACAAAATTGCCTATTTGTGTCACCCTTGTTCATGGATTTTCAGAAGCTGAATGGTTGCTTGTAGAAGTATCTATGACACTTCCTGGATTTCAAATTATCACCAAATTTCAAACTTGGCAAGGGACATTTTTTTCAGGGCATAGCGTCAAATAGGCTCAGAAACAGTCTTTTATGTTTTTTCTCATTTTTTTCCCCTTGTTGATAGGAACAAAAACGTGCAAAATTATGTCATTTCTTTGGGCAGCATTGGACGGAGGAGAGCAATCTTCACATTGTGTTGCACAGCTGTGAGCACATGATGTGTGAAAAGGCTATCAAAGAAGGCCTTTTTTTTTCAGTACTTTGGAAGTACAAGTTACTATGGAAGAAGTACATCCATAGTACACTAGATTTCTGGAAGAAAAAAATTTGTATTTTTATAAATGAATGCTAGCCTAACTTGTTAGAAGGACTTTCTAGTTATAAACTATTTTTTACAATGAGATTGAACCTTTGTACCTAATAAAGGTTTCCCTTTTATGTTTTCAAATGATCCTTTAAGCATCCTGAAGCTAATAAATTATGGATTCTTGATTTTGACATCATAGGTATTGGTATTATATGTATTGGTTCAGTGAACCAAACATGAGATTCTAATTCAGATAGCTCCTTGATGGGGCAATATGCATTAAATCTTACATAAATACACTATCATTAGACAAGTGACAAGAACCTGGCTATAGCCAAGATTTGCATTGGTCCTTTTTTGCCAAGCTGTATCCCATGGAATCTGAAAAAGAAAAGGGGGAGTTCTTCTTTGGGGCAATTACCAGCAGATTGCTTAGTATGCATATGTCAGAATTCAGAGATTGTTCTCATCTATAAAGTGCCGCAAAATTCATTCCACCATGACAAATATAGATAAGATCGAGCTTGCGTTCGATGATGAGAACAAGTTGCACTTTGAAGCCACACCTGATAATTTTGCTTTCAATCAGGAGAAAAGGCTGCCCAAAGCATCGATTCTCTGCTATGCAACAAGCTCATGTAGCATGTGCGTAGCTCTCTTATCTTCTCTGAACCTCTAGCTGAATTATGAACAGATTTTAGCATCATACACACTGATATGTTGGCAGAAGCAGAACTGCAAAAGGTTGGTACGGGACAAGTAAAGAGATCAGTACTACGTATTTCAGTACATGATACGTCTACTGGCGTACCAACATTCAACAAAAACATTGTTCAGACTTATCTAACTGGACTACCTATATATACAGCTGGTTTTCAGTGATATGTTCTACCACATATTTTCAAACCTACAACTGGGCTTGGCATTGCTAGGCAAAGTAGTGGGACTATTTTTTCGCGTTCTTCATTTTTTGTGCTAGCAATGCACAATAACAGCATGCCAGACCGTTGTTTCAATGGCGTTGAAGGTGAGGCGATCACCTTCTTTTACCTCATTTTCCAGGCAAAATTTTCTCCAACCTGGTCCATTTATGTAGCCATAGGTGTTCGCGGTTTTGAAAGCCACTCGCCAAGATCCTTTTTTCTTCATGGATATCTTCAATGTGATCGCACAGGCTTCTAGCAGACCAATTTGAGAGCAAAAGGTGCCTCTCACAGACTGCAATGTTAAAGCAATATAAAGAAATAAAATAGTAGTGAGATGTTTCATTATTTTTGAAAAAATAAACGTTCACAAAAATCAGAAGGATTGTTATTGTCAACACTGACTGTAGATTAAGAATATGTATGGCATTTCTGTATTGCCTTCCCTAACAAAAAAAATATATTGAGAAACACAAAAGAAATTTTCATTTTCATATCAGAATCAATAACAAGTCCTTCAAAATGGTCAAAATAAACAGCCAAGGACTTCTTGTCAGGAAATTCTCGACATTTAACTGATGGTATTTAACCAAAATTCTCATGATAAACTACATTTTTAGTTGATATCATGTTGTAGTGTCCTTTTTCTCTATGTGTATGACAATTTTACAATTACAGATTTGGTTCTTTAAAGCAAAAAAAATCATCCATATTTAGACCTAACAGATAGTTTCAGAAATTGAAGAAACAAAAGTCAGTGATTTTCCATGTTGATAATTTCTATATTTTTTTTCCTTAAGCTCGTATTAAACCAAAAAAATCATCCATATTTAGACCTGAACAGATAGTTTTCAGAAATAGAAGAAACAAAATGTCAGTGATCTTTCATGTTGATTAATTTCATTTTTTTGTTCTTAAGCTCATAAGCAGTTAAGCTAGATAAAAACAGCAGAAGCTGAAGCGCTCACAAGTAGGCTATGAATACTATAGGCCGTCATTTCCTTTGTGAATGAATTCTGTGACACAATGCTGACATGTTTCTTCTGTGGTTCAACCTTCACGGAAATTGGGGAAGCCCTAGATTTCCTGTTTGGTCCCTCTAAGCATGTACCCTCAATTCTTCGCGTCCTTTTCCGCTTGACAGGTGAAACTCCAACTTTTGCCGCACCTGCATAATTACATTTTGAAAAGAAACACGGAAAATCCATAGTTGAAACTACAACGGAGTTGGAATGCTACTGGCTTACTTTGTTGAGGCGCATTGCTCGGTCCTTCGGTACCATCAGTTAAGTACAGCGCTGCCGTTTTGTACTCCTTCAGGCAGCCGTTCTGTAGGAACACCTCAACCGTGAACACCATGTTACCTTCATACCGGAACAGCAGGATGTTGCCTTCGGAGAGATCATGAGCAGCCAGAAACGGCGCCCAGCCGTCTCGCAGTAGAACGTCCGGTTGCTCCCGTTGTAGTTCGACTCGCCAGAACTTGCCGAGAGGGCAAACAATAATGGCATTCTGGTGGTTGTTTGTGTAGGTTTCAGTCAGGTGTTGCTGCACAAATTTCTCAGGGATTTTCTGAAAGAATGTTGACAGCAAAAGAAAGAGCATCTGTGAGCACATAATACATATAACTGCATCACCTTCAGAGCTAATAGCCTATCAATTCCACAAATACATAGTACTACTAGCACTAGCTTATTAGCTGAAGGCGGCCCTGTTCTTTTCAGCTCATTCATCGAACTATTGAAACGGGCTATTTGCTCCACTCTTCGAAAAATACGTTACCAATTGTTTTAAGTTATTTGTTAAGTTTATTTCATAAAACATTTAACTTATCCGTATAATCCAATCGATCGATAATCCGCTTAACAATCTAAATCAAACAAGGCCGGAGTGCATTATCATAAGAAGAAGAGAAGCAGGTAAAGATGATGGCTTGGTGAATGCTCACCATATTTTCCAGGTCTTCCTGTTGGAGCAGCTTGATGAAGCGAGGCCTGTCCTTGGTTCTCATACCTGTAAATGCAACCATAATCTGAATGTTAGAAAAAAAAAAGCTACAAATCTTTACAAAGTAAAACCAAATTAGTCATATTTCAAGCTAAAATAATTAACTCAACTTTGGCTCATGAATCATATTCTAGAAAAACATATAGAAATGGATAAACAGTTACATAGACGCCATTGCTGAATGCTGAGATTGGTGTACCTGCGTGAGGAGTGCAGAAGCGCGCGAGGCAGAAGCCCGGGTCGAACACCCTCAGCGAGGCCACCCCGCGCCGCTCCAGCCTCAGCACCACGCCCCACCCCTCGCCGAGCCCAGTGCGCCCGCCGCGAGCTCATGCCATCCGCCGCCAGCCACGCCTCGCCGTCGCCGGCCGGCGAGCGGCGCAGCTCACACGCGCACAAGACCTTGCCGAGCGGGCCCACCACGAGCACGGCCGCCGCGCCGTCGGCCCGCTCCTCCTCCTCCTCCTCCCCGCCCCGGTGGCGTCGTGTCGTCCAGCCTCGCCGCGAACTCGCCCGGGACGCTCTGCAACCAACGATGATCACGTTACTGGTGAGACCGAGACGCCCAGCAAGAGAACGCAGCTCGTCACGTCCCGGCTCCGGTCGATCGGAGTAGTACGAACCAGCCGGCGGGAGGCAGGCCGGCGAGAGCGCGGGGGCGAACTTGGGCCGCCGCGCAGTGAGCCGGCGGAGAGCGGCATGCTCGGTCTCGGTGGAGACGCGCGCGCAGCCACGATGAAGCAGATAGCTGAGCTAGCCCGCCGTGTGAGTGTGAGTGTGAACGCGGCGAGAAGGCTGCCTGCCTGGGCGTGGTGGTTGGAGTGGAGTGGTAGCTCCTCGGAGATGGTGTTGGATGGGCGAGACGGCGGAGGTCGGTTGGTCAGGTCGGCTTCTCTCCTCTCAGAATTCATTGCCGGTCAGACAACGGTCAGATGGAGTGTACTCCCTCCGTCTAAAAAAAGACAACTCTAGTTTCCATGCCCAATGTTTTGACCGTCCATCTTTTTAAAATTTTTTAAAAAAAATTAAAAAGACAAGTCACGCATAAAATATTAATCATGTTTTATCATCTAACAACAAATGAAATACGAATTATAAAAAATTTTTATATAAGACGGACAGTCAAAATTAGACACGCAAACCAGAGTTTTGCTTTTTTTTTTGGGACGGAGGGAGTATGTGAGTACAGAAAAAACCAACCTAGCAGTATATGTGACTCCTCGTAGTATAGGCGAATCTGGATAGATATTTGTCTATATTCATTGTACTAGTAGGGGTCACATTCCCTCTTAGATTGACTTTTTTTTTGAAAGAGGGAGTACTGCCTTCCATCTGACATCTCCAGCTGAACACGAAAAAGCGGAAGATGAACCTTTTCATAGAGAGTGGGCGTGGTGAGTTACTTCGTACCACTAACCTATGAAGAATCACCTACGCCTTTCATGCCTCTCACAGTGCTACTACGAGGAGCGTTACCTCCTTGTGCAAGCTAGGAAATCGCAGACGTGTCGCGCCAGACCGCGTTGGAGCTGCTCGCTCCCAACACAAGGCAACGTGATTCCTCGCTCGCGCGAGACCACACGCGGTGGAGGGAACACCTGAAGCCCACGCTATGGAGGGTGTGCCTCTGACTCACCGTCCCCTCGCGCCCTCCACAGCGCTGACCTCGTCACTGTCTCCCGCTCTGCGTCGCCGACCTCGTCCTCGTCCCCATGCTCCGCTCCGCGTCACCGACCTCGGTGTCGCCCGGGGAGTTCGTCGCCACACCGCTTGGGATCTCTCGCGCCGTAGCCACCGCCACCGTCCTTGTAGGAGAAGCTCGCGGGCTCGATGAGGAAAGCACAGAGAAGGAGAGGAGCTCGAGGTCGAGGTCGCGCGCCCGAGCTCGCCGTTGTCGCCTTGATCCAGTGAGCCTAGGACGCATCAGGCTGCTGCTCCACCCGACTCCACGAGGAAGACGAGGTCGCATGGCGACCTCCGCGAGGAAGAGCTGCCGAGAGTCCGTCGCTGCGGAGGGTTGTAGGGGGAGGGAGTGCCGGCGTCCATCTTCTTGCCCCTTGGAACATGAGGAGAGAGAGGATAGAGAGAGGGAGATGAAAAGGGAGCTCAATGGCGTCATCGTCCGGAGATGTGCCACCCCACCTGCCGATTCGTTCCCACTCAGCGCGTCGCCGGTCTGTTTCTCGCCCGGCGCATCGCCGCTAGGGCACCGCCACGATGGGGAAGGCAAAGGGAAGAGAGAGAGGGGGGAGACATGGATGTGAAAGAGAAATGGGTGGGACCTACTAACATGGGGGACCACTAACATGTTTTGTTTAAGACACATGCATTGTGAAGTGTGGTTCTTTACTCGGTTCCTGGTCTAGCTGGAGGCTTAAGCTCCTCAAGTGCGCTACCTGCACTGCTATCCCACTCCTCACAGAGAGTAGACGTGGCGAGTTACTTCGTACCTAGGGCCGTCTCCCGGAACTGGGAGCCTGGACGAAATATAATTTGAGATCTAAATTTACTTTTGATTCAATAGATCATTTAATTAGTAAATTATATTCTGGTAATTTGATTTAAAGAAAGAGTACTGAAACATTCAATTGATCATGCATGGATACATGCATGCAATTCAACAATTGAGTACGAACAATTCAGTATTTGATTAATTATCAGTTGTCCAGTCTAACTCTAATATGGTGACGAGATAGTTGGCTAGCTGCCCTTGGCAGCGTCATTGTTGATCAAAGCTGGTTTCACATGCATGCACATGAACACACATAGGACGTCAGTTGTAATGCTAAGGCTGGCTGGTGTGCTGGTCTCTCTGATTTGGGGGGCCTGCGCTGACACTCCGTTCGCACACCCTCGTCAACGGGCCTGTTCGTATCGCCAACTAGAAAAATCACCAGTGGGATTGTCTGTTGTACAGCAGCTGGGCCACATGTCAGCGTCTGCTACTGCAGCTGCTGCTGCAGAGATCCATGTCCAAACTCACATAGACGTGTCAAGCCGGAGCACGCTCTTGCTGGGCCTCTCACTTCGGGAGACGTGATTCTAACCCTCCCGCGAGGGGCGTGGCTAGTGCGATCAACGATCCCCTATACACTCCTCTCCCCTTCCTCCTCCCATTCTTCTCTTCCTACTACACCATAAATTTTTTTTAAAAAATAAAAAACAAAGTTTGGAAAATTTATGTATAGAAATCTATATATAAAATATTTGAATTCAAATTCAAATTTGAAACGGGTATGTAAACTTTGGGTCTATAAACTAATATTTGAATTCAAATTCAAATTTGAATCGGGTATGTAAACTTTTAACTTATAAACTTTGGGTCTATAAACTTTAGATGTATAGAAATACTATATATAAAAAATATTTGAATTCAAATTCAAATTTGAATCGGATATATAAACTTTTGACTTATAAACTTTGGGTCTCCAAACTTTAGATGTGTAAACCTGAGGTGTACAAAAACTTTAGGTGCATAAATTTACTAAAATAGAAAAGTAATGCAATGCCAAAAAAGGAAAACACGTGGAGGAGGGTGAGTGTCGATTGCCGCGATCGCCTGTTAGCCTTTTCGTCCCGCGAGTCCATGCGTGGCGGAGAAAACGCATCCCGCCTACGCTGTGGAGTGCGTGGCTCCAAGTCGCCATCCCCTCGCGCCGCATAGGGGACGGAATCCCCAAAGTAGATCGGGCAAAAACTAAATACACTTCATATTTTGAGACGGAGGGAATATGTGATTATCCTATTGATCAAATTGAATAGCTCAAATACACTTCATATTCTGTAGATTGGATAGTCAATACAAGTATATCACAGCAACGGAATTTCAAAGAGAATCAGTTGTCTGTGTTAAAATATAATTATATTCACCAGTGCTCTAGGAATAAGAAATTACTTTGTACATAACAGATAAAATGTATGCTACTGCAAAAACCAAACAAACTAATAATGCAAAGTTCAAATACTCTGACAAAGGTTTTTCAAGTAACTACAGTCTATATATATTCCTTTCCTTGCCTGAGAGTTGAGATGATCAGATTGGCACACAATAGCTAGAACGGGAAACCAGATCAAATTGGACAGCATTACATAACAGCAAACCTCCCAAGTCTCTCTATTGTGTCCATTACAATGTGCGATTTTACGACCAAATATGTTAGCCTAACAAAGCAAGCAAATACAAAGCAATTTAGAGCTAGAATCAATGACTGATGCATGTACCGCGAGTTATAAAGAAATAGCATCACTCGTATTACAGCAAACAAGAGCAACTCTCCACCTAAATGTACATAGGAGAACTGAACCCATGGGTAGACTATGTGCTCAGAGGAACTTTGCAGGTTGCTTTATTGTGGCCATAACCCTGGCACCTGCTGCACCGCACTGCCCTTTTAATTGCGATGCGTGGGTCTGCCGGCTTCTCCTTTGGCCTGCCAACCCGTCGTCGGGTTCTTATTGGGGTTGCATGTGTTACTGGACTTTGAGATTGATCACTTAATATAGCAGGAGGCAGCATAACATCGGGTATTGGATTTATCGACATGGAGTAGGTCAAGCGGTAGCATTCTGTTCTGAAATACTTCACACAGTAATCGTAAGGGCAGTGTCCAATCCGCTCTATTACTGCAATTGCATGCATGCATGGCAACCCAGAAATATGCCACTTTCGGCAGGTACACTCCCATGCATCGATATTGACAACATTAACAGAATCATCACACACCTTGAACACATTGCCATTTTCATTACTTTCAGAAGGGATGACGTTCAGGGTGTGGGCTTTGCTCACTTCTTCCTGCAATTTCTGATTAGCTGCAGGTGTTAATACCTCAGCCCACGCATTAGAAGACTCCCTGCGTGTGTACATCATCTCCATGAGCTTGCATCTTATCGTGTCAACTAACTGGACAATTGAAAGCTCGTATCTGGTGGGGATCCACTCAATAATAGTGCTAGGAAAATTGCATGAATACTGCCCATGCCTTGACCCTTTGAAAAAGGCATCTGACCATCGCTCGGGTTTAATCTCTAGAAGCCATTCAGCAAGCTTGTCAGATTCACCTTTGATTAGTTCAATATACTGATTGAACTCGTCAACTGTGCATGCATATATGGCCTTCTTAAGATGCTCAACCATGACATCTCTTGCTTCTTCGGTCCATGCATCATCCAATTGTGTCTTAAATTCTTCAATAAGATAGTCCACACAGTATCCGTGGTGACTGTCAGGGAAAACCAAAGGCACTTCATCCCATAGTCCATTTTCTCCATTCGATATGAATGTTATGGCACGGGAAGCTGACACAGAAGATTTAAGTTGCTCAAGAAACCAATGCCAGTGTTCACTGCTCTCATCATCCACTACAGCAAATGCAACTGGAAATACATCACCTTCACTATCGACAGAAGTGGCAGTAAGTAGCTTCCACTGCTTATTTGGTTTTGCAGATATAACATCAAGAAAAAGTAATGGTCTGCACCCATGCTCAAAACCATGAAGCGATGCATGGAATGCAACAAACAAACGAAATTTTGAATCTTCCATAGGTACTACTGTGGCCACACTTTGAGGGTTTGTCTGCATGATCCGTCCACAAAACCAAGGTAGCTGACTGGTTACCTCATCATGTGTGCTATGAAGTTCCTTTTGAGCAATTGATCTTCCACGCCAAGCCTGAGAGTAATTTAGGCATAGTCCATACTCACGCTGAAGATCACTTGCGATATCTCTTGGCCTGTAGTTTGGACTATCGCGTAACTTTTCTTTTATAACACTAGCAACCCATCGCTGAGAAGCCAGACGATGACTTTTGACTGTCTCTGATTCACAGGTGTGGCTTTCAGATATTTTCTTGATCATGAATTGCTTCTTGGCAGGGGATTTGGAAGCATGTATTCGCCAAGGGCAATCTTCACCAGTACATTCCGCAGTCACACGAGATGAATCATTCTTGATAAATCTGTAATGGAATTTATGGGCAATGGCATACTTATGTAAGGCATCACGGAAATCCTTAGGACCGTCAAACACTTGACCAACTCCAGTAATCACATTCTTCCATGTTGCACAGATCTTCTGCCTCTTAGACCCATCCTGAGTCGTTGGCACGACTGCAGTGGTATCTACAGGAGTACCAGAGTCAGCAACAACAATCGATGCCCTGCAAAGATGTCTTGTGTCAATTTGGCAAAGAAATTGACAAGAAATTTACGACAAAACTAGATAGGTACCTGTTGTCAACCTTCTTTTTCATGACATAGATGTATGTAGTCTCAGATTCTGCATGGAACTCAACCATGCGGTGTAGATCCTTGTCATTGGAAATAGAAATCAAGGTTTTCTTATTTTTTGGAAGGAAATACTTGAACACAAACTGATCGACTCTGATATTATTCAGCGTTGAAGATATTTCATGCTTGAATGCACTGAACGTCCAGTCACTTTTGACAAGCATTGCGTGTGCCTCTCCACCAGAGTAGGACATTAGTCCATCAGCATCTGTGCTGAATTCTCCACCTACTTGAAGAACAGCCACAATTTCTCCCTTCCCCATGAGCGCTTATGTCCTAAAATACAAGCGATCAATCCAACAGTTAGGCTTATGTAAAAAGTTGTGACTTTCAGGGAAATGAGTCACATGAGTTAGCCTTAGTAGGAAAGCAACTATTTGCTTAGCGATTAATAAGCAAGATTCGAGAATCCTGAAGATTATATGGATTTTCCAACAGAACAATTTACCTCAAGGATTTCATAATCAGACCTGCAGACCTTGTAGTTTCTCTTTTGTAAATTCAAACAAGTGCAACCATGTGAAACTACAGGGGTGTAAAACAATGTGGTTGTGAGGCACAAACTCTGCCTGGTCAAGTAATGATGAACGGTAGAACTTGAACATTGGTTTAGCTGGTCCCACGTGTCCAATTATGATCGAATCGGTGGGCGGCCTGGACCCAGGAATTCAGGGCTTTAAAGAAGGTTTAAGGCTAGCTGCCCTTCTAATTTCAAATTCGACAACTCAGGATTGCCCAGCCCTGTATTCAGGCATAATAACTATGCATGAACGCTACTTTTCCAAATCATGTAAACAAGATTTACCAAGAATCCATAATGGTGGCATAAATCAGCTGAATTCAGAGTAAACCCGCAAGCAGCCGCGGAGCGGAAGCACTAAAACTTATTCATCGGAGGAGGCCAATAATACACTAATCTTCCGAAATTTTACAAAGCTAAGAAGTAATACAACGCCCTCTCTTTACAGTGCTGTGTCGACGAATCGAGTTTTGCCGGATGAATCGAATCGATAAATTCACAAACCGTAGCAGACGCACTTCGGGGGTTACCTACGATGGAATCTGCGGTCCACCGGCGGCGGCGGCGGCGTCGCTACGCGAGGGCGACGGCCGGCGGTAGCGCGCGCTAGGGCTCCACGTCAACGGAACCCGCGGCGGGGGGGCGGGGGGTCCCCGACCCTGAGGCGGGAGAGGAGAGGAGAGGAGCTACGACGAGGCCTCCCTCCCGGCTGCTGCGGCGTCGACGGCGACGGCGACGGGCGGGCACGGCGACCGGGGGAGATAAGGCGCGTCGTCGTGTAAGTCTGCGGCCTCGGATCTAGGGTTTGCGCGCCGGGCCCACTTGTAAGAAAAAACGTCTCACGTGCTGGGCCGGCCCACCCCCCAACCAACTCAGTAGGCCTGGCCGTGGCCATCTCCCTGGGTCATGGGCCCAACGAGAGGTCAGTTATACAGTAGCTGGGCCAACTGGTTCCTGGGCTTTGACGCAGCCCATCAAGAGGCCAAGACAAGAAACAACTTTTTCACAGCCGAAGCCATTTTCTCCACGCGAAAATGATGCGCAGAAACACAAATTAACAGAGACAGACAGAGCGCGCGCTGGTGCTGCTGCTGCCACATCGCGATCTCCAATCTGAAACCGTTGCCATTTTTCGCCTCCTTTTCACGTCGTTTTTGCCTGCCCGGGAACACACCACATCACAAGACGATCGCATCACCACCATCCACCGATCGATCGAGTGCTCCAACCGGCCGGGCGGCGTTTATCACGCCGGAATCGCAAAATGCATGCCGCGCGCTAAGGTGGTGAAGTCGTCGTGTCAGCAAAAAAATTTCGCCCTCTTATATCGAACATTTTTAAACCTGCATAAAGTATTAAATATAGGCTAAAAAATAACTAATTACGCAGATTGCGACTAATTTGCGAGACAAATCTTTTAAGCATAATTACTTCATGATTTAACAATGTAGTGGTACAGTAAACATTTGCTAATGACAGATTAATTAGGTTTAATAAATTCGTCTCGCGGTTAATTGACAGATTCTGTAATTAGTTTTTTATTAGTACCTAAACACTCCATACCACACCCTATATAATATCCGATGTGACCCACCAAAATTTTATACCCTGAATGTAAACATCCCCGTAGCTGAGTAATGTTGACCTCAACGTATACTGGAATTTGGGATGATGGAGCGATAATGAATTAATGATGATGGGGCTGTCGCTCGGTCTAAAGTGACAGGAATTTGTTTATTGGGACGGATGTAGTATCTTTTTTTAAAAAAATATTTTACATGAAAAATACTTTAATACACTACTACACAAACCATCTTTCGTGGTGGTCATTTTTTATTTTCACTGGTGGAATTTGGAGCCGCCACAAAGTAAAGGCTAGGGAAAATCAAGATTTTCTAAGACGCCGCGAAAAATTTTTTGCCTGGCCAGGTCGATCCATTTCACCGGCGCTGGCTGAAGACGCCGGCGCACGAAAAATGTTTTTTCGGTAAGCGGGTTTAACAACTGTGCGAACGCTCTCGTCCGTTGCTCCCTTAACTCTCCCATCCACCCGCAAGCATAAGCATCACAAAAATCACTTAACAAATTTGAATCAATCAGCGGCCTCAGTGTGGCATCAACCACCCTAATTCATCACACATCACAATTCACCACAAATCTCATAATACATTCAACGATTCATTACAATCACAAATTAACCACATCATTAACAAATCAAACTAAAATACCCAAAAAAATCCATCCACTGTTCTCGTCCAAAAAGTCCACTTGAAACCGAGCATGGCAAGCCACGTCGAGCTGTGAAG
>CM020182.1:22219353-22238805 GCA_009805545.1 Oryza longistaminata | reverse complement strand
TCTTCAAGCCTGCCACGGAACTAGCGAACAAACAGCAGCAACGTCTCTATCTAGCATGCATGCGCGACCAAAACAGCTGGGAATCGCAATTCGCTACTACTGAGTACTGACTACTAGTACTACTACTAGGAAGGACCCCCAACTCCCCAAGCCAAAGTCTAGCGGCTGGCGACGCGCTCACACGTACGTATTGCTCGCATTGCTTGCCTCGAGACGCACTCGATCGATCGTACGCCAGCTGCCTGCATGCCTACCGCCCGACGATCTAAGCCGCCGCTTCCCGATACACACACGACGGCATTGCACTTTCCTTCGTTCGTTTCCATGGCGCCGTGTGGCGTGTGCGTAAACGCCACGCCCACCGCGCGCGGCGACTCGGATACGCATACGCAGCCAACTATACGCGCGCATTCTGTCACCGTTCACGCGGTAGCTAGCTAGCTACTCCTTTCGTCCTAAAATATAACAATTTTTAGCATCTAGAATTTATCTTAAAATATAACAACTTCTACACCAACATCTATTCTAAATCAATCACAATCCTCCATCATTCAAAATTTTCACCTACCTTCATTTCCCATCCAATCACAACCCTCCTCTATTTAATTTTACCTATTTTGTTACTAAATGTGTCTAATCCTAAGGGCCCCTTTGAATCGTAGGAATGAAAAAACATAGGAATAGGAAAAACACAGGATTTTGATAGGAATGTAAGTGTAAAACAGACGATTGTAAAACACAGGAATGGTCGTTTGATTAGACCGCAGGAAAAACGCAGGAATTAGATGAGAGATAAAGACTCAAAGGAAAGTTTTCAAGAGGTTTTACCTCATGTTAGAATTCCTCCAAAACTTGCATGGCATTAGGCAATCCATAGGAATTTCATAGGATTCCATAAGATCCATTCCTTTGATTCAAAGGGCTATATAGAAAAAATTTCTATAGGAATGAAATCCTCTAAAATTCCTATAAATTTCCTTTGAATCAAAGGGGGCCTAAAAATGTTTATATTCTGAAAGGGAGAGAGTAGCTAGCTCGAACAGTAGCTCTACATGTCCATTGTACAGTGAAAGAGGCAGGAGGAGCAGTTGGTCGTCTGTCTCTGTATGCTCGGTGGAGCACAGCCAACATATAATGGAAAGAGGCTATTTAAGTTAACTATTTCTAGGATTGGTTTTTTAGGCTGCAGCAGGACATGTAGCTTGCTGGCTGCAGCTAGCACAAACAATCAAAGCCAATATAAATCACCAAACTAAATTGCTCTACGGGAGGGCGAGGAGGGGCAATATGCAAAATTACCACGGCACGCCCCTCTCATCTTGTGACATGTCACATAGCCCGCGCTACCATAGGGGGAGAGGAGTATATCTTTTAAAACCTTAAAACAGCAATTTATTTTCCAATCTTTTAAAAAATAAATATAAACATTTTTTTTGAAGGGTACAACTCAGGACGCACACTTACACACACCACACTCACACCACAACACACGCGTGCGCGTCCCTAACACACGCTAGGAATGAGATTGGAGGCACTATGCCTCATATAAACATGAAAAATTCCTCGATTATATAGTAGCTGGGCCAACTGATCTTTGGGCTTTGACGCGGCCCACCAATTGCAAGAGGCCAGACAAGAAACAGCTTTTCAGCAGAAGCCATTTTCTCCACCCGAAAATGATGTGCAGAAACACAAATTAACAGACAGCTGACAGAGAGCGCTGCTGCTGCTGCTGCTGCTGCCACATCGCGATCTCCAATCTGAAACCGTTGCCATTTTTCGCCTCCTTTTCACGTCGTTTTTGCCCGGGAACACACCACATCAGAGCAAGGCTAGGCTATAAGATTCTTTGTAGCATTCTCTCAGCCTGCCCATATAATAGTTAGCTCTTTACAATTAATACAGGGTCCACTTGTCTCTCACACAGAGTTTCTTGGTTCCTGTGTCCAAGCCGGCTATAAGTTTACAGCCCGCTTCTTTTCTCTCTTCTCCACCTCAGCATTTAGCCGACTTAGAGCAGGTACAATAGCAGGCTATAAACCGGCTGTACCCATATATCGAGAAGAAAATAGAAAAGAGATAAGAAAGCGGGCTACAGATTTGTAGCCGGCTGCAACACGGACTCCAAGATGTTATGTGTGTATGAGAGGTGGGACCGCGTATTAATGCTGTAGTATATTTTTATAGCTAACTATTGTACGAATGGGCTATTAGATTGACTATAAATGTTTTGGAGCCAGTAGTTGGCTGTACTATTGACCTTGCTCTTATAGCCTACTATTGTACTTGCTCTCACAAGACGATCGCATCACCACCATCCACCGATCGAGTGCTCCAACCGGGGCGGGCGGCGTTTTTCACGTACGCCGGAATCGCAAGGCGCGGCGCCGATGAACCGGGCGAGACGTACGGTACAGCCGGCGAAAATGCATGGCACGTGTAGCCGCGTAGGTGTTTGAATTGAAGCCGTTGTCGTACGTGGGTAGCTGTGCAACGTTGACCTCACCACCGTATCGATGGATCGAGTGGATATGATGATTATGGCTGTCGGTCGAAGGTGTCAAGATCGAATTTGTGGCGTGATTAATTAATTATTGGTGCGTTTAGTGTAGGAGTAGTACATGTGTATGTAGTGCCGGTCGAGCCACCGCATCGCAGGGAGAGGGGCCGGATCGAGCTGAGAGCGACGCTCCTTCTGTTTGTCAAAGATCTGGGCACTAGCGATTGTCTGTTAATTTTAAGTGCTGCTCCATCCGTCCTAAAATATAATAATTTTTAGCCATTAAGATTTATACCAAAATATAACAACTTCTCTACCAACATTCTCTTCCCAATCAATCACAACCCTCTACCATTCACTTTTCCCACCTACATCTATTACTCATCAATCATAACTCTCCACCACTTACTTCTACCTAATTTCTTAATAACAGTGTCCAATTCTAAAACTTCTTATATACTGGTACAGAGGGAGTACTAGTTAGCAGTTGCTAAGCTAGCCTTGGCCATGGAAATATGTGCAATTCATATGTTGCATTTGCATTTGTTCATCCTGCAGGTGAAATGTTCATCACCTATATACAGATTTGAGTTCAGATCGATCATATGGTTAAACCGGTTTTTCTGAGCAGAACATCTTCACGTACGCTTTGTTTTTACCTCTTCTTGTTGGAGACAATATAATAATCTCTTGATCAGTGTCATGATCTTCCATGCAACGTTTGTTAGATTTAGGTGGTGTTTGGTTGGAGGGATTAAAGTGGGACTTATGCTTTTATGAGAGGGACTAAATTTAGTCCCTAGTTTCCAAACACCTCCTTGGCGACGGGCCTCCGCTCCACTACGGCAGAAGCGGGCCTTTATTAAGTGCAAATGAATTTGGATCACAACTCAACAATACTGATCGTAGAGTGGTTAAACTAGTTAAACTTTGGCATGTGCAAGTCACACCTTTTAACAATATATTGGTGGTTATCATGGCAAAGTTAAAGTTAATTTCTTCTAGAGTGTGACGAGAGAAATACTAGTAATCCAGGAAATCTCATCACTTTTCGTACTGACCCAAGAGACGGATCTCGCAACAACATTCGTTGTACTTCCGGATGAACGTACTCAGAACTAACTTTAACTTCAGCACCTGGTTTACGAATAGCTTTTTACCCAAAGCATGCGTGGTCAAGCAGTACTAAACTTTACCCAAATTTCCCCCCAACAAACCGCCTTTCGCCCTGGCCCATTACGCCATTAGCAATTAATTAATTACCGCCACTAACGAATTAGTAGTGCGCTCGAATCTTCCTTTACCCCGTAGAGAGAGGAGAGAAAAACCCCCATCATCAAAAGTAAAGTTAAACCAATGACGGATGTTGTTGTTGATGATGATGATGATGATAACGCACGCGGCGACCCGGCCCGCGCGATGTCAAAACTAACCGCTCCACCATTGTCTCTGACGCCGCCTTCGTCGTCTTCGTCATCGTCGTCGTCGACTCGTTGTCTCGAATCTCGATCGATTGGCCGTTTTATTTTTTCTTTCTCTCCGATCGGGGTGTGCAAGGAATGTCGCGTACGCGCCGGCGCGCGGCCGGCCGGTCCACGCACGCACGCAGGTCGCGCAAAATTGACGGATGGCCTCTCGTTTCGCTTGTGATTTATTCTCCTTTCTCTCGATCGATCGTGTTGTGTCTTTGTGTTCTTTAAAGAAGAGCAGAGTAGAGCAGTGTACTGTGCGTAGGTACGCCGTGCTGTGCAACTGATCGAGTAGCGAAGTTTGCCTTTTTCCCGGCCGTTTCGTGCACACGAGGCGATGCGTCGGTTGATCAGAGATGTCTGCAGACGCGTGAGGATGCAGTATAGTGAAGTACTACTAGTACTCCTTCCATAAAAAAAAAAGCAAACCCTGAGTTTTTTTATCCAACTTTGACTGTCCGTCTTATATGCAATTTTTTTTAATTCATATTTTCATTGTTGTTAGATGATAAAACATGATTAATATTTTATGCGTGACTTATCTTTTTATTTTTTTAAATTTTTTTTAAATAAGACGGACGGTTAAACGTTGGACACGGAAACCAGAGTTTGTCTTTTTTTAGGACGGAGGGAGTACTACGCAGTTGGTGTACGATGATGCGATCACTCCAGAAGCTACTCGATCCGAACGAGAATGGAGTAGTAGCAAACAGAAACTAGAACAGCAAACAGCCGCTAGACCATGCGATCGTTGGACGGACGCGATCGAGAGCAGCTGGAAAAATCGCATGTGTGAAGCAGCTAGCGATCGAATTTGACCCCATATATCTAAAGTACACTTCCTCCGTTCTAAAATAAATTTACTTTTTACTCATATCAATATAGAATATCCTCATTTTAACAAATCACAATTAATACAATTATTCATTTATTTATCTACTCTTAATGTATTTATTTAATTTCTATTTCACAAACTTTGACACAATAATTGTTTAAGAAATAAACATGAGTAGCCAAAGCCTAGCGGCTCGCGACGCTCACACGTATACACGTACGTACTCCTACGACATACTCCCTCCGTCCCAAAAAAGCAAATCTTTGGTTTCCGTGTCTAACTTTGATTGTCCGTCTTATATGAAATTTTTTTATAATTCGTATTTTCATTGTTGTTAGATGATAAAAATATTTTATACGTGACTTGTCTTTTTAATTTTTTTCATAATTTTTCAAATAAGACGGACGGTTAAACGTTGGACACGGAAACCAGAGTTTGTCTTTTTTTAGGACGGAGGGAGTACTACGCAGTTGGTGTACGATGATGCGATCACTCCAGAAGCTACTCGATCCGAACGAGAATGGAGTAGTAGCAAACAGAAACTAGAACAGCAAACAGCCGCTAGACCATGCGATCGTTGGACGGACGCGATCGAGAGCAGCTGGAAAAATCGCATGTGTGAAGCAGCTAGCGATCGAATTTGACCCCATATATCTAAAGTACACTTCCTCCGTTCTAAAATAAATTTACTTTTTACTCATATCAATATAGAATATCCTCATTTTAACAAATCACAATTAATACAATTATTCATTTATTTATCTACTCTTAATGTATTTATTTAATTTCTATTTCACAAACTTTGACACAATAATTGTTTAAGAAATAAACATGAGTAGCCAAAGCCTAGCGGCTCGCGACGCTCACACGTATACACGTACGTACTCCTACGACATACTCCCTCCGTCCAAAAAAAGTAAATCTTTGGTTTCCGTGTCTAATTTTGATTGTCCGTCTTATATGAAATTTTTTTATAATTCGTATTTTCATTGTTGTTAGATGATAAAAATATTTTATACGTGACTTGTCTTTTTATTTTTTTTATAATTTTTTAAATAAGACGGACGGTTAAACGTTGGACACGAAACCAGGGTTTGTCTTTTTTTTTGGACGAAGGGAGTATAACGCGCTTGCCTCGAGACGCAGTACTCAGTACATACGCCACCTGCCGCGCCCACCCTCCTGCTGTATCATACACACACGCACGACAGCTCGCGTGGCGTGTGCGTAAACGCCGCGCCCGCGCCCGCGCGCGGCGACTCGGAAACGCGAGACGACCGACGCAGAGCAACCGATCGATCTCGAGCACGCAGCCAACTAAATTTTCCCCCGTGTGTGACGCACGCCGGGTCGCCGCCCAGCCGGCCGCATTCGCCGCCAGCTACTACGTGATTCGATCACAATTAATATATTTATCTCGTCATGATTATATGCCTAATTAATCTTTTTCTGTCACCGTTTCATACGTACGCGAGCCAGCAATAACACTAGCAGTACACAATGCATGTCAATTTCCAGTGAAAAGGGTTAGAGGAGTAGTTGGTCGATCGCCTGTCTGTCCTCAGTGGAGCACAGCGAAAATGGATGAAGAAAAGGCACACGATCGAGGAGAGAGAGGGCCAATTAGAGCCAAAAGACGCGGTTTAGCTACTAGTATTACGTAGCGCGCACTAGTGCACTACTACTGTGTCTACTGCTCACAATGGTTGTGGATAGCAACGTACGACGGCGAGCCATTTGCAGTACAAATGTACAAAGGGACGGAGTACTATTATATGACCCTCTGGAATGGATCATTCCAAGCAACCCGGGTAGGTTCGTCCTTCCGACGTTTTCCCACTACGGCCAGGTTCACTGAATCCATGCACTCATTTAACTATGTATCGACCGGTGGGAAGGGTTATTCTCCAAGATTTTCATTGGATTTAAGAGGATCTGAGTATAAAAAATTAGAAAGTACTCCCTCCATACTCGTAAAGAAAGTCGTTTAGGACAGCGACACGGTCTTCAAAACACAACTTTGACTTCTTATTTCTATAAAAATATTTATTGAAAAGTGATATATGTATACTTTTATGAAAGTATTTTTCAAGACAAATCTATACATATAATTTTTATATTTTCAAACTCAACAACTTGAAAGTTATTCATGATTTATATTCCCAAGGTTTAACTTAAACATTGTCCTAAACGACTTACTTTATGAGTATGGAGGGAGTATAAGCTAATCTAGAGTAAGTCCTAACTGCTTTAGACCATTATTAGACGTGACTTCACCCCTGCACACATGTACACTCGAGTTTCGGTTTTCCATTTAACTACTAGGTGCTCCACCGCACAGTTACATAAAAATCTCTAAAAATATTGGGAAAAAAAAGGGGTATGGGACATCATCCCATATGGACGCGCAGGATGATACGGCGCCGCACCTCTGCCCATGCGCATGGTTGAGAAAGGTGTGTGCGGTGTGCCACCACTACTGCTTGGTCGACCGGTATCGTTCTAGCTGATTGATGAGATCAAGGCAGCGATGGAGGAGCGCTATCCTAACAGGTCCACTTCAAGGCTATCTCTAGTTACATTGACAACATCTTCTCCTGCACCTTGGATGCCCAACGTGACCTTCTAAATCCCACCTTTGGCTCATCTACAACTTCCGCCGCAAGAAATTCACCATTGAGGAGCTCGTCATCCTTTTCTGGCATGCATGCCATTGATGTCGGCCAACAATCCCCCTCCACACTCACCTCGCTGGCTCATTGCACCACTAGAACAAATATAATTAACCTCCTCGCCGATAACTTGCACAACTAGGAGTGGCCCCGTTGTTTCCCTCATTCTTGCTAAAGCTAAGGGGAGGTGGAGTTCTTGGACAACAATTACTACCACAACAATCTAGTGAGGGTCGTCACCTTCAACTCCGACTAGTGTTGATGGGAAAGGAGGCGCGGCCATGTGAGAGAGTACTCCAAGAAAAGCACATTATAGGATGTACTTATAAGTACCCATTCTATTACCGCACGAGTGCCACGTCTGATATATGCCTGCTAACCAGGATTAGTATGTATGAGTATCAGGCTGGTAACTACATATTCGAACATAGTATAATACCGTTTTGCGAAAAAAAAGGCGCTCCCTCCATTGTAAAATATAGCATCTTAGGATTAAATTAGATATTTTCTCATGTCCAGATTTTTAATACTAGAAAATATCCAATCTTATCTTAATTTGCTATATATTTTTGGAACGAAGGAAAAGTAACTAGACTATTGCTTTAGATATCTTTTACCACGTAAGAGAGAACCTATGATATAAGGCATAATATAATTAGAACAATTGAAGAAGTTCTAGGATTTAATTCATATCTTCCAAAAAACATTTTAATGTTTCTCTCTTCATGCTTAAAAGCAGAAGAGACTCATTTAATCACCCCCCTTAAATTTGCACTCCCTTCAATTGTCTCCACAAGAAACTTCCATATTCACATTTAATGACACTCCAAAATACACCACATATAAATCAATACATGCAACTTTGTACTTACACTCCATATATCCATCACGCTGGATACAACAACAATAGTATCTCTCTCTCCACTCTCCACTGGCCACTGTGTTGGCCACCTGTCACCCAAACCAAGCAAAAAACCAGCCAGACTCCGCCTCAAACCCAGAAGCGCCGCGCGCGCGCGACGCGCCCGCGCTCGTGTCGCGTCGCGTCGCGCCCACAAAACCCAGCAGCGGCTAGCCGCAACCGCGCGCGCGCCCTCCTCGCCCACCTATAAATACCCCCCTCCTCTCCCCTCTCCCTCCTCACCGCCGCAGCATCTGAGCGAGAGACAACAACAACAACAAACACACGCAGAGCTCGAGAATAGCTCGAGAATGAGGGGAGGAGTGAAGCTGGTGGGCGGCGGCGGCGTGGCGGCGACGGCGGGGGGGGGGGGTTCGCGGTGATGATGGGCCTCATCGCGGTGGCGCTGCTCGTGCTGGTCTGCACGCGCCGCAAGAACCACGGCGACGCGGAGGCGGCGTCGTCGTCGGCGTCGGTCAAGGTGCTGGTGCCGCTCGACCGGGAGCCCAAGGTGGTCGTCATCATGGCCGGCGACACCGCGCCGTCCTTCCTCGCCAGCGCCAAGCCGCTCTCCTCCTTCGTCCTCCCCCCGCCGCCGCCACCAGCCGCCGCCGGCGAGCCGTAGGGGAAACCGCCCGTGCTGCTAGTTGCGCGTGGGACCAATTTTGTTCGTGAGATTTTCTACTAGGAAATTTTTTTCCCCCTGTAATCATCGGCTGCTAGCTCTAGCACACATGGAGAGGAGAGGAGAGGTCAAATTTGGGTCGAATTCTTGGCCACCTTCGGCTTTGGAAGATGTAAATTCAAGTCTTTTGGTTTGTTGTTGCAACTGACAAAAGGCACAGCTTTGTGCTTCCAATAAATGCATCAAGGCTTTTCTCCCCCTTCCAACTCCAAAAAATTCTTCCTTTTCCACTCATCTCATCTCTTTCTTCCCTTCTTTCTTTCTTTTCCGATGATTTCTGTTCATCATTTTTCTGATTGATCAGTGAGATGAGTTCATGGACAAACTCCTCCATGGCAATGAGTCACCGAGCACTCATTCGCGGAATTCAGATTGGTTACAACTCACAGCAACCTTTTTTGTGCAGAGTAAATTCGTGTGTTTGGTGAGGTGATGGATGCAAAATTCGTGTGGAGCGACAGAGCAGAGGCGCACCCTGACCGGTACTACTGTGCTAGCACTGGTACAGTAGTAGCTTGGCCGCATGCACGATTGGTTGGAACTTGTGTTTTTTGCTTCTTCAACTGCTACAGTACAAGGGATTGGGATTCGGTGACATTCCCCCGTGACATTCTCGGTGACGTTGAGTCACTGACATGTGGGACCCACATGTGTCTGGACCCACATGTCAGTCACTCAATGTCACGGGGGAATGTCACCGAATCCCAGTCCCAGTACAAGGGGGTCGCAAGGAAGGAAGAAGAGATGGCCAGATGATGCACACATACACAGTGATGTTTGGGGCTTTTGAGTTTTGAATAGTGGGGGTGGGGGACCGGTCACTTTTGTTAATTTTAGTGTGGTTACCGTGAAAATGGGTAAAATTTGGATATGTTTGGCTGGAAATTCAAGGGAAAATTTTGGAATATTAGACTTTCTAAAAAGCCAGGTTAATATGACCTATTTAAAAAAAAGAAAGAGCAGCCCAAAGCTAAAACTCTAGTTTGTTTTCATTTTAAATTTGACCGGTTTATCGAACGATTTCTCAGTACAAATCAACTCACTGAGGTAGATATTCACAGTTATCAACAAATCAACTTCAATAAGGTAAATGACCTCGATTATCACACCGGTTATTTGAGAAAGTACATGGATAAGATAACTTTTAGGTTACCTCCCATCACATCGAGAGGTAAAAAAAAAAAATGAGGCCTTCCAAATATTAAGATTGCCTAATGTATTTTCTTTTTTTTTAAAGAAAAAAGAGGTAAAGTTCATCAACAAAATTGTCATATGCTTTGGTATGGAGATGGAGTTAAAATCTCTCTTCGCATCCTATAACCTTACCACCCACCACCCCCTCATGGTGATGCCAAACATGCTATACAAGCCATATATGGGTATGCATCCATGCGTTCCTGTGAAGTAAACTAATCATAAATTAACATTAGTTAATTTTACAGTTTATTTTAAACATCGATAAAGTCCATTTAAGCTCTGAAGTATAAAATCTCAAAGCATAAAACCGGTTTGGATATCCCTTCTAGCGGCTTTTGTTGATTAGATCGATCAAACCACTTTAGTTAGTTTAATTTCTTAGCAAATGAAAATAGGTAATTAAAAATAAGTGCAATTAAAGTGTGTCGCGACACGTTGCGTGGAATTCATGCAACGGCGGCGATCATACAAGATGTATATACTTTACCAAAACTATGGGCCCTGCATACAAGACCTATATATATTATTATTGAAACATTTGAGTATTGACTTCTCTCCCCAAAAAATAAATAAATAATATAACCTTAATCAAAGGAGAAATAAGATCGTATCTTCTGTTGCCACTTTGTACGATCAGGTGCATCCATGATCCATTTGTTTGTATGTCCATTTGTCTAAAAAAAATTGGCACTGTTGTTCTTTTTAACAAAAAGATATCTCTATTATTAATTATTGAACAATTGGATCTATTCCTGAGCAATTAGAAACTCAACAAAAGAGGGAAATTCTCACCAAATTGATGTGCTTTGTTCATTTTAATTTGTCAACGACCGTACCGAATTCATGATGTTACGAATTATAATGACACATTATCATAAACATCTGTTAACTGGCTTGCAGTGCTACTTACTGCATTTAAACTGCAGAGGGCGTTCTAGAAAGTGAGTTTGGGTTGGGGTTAATCCCTCATTTACCGTGAATACATTTTTTAAATTGTTAAACAATTTCTTTTAAAATGAAATAAATCTACTACTCTAATTTAATAATAGTTACTTAATTATTCATACACTAGCTAATGGTTTTACTCGTTTTTTTTTTCTAAAGTGCTATCTCCGTTCCAAAATAAGTTTATCTATAGTACTACACATAACACAACCTAATACTATACATGAATCTGGACAGTCTTATGTCCAGATTCATAGTAGGATGCGTCACATGTAGTATTAGATTAACTTATTGTGGAACGGAAGAAGTAAGCAAAACAGTTTACCAATAGCAGTGTTTTGTCAATAAAACATATCTTAATTAATTAGCATCATTAGTCACTTAATTAATTGGCATTGTTAGCCTTTTACCTACAAGCTGGTATCAGGAACATGGCCAATGCGCGAATAACTATCGATCCATCCTATCTCATATATGCATTGTATATATACCTCTTTTGCAATTAAGTTGAGATCAACCATACGTTTTTGCTTATCTAATCCATTATCAATGGCTGACACACCTCCATCTTTTGCCAAAGGTGCTTTATCATCATAATTATTATTACTTGTTTGATGGCAAGTAATATTCCTTAGCATAACTAAGTAGATTGGCAATTAAAGTGACTTGGATGAGTGACAGACAGACAGACTGACTGATCGATTCCTCCCTCCAGTTCTCAATTCCTTCCCATAGGTTTCATTTCACCCCCAAAATCTTTTTCTTCCAAAGTGATCATCATCCAAGAATTCCTTCTTTTTTTTCTCTCATAGAAAAGAAAATGGAAGAGAAAATAAAAGGGGAAAAAGAGAGAGGTGTGTGTAGAGTAGAGGGGTCCAAATCCAATAGCGATGCTAATATGATATCCAAGTCATGTCACTTCGGGGCCCTACGCTACTTTCCAAAAGGAGGGCGTTCTGTGTTTTTGTTGCGGCTAGCCTGGAAGCGGCGCCTCGAGCGTGTAGAGGGTAATGGGGAAGCTTTGTGCTCTTCAGTCCTCCTAAATCATCTTATTTAGAGTCTAGCAACTTTTTTTTTTAAAAAAAAAAAGAAGGAGAAGGGTACTTTTTACCAGGTCTCTACATCCAACTGTATATATGCAACCTTTATATTATAGCAACTTTTAATTATAAAAAATATAAGTTGACATAATAAATATTGTCGTTTTGACTATGCTGCCATTTCATGATAATCGTCTAATTCAAATGGCATGATTTCTCGAGTGGCAAAATGCATGAAACACCTCTATATATCTAAAAGTAAAATTCACCAGCGATATTTAATTTCTTAAACTTGTATCAAATATTACTTCATCCATAAACTTTGAAAAATCATAACTTCGCAAATATCCTTAGTTTGCCGATGTGGTTGTCAACGTTATTGCCGCCTAGATTTCTCTTCGCTCTCTCGTCCTCACTCTCATCAGATATTGTGGACAAGACCAAACAATAGTAGTAGTAGAGAAAGTTTTACATTCGGAAAGAAGATCGAAGTACCCGCGAAAAATTGTTTTAGACATTGACACATTACCTAAATAAAAATTTGACCACTAATTTGTATTAGAAAACCTTAGAAATCGGATGAAATTATAGTATCATTAAATTACT
Organism: Oryza longistaminata; assembly: GCA_009805545.1. Classification (NCBI taxonomy): domain Eukaryota; kingdom Viridiplantae; phylum Streptophyta; class Magnoliopsida; order Poales; family Poaceae; genus Oryza; species Oryza longistaminata. The sequence goes on along the minus strand of CM020182.1, from coordinate 22,225,955 downwards.
TTATGAGACAAATATACATACTATTTGATTTCCATACATCCAATCTGCATACTTGACGAGAGATATTGGTGTTTCAATGTATTAAAGTTACATACTAGTGAAGGGAGTAAAACATTTCAAAATAACATGTTCTGTCGTTGAAGGGAGTAATAAAGTCTCTAGAGCAAGCTAACTAGCGAGACTCATATCTCCACGCTATTAGGGTTAGCGCTGAAGTCACGATTCATTCTTAAAACAAGTTTTGAGAAAATTCCCTGTGTATCCCTGAAAGTTTATCTAATCCCTTCTACGCTCTTGAATTTTGCTTATTTCCTTACATACCCCTGAAGTTTAGTTTGGATCCCTTCCATGCCCTTTCCGCTAGTCGATTGTTAGTCGACCGTTAAATTCTTTTGAAAATGTCCATTTTGCCCTTTGCTATGAAGAAACATAATAAATTAATGAAGTACTAGAAAATGGGTGCGCCTTTGGCGTACCAACTAAAAATACCATGTGAACATTTGTATTTTTCGTTTAGGATATATTAATGTTGTAGAGTTATTTAGAATTAGTTTGATTTCTTAGATACATATGAGATGAGTAAAATTGAACCAAGCGACAATAATGGATGGTATTTGTAATATTTTCTATTTTGGAAAAATATCTGGAATATTTCTAGTTGGAAAAAAGTATGGAAATGTTTATTTCCTGAGCAAATATATTACATGTAGCAATAAAATTATAACCATATGAAAGTACATTTAAATATCAATCTAATGATATAATTTTTAACAAAGAAAATTCATTTCATATTATACTAAGTGTTGGTCAAATGTTTTAAATGTTAAATCTTAAAATACGTGCGTGCCTTATATTATGAGATGGAGGGAGTATGTAATAAAAAGACAACTAATCATGCGCTAATGACTTTCTTGTTTTGTTTTGTGTATCCCTTCATTTCCATTAATTTCAAACACTATCTTAGTTGTATAATGTCAATGATGCACCAGCCAGCTATTTTGGAGTTTAATCTTAGTTTTACATATCTAAACGATTCCTATACTCCGAGCCAAATTTTTTTTCTCTTATAATTATGTTTATAAGCAAATTTTGAATTTTAAAATTTAATTTTGAGTTATTTTTTTCTTACCGTAGTTTATTTTATTGTATTTGCTTTTGAATACATGCTTTACTAATAAATATAGTAATGAGCGATTTGAAAAAAGCATGTAGATAAGTGAAAGGATGATTGATAGTATATATGCATTTTCGGATTATTGTTTAGATCCCCTGGTATAATTTTACACATTGTTACATTGAATATTTGTACACATGTATGGTGTATTAAATATAAACGAAAAAATAACTAATTACATAGATTGAGTGTAAATTATGAGACGAATTATTTTTTAAGCCAAATTAGTCCATGATTTGACAATATGGTGCTATAGGCACCTTTTAGTGATTATAGGTATCAGTTCTGTAAAAAAAACCAACACTTATACTATAGGTGTTGATTTTTAATAAAAATCGACACATTTAATTAATTATAGGTGTCGATTAAGTTAAAAAAAATTATAGGTGTTGATTTTTTTTAAGAACCAACACCTATAATAAGTTAAAGGTATCGGTTCCGAGCCGTGAGCCTACCCGGCTAAGGAGCGGATAAGAGCATCTCCAACAACCTCTCCAAATCGAACTCTGCAAACACCCATATAGCCAACTCTCCATTTAATTTAGCTAGTCAAACTAGTTTTCAGTTCAACAGCCTCTCTATATACCCTCTCTATTACAAATCTATTACAAATGGACCCATATGTCAGCCTCAATTACTCTTCTTCCTCCTCTTCCAATCCATTTTCCTTCCTCCTACTGGAATACTGCATCCTCCCCACACCATCTTCTCCGATGCGGCGACGGCGGACGGCAGGCACGCGAGGCGGCGACGGGTTAGCGGAGAACAGCGAGCGGCGGCGGCGGGCAATGCCGCGCGGAGGACGGCGGCAGCGGCGGGAAGATGAAGGAGTCGTATCTTTGTGCCACTTGCTGACGATGAGGTGCATTCCATGATCCATTTGTTTGATGTCCAGGGTTGGTCTAAAAAAAATTTGGCACTGCTTGTTCTTTTTAACAAAAAAGATATTTCTATTACTTAATTTATTGAACAATGGGATCTATTCCTGAGCAATTAGAAACTCAAACAAAAGAGCGGGAAATTCTCACCAAATATGTGCTTTGTTCACTTGTAATTGTAACGGGCCGTACGAATTCATGATGTTACGAATTATAATGACACATTATCATAAACATCGTGTTAACTGGCTTGCAGCGGCTACTGGACTGCATTTAAACTGCAAGAGGCGTTCTAGAAAGTGATTTGGTTGGGTTAACCCTCATTTTACCGTTGAATACATATTTTTTAAATTGTTAAACCAATTCTTTTAAAATGAAATAAAATCATACTACTCTAATTTAATAATAGTTAACTTATTATCATACACTGCAATGGTTTTACTCATTTTTTTTCTAAAGGCTATCTCCCGTTCTAGAATAAGTTATCTATAGTACTACACATAACCACAACTAAACTATATATGATCTGGATAGTTCTTATGTCCAGATTCATAATAGGATTGTGTTTCACATGTAGTTTAGATTATTATTGTGAACGGAAAGAAGTAAAGCAAAACATAGCATTTTACCATAGCCAGTGTTTTGTCAATAAACATAATCTTAATCTATTAGCATTTCATTAGTCACTTAATAATTGGCATGCTGCCTTTTACCTACAAAGCTGGTACCAGGAACATGGCCAATGCCGCGAATAACTATATCGAATCCATTCCTTTCTCATATATGCATTGTAGACATACCTCTTTTGCAACTTAAGTTGAGATCAACCATACGTTTACTGCTTATCTAATCCATTATCAATAGGCTGACACACTCCATCTTTTGCCAAAGAGTCGCTTTATCATTCATCCATTATTAATTACTTGTTTGATGGCAAGTAATATTCCTTAGCATAACTAAGTAGCATTGGCAATTAAGTGCTGGAATGAGTGCAGACAGACTGACTAGCACTGATCCGATTCCTCCCCCAGTTCTCAATTCCTTCCCATAGTTTCATTTCACCCCAAAAATCTTTTTCTCAATGATCATCATCAAGAACTTCCCATTCTTTTTTTTTTCTCATCAGAAAAGAAAATGCGAGAGAAAATAAAAGGGAAAAGAGAGAGAGAAGGTTGTGTGTTAGAGTTAGAGGGGTCCAATCCAATATAGGCGATGCTAATATGATATCAAGTCATGTCACCTCGGGGCCCTACCGTACTTTCCAAAGGAGGCGTTCTGTGTTTTTGTTGCGGCTTAGCCTGGAAGCGGGCGCCCTCGAGCGGTAGAGCAGGTAATGGGAGCTTTGTGCTCTTTCAGTCTCTAAATCATCTTATTAGAGTCTAGCAACTTTTTTTAAAAAAAAAAATAATAAGGGAAGGGTACTTTTTACCAGGTCTCTACATCAACTGGTTTTATTATTTTTATGCAACCTTTATATATATAGCAACTATTTAATTATAAAAAATATAAGTTGGGACATAATAAATATTGTCGTTTGGACTATGCTGCCATTTCATGATTAATCGTCAATTCAAATGGCAATGATTTCCTCGACTGGCCAAAATGCATGAAAACACCGTCATATATCTAAAAGTAAAAATTCACCAGCGATATTTAATTCTTATAAACTTGTATCAAAATATTACTCGATCCATAAACTTTTGAAAAATCATAACTTCGCAAATATTCCTTAGGTTTGCCGATGTGGTTATCAACGTTATTGCCGCCTAGATTTTCTTCGCCTCTCGTCCTCGCTCTTCATCAGATATTGTGGGACAAGACCAAACAATAGTAGTAGTAGAGAACTTTCTACATTCGGAAAGAAGATTCGAAGTACCAGCGAAAAAATGTTTAGACATTGACACATTACCTAAATAAAAATTTGACCTAATTTGTATTAGAAAACCTTAGAAATCGGATTGAAATTATAGTATTCATTAAAATTACTTTATGAGAAAATATACATACTATTTGATTTCCATTACATTCCAATCTGCTTATTCGACGAGAGAATTGTTGTTTCAATGTATTAAAGTTACAACTAGTGACAGGGAGTAAAACTTTCCAAAATAACGATTGTTCTGTCCGTTGAAGGGAGTAATAAGTCTCTAGAGCAAGCTAACTAGCGAGGACTCATATCTCACGCTATTAGGGTTAGCGCATGAAGTCTCAAGATTTCATTCTTAAAACAGATTTTGAGAAAATCCCTTGTTCCCTGAAAGTTATCACTAATCCCTTCTACCCTTGAATTTGCTCAATCCTTACATACCTGAAGTTTAGTTTGGATCCCTCCATGCCCTTTCGCTGCGCTTAGTCGACCGTTAAATTCTTTAAAAAGCTCCATTTTCCCTTGCTATAAGAAGAATACAATAATAGAAATATATTTGTATGGAGCGTAGAAATTTTGTTATATGGAAACTATATATTTACGAGACAGTATTGCACCATATTATTGCAATAAATTATACTTTTAGATATGCAAAGGATCCTTTGCAAATTTCGCGTCTCCATTCACTGTACTGGTGTTTCACTACCTGTCATTCGCAGAGAGCATCCATGAACTGAGTAATGTTTGTTCTAATTTTATTGTATTTAAATGTTCTAATTTTGGTGAGATACATACGGAGTAACGGAAAGTACCCTAGTACTAGTACTATTTGCTAGCTAGTGGAAGCGGCGGATCGTCCGTGTGCAACGCCTTCATTTCTTGAGGAAGTTTTTGGGAAAAGGAGCTTTTGGGAGTGGGGGCCTAGTCAAGAAAACCAAAGGCAGAGGCAGGGAACACACACAGTTGTACCCTCTGCCATGATTGTCTCCACCACAGGAGCTCACCAATTTCCATCTTTAACTTTTTTTTTTCAATTTCAATTGCCGAATATCTGGAGCATATTACTCTCTTTCATGTCGCCAAGTTCGCAACTTTGTTGCCATCGATCATATGTATGCCGTCATGGATGCATGGATGCACTTGCGTTTCTTATATATGCTCGTTAATTTGTTGGGTTTTTGTTTGCCATGGAGAATTAGGAAAAGCTCTGGTCTGATTAGCCCAAATCTCTCTCTCGAGTCAGAGATGCTGCTTCTCTGGCGTGTAGAGCTAGCTGTAGTTGTAGGGACGGTTACCGCTGCAATTTGAAATGGCACAGGGAAACTAGGTGATCTTCAACACAAGAATCATATGAAATTCTTTGTGCCCGAATAAGCCCTTAGTATTTAAACCGACGACTTGTCGGTGTGAATTGTGATGGGATATGGATTATATCGGAGAACCTGTTCTTTCTCCAACAAAAGTTGAATAAATTTTAATAAAAGTGGCACGTTTTTCAAACTGCTAAACGGATATTTCGTGTGGAAACTTTCTATATGAAAGTGTGTTCTAAAAATTATATTAATCTATTTTCAAGTTTGTAATAATTAAAACTAAATTATCACACGTTATTACCACATCGTTTTGCGTAAAACACTTAATATTTATCTTCATTTTCATCTTCAGAAGATTCAAACACCACATACCTTAGTATGAATTTTTAGCAGGATGCAAAAACATACGAATAACTTAGATACGGTAGCAACTAGCAAATATATTTTAAATACATATTGAAATACCCAAAGTGCCTATTAGAGATAAATACACCAATCATGGACTAAATAATATATTAATAATGTGAACTAGTGTTATGGCTAAGCTACAAATAAAATATGAAGAGGTGGGAAGTACTTGGGACAATTCCTACGTTTTAAAATAAGTTTGTCGAAGGGTATACTTATGATAATTAGAATGCATGTATGATCAAATAGAAATTCTGGAAACAAACATGATGCATCCAAAATTCTCACTGTAATCCGCCTGCATCATAGATAATCAAGACAGAGGTAGCTAGTGAACAACACAGTTTGTACCCTGCATCATTGTCTCCACCACCAGGGCTCAGAATTTCAATCTCCTTTAAAAATTTCTTTGCCTAGCCTGCCGAATATCCTGGAGCATATGACTTCTTTCCACTTGCATCGATCGATCATAATATCGTCATGAATGCACTTTCTTTTTTTTTTTTTTGACAACAGGTAACTTTCATTACCAGCTTGAAAAAACAAGCGATAGCATAACAGAGAAAGAAAAAAAAAAGCTTGAATGCACTTTCTTGATTCACTTGAGAAAAAAAGCTCAGGCTCTAATTAGCTCATCATCAAATCTCTCCTAGTCAGAGATGCTGCTCTAGATGTAGCTGTGTAGTGTAGGTTACCGTCGCAAAATTTTTCCTTTAAAGACGTTACCATTGCAATATAGAATAGCACATGAAAAATATGGGTCGATCTCTTTAACGCGAGAATATTACTAAATTTTGTGTTCCAAATAAATCCTTCCTATTTTACTAACAATGATTTGTCATCGTAATGTTTTGGCTATGATATATCTTGTTGAATGAAAATGGTCAAAAAACGATAATCATGTCTATAGAAACATTTTTCGCACTCACTTGAGAATTTATAATATTTATTAGTTTAACAGT
>CM020182.1:22192495-22219328 GCA_009805545.1 Oryza longistaminata | reverse complement strand
TTGGCTATCGTGTGCGGGCAGGCAGTCACGCGCGTGTTCAGGACGGCTGTTGTCTCTCCGTAGGCGATGCCGACGGCGACGGGCTGCGACTGCGCGGCGAGGCCGGCGGCCACGGCGAGCCGAGGCGCGCGGCTGCGCGCGCGGAGGCCGGCGGCCCGCGGCGAGCAGAGGCGGCGGGCTGGCCGCGTGGAGGCGCGGCGCCTGAGCTTGCCGTGCGGGCGGCGAGGCGGAGGCCGGCGGGTCGCTGTGCTCGTCGTCGTGCTCGTTGCTCCTCCCGTGCGTCTCCCTGCGGTCGCCGTGCTCGTTGTCGTGCCCGTGCGTCTCCCTGTTGCCGTGTGGGGATGGAGGAGGTTGGCTCTGTGGGGCCTACCATTGGCCAGCCAAATAAGAATGGCCAAATTGGCTAGTTGGGGGAGGGTTTTGGCCAGCCAGATGGCTATGCCATCCGGTTGGAGAGGCTGTTGGAGCAAGATTTTTGGCTAGAATGGCTAAAATTTGGCTTGGAGAGGGGATGGGAGAGAGGTTGTTGGAGATGCTCTAAGGGAGAGACTGAGAGATCGCCTCGGTCTCATCGAGGGCGGCATAAGAAGAGAGCGCCCTCGGTCACGCGTCTCATATTCTCTTCTCTCGGTCTCTTCTCCACCCGCACACTCTCTCTCTTCCTCTCTCTTTCTCCTCTCCGGCGGCGGAAGAGCGGCGGGAGGAGCGGCGACGTCGCGGCGTCGCGCGTCAGCAGCGTGCGGCGGCAAAGCGCGTGGCCGCCCGGAGGCGCTGCTCCCCTCCGCCAGATCCGGCGGGAGGAAGGGCGGCGCGGGTTTAGCGACGATACCAATACGACACTTACAAAAAATATTCTAATCAAATTTGTTATATGTTTAGAATTGAAAACAGTTTAGAGCAATCATACTCGGTCGGTCGGAAATTTTCGCCACCATGTTCATCCCAATTATCCTTAGTTAATATATATACAAAGTAAAAAATATAATTCCAAGGAATGTGATCCATCCAAAATTTCTCCTTGCAATCCAAACTGCGCATTAGAACCAAAGATGAAATAACATGATCAAAAGCAATCCATCCTACATAGACAGTTTATTATGTTGGTCAGTATCCGTCTTAAATACTCATTTCGTCCCATAAGAAAATGAGCTTTTGGTTTGATCTTTTTCGAGGACGGATGGTGTAAGATAGAGTCTGCCTCTTGGATGCCAACTACTGCAAGAACAGTACGTGCAGATAAAAGAAGAGGAGCGTGCAGAATTGCAGAGATTGGAACGACTCGGAAGAGGCATTATCCTCACGAATATTCTCGCCACGGCTTTACTTTCTCTCTAGCAAACACATCTGCATGCAGCTACCAGCAGCAGCAGCCGCAGAAGCAGGCACACCACAGTGCAAAGCTACAAGCTACTCCAGCTTATAGCTAGTTGGTGATCTTTTCGATGAGCTACCGCCAATGGCAGCAGCAACCCATGATATGCCACTACAAGCCTATATACTCGCATGCTGAGCGTGATCTGCGTCAGATTCAGATATATATTCAGATCAGATCACCACGTATGTTATCTACAGCGCCAATTAACGGAAAATGGGAGAACTATGGGCGAGCGAATCAGCAAGCAGTTAAAGCGAAGACAAAGTTTTCTACTTCGCCGTAGGTTTTCAGAGGGGAAAAAGGAGATTGATCGATCGATCAATCGTTTCTTCGCCGTCGTCAGCTCTATCTTTTCCCTTGTCTGTCACACCTTTTTCTTTCAGCTTGGTGGTTTAGTTGGGGAGAAAGAAGATATAGATGTATATATGCATATCCATCGAATTCGATCGTCATATCTTTTCTGCATTTTTTTTGACGTACGTGCATCGATCATCCTTCACTGCATCTGTCTCAGTTCTCTAAAAAGCGATGAACACATATATATGTAACTGATCATCAGTGATAATGCATCAAGTGTAAAGGTTTTGAGATGGATAGAGGGTGTGGTGATGCTGGCTCATGATGTCGACACTATCACGCACACTGCACCGGCATCTTGTGTACGTTGATCTGCAATAATTCTGCATCGTTGCTGTGATTTCTGAATATGGCCGGTTTCAGATCGACTTTTTTCAGTGTTTCGTCGTCGATCGATCGACCAATCGCAAGCAGATATAGGTATGGATGGATCGAGTAGTGGAAGGGCGAGTGGACGTACGTGTGCGAGTTGTTGCCAGGTCAAAAAATGGAGCTAGGAACAGGACTACAAAAGGTGAAAGGACCATACATATGTATGGACGATGGAATCAAAGCTAGCTAGGAAGAATGCTGGAAATTGCAAACGTGCTTGTGGAATGGTGGTGGATGTCTTCCGGTGGGAAGCTATCAACCAGGGTTTAAATCCTGATCCCGCAAAGAAATTTCGGTCCTTGGTTCCACCAAAAAAAAACCAAAAACATGGGCTAAAAGTCGACATATATGTATGTATGGATAGCTAGGGCCTCAAAGCACGAGTTAAGACCCGATCCGTAGACAACGATATTCCTAGTGTAGGGAGGATAGACTTTCGTGACATTTTTTTACCCCGGTTTTGTGTGCTTCTTCTTAATTGAAATATCTAGGTGCCGAGATATTTTTAAAACGCTAAAAAATGTTACTGGGAATTGAGGCCATCCTTGGGAGATCCGTTATTTCTTTTTTCTTTTCTTTTTTCTTTTGGTTTGGACTATATGAGCCACATGTAGGAGGAATGTTCGAGAGAAAATAAAGCCACATGTATGATATTTTTGTAGACAGCAAAGCTAAGCTACCCAATCGGTTGTGGCCTATTATCATGGGGGAGAAAAATGCTCAGCCAAGTGCTGAATAAATTTATTTCTCAAAGAATCCTGCAGAAATAATGTGCAAGTAACCGAAATGGTGGGTTTGTGGGCTGAAACGGTTCGTGCCCAAATTGGTGCGAGCCCAGCCCAGGTATACTTCCAAGTTCTCTCTCTGAAAACTCACACTCTGTTATGCTATTATTCTTCTTGTTTTTTTTTTCTTTTCCATGGTGGGCTGAGATGGTGACTTGGTGAGGGCCCAATTTATGATCTCGAGAATAGGATCAATCTCTCTGCGTGTTAATGGGCATTGAGATTAAGCAATGAATAATCAAAATTAGTTTCCCTTCAAGTTCTTCTCAATCTATAATCTCTTCTCATCCCAACTAAACTATCTTTCGATCTGGCGGTGTTTTATCCCAAATTCACACTGAAACCCTGCGCATAACACTGCGTTACTGCATTTCTTACAGAGTTTCCGATCGGGATACAACAGAAGCTGCAAGCTGCGAAGAAAAATTCAGATTCACCATCATGCATTGTGCATATTGTACTTCATCCGTTTCATAATGTAAGTCATTCTAGCATTTCTCACATTCATATCTATTATATAATAAAAGTCCATTAAACTTCGTACAAACGCTCTCAAGCCGCCACGTGGGACTCCTGCAAACGCTCCTAAGCTACCACGTGGCTCTCTAATAAATCGGTAGGCCCACTATTTTCATCTATTAGATTTATTTTTAGAATACCCACTATTTTCATTTACGAGATTTATTTTTAGAAAAAAAAAACCATAATCCACCTTCCTCCCCTTTACCCCACCAACCCACCCTCCTCCTTATGGTACGTACGTACGTACTCTCCCCCTCCTGTCCAATCTTCTCATCTCTTTCTTTCTTTTAAATTTGTTACAATTAAAAATAATATTTTTAAATCATTTCCGTATAGAGGAATAATCATAACCTTGCACATAAGTCTATTTTATCATTCTTCATTATCGTATTCATGGTGCTTAATTAACCAAACAAATACCAATAAAATGTACTACATTCTTTAACTCATAAGAAATATTTATTTTTTATTATATCCTAACCTTAGGATGCTATTGAAGCTGTCAAAAAAAAAAGAAAAAACAACAATGTATCACTTTATAAAACATTCATAAATAAATTAAATATAATAGATATGACAAAAAATAAAAACAATTAAAGCATGAGTAACATTAAAAAAAAGTTCCTCCATTATTTCAAATCATATCCGAACCTTTCACATGCCATCGAACAATAAAAAAATATTGTGTAGAACATAGATAATGTAGATCATATCATCATATATCACTTCACAATCATGCATAATTAGATTAGCTCTATAATATCAAAAAATAAAATATAATAATTAGTTCTGATTAGCACTCTAAAAAAATCCACTGTTCTAAAATATTGATATGTTAAAATAATGTTATTTTTCACAAAACAAAGTAATGTTAGTTAAATATTTCAGAAAAATTGACGTTATCATAAATTTAATATTTAAAGGAATATACAATATCCCAAACTAGAATACTCTAATTGTGATTAGCACTAAAAAAATGTTATTTCCGTTTTAAAATATGAATTATCACATTAATGTAAATCTAGATATATCCAGATAAATATTTTGATATAATTATATCTTTAGTATTTCAACGACTATAAAAAATAATTAAATGAACTAGACCGATATGTCTTAATTAAGACTAATAGTAGGTGTATATGTTGATCTTTTCCTCTTTAGTCTTTGGAGTATAAGCTTAAGTTAATCTGAGTATATAGTATATAAGGTCCAGTGTACTTGACTCATACATGTCTTGCCTTACGTGTCAATTCTATATTACACTTAAACCCTTGTATCAATTCTGTGTATGTACTACTATCCACCAATCATTGAGGCAAGAATATTATTATATACTAAAATACCATTGAACATCATACAAATGCTCCTAAGCCGTCATGTGACCTATTATTTTTAAACATTAGTTTAGATGTATCAAAGTAATCTCTCCATATTAATCTCCCGTGTCCATACCACAGAAAAATATGTACTATTCATCGAAAAAAACCTAGAAAAACATACCTACGCATGTATGATTAAAAATATTAATCTTTCCCTTCTAATCCTCAAATTTAAAACTAAAACTTTATTATGTTTGTACCTACCTACATACGATCAGTCCATCGAGTCCTCTATGACTCCTTTCACTCTTGGTAGTAGAACTCACTAGCCTACTTACTAATACACTTTTTTATAAGTGTGTAAACCGTGAGCTAGGTATTAAAATTTGTGATCGACGATAGTCTTGAAGGGTATGGCTACATCGATGCGGCACCCATATTTAAAGGCATTATAGAATAAATCCTTAGCAGCTATGGCCAACTTAGCACGTTAGATGGGTATTTATATCTAATTTTAATGGTTTTCTCTTATTAATTGATAGAAGTGGTATTTAAAAATATTTATACATTTAGACACAAGTGAGACATGTGCACTTCGGTATGAAATGGAGATGATTTTTTTATTATATTAATGATATATTAAGTTTGTTTTTTTAATAATCAATTCTATCTATTAAAAAGGCACCCAACTCTTTCAAGAGAGCAATAATGAGTACTTATGATAGGGGAGTTTATATATAACCAGTACACAATGATTTTTTCTAATATGAGAGACATTCTTATAATTTAATTTAGTGTGTCAAAAAAGTGTATAGTCAATTTTAGGGTAGAGACAAGATAATCTATGGGTTTTAAATAAAATATGGTAGGATAACATCTTTTAACATTCTTTTAATAAAGAATAAATAAATTACCCGCACATCTACGCGGGCTTCCTCCCTAGTTATTTAAAATTTCAACTGGATTTGTACAAATGCATAATACGTTTCAGAAAATCGTAAGCAACATACAACCACGAGGCAATCAGAAGAACTAGAGAAAGATGTTTTATCATCTAACAACAATGAAAATACTAATTATAAAAAAATTTCATATAAGACGGACAGTCAAACGTTGGCACGGGAACCCACAGTTTGCCTTTTTTTAGACGGAGGGAGTATATGCTAGAATGACTTACATTGTGAAACGGAGAAAGTAGTAGGAAAGTTTCTTTTCTTTTCTTCCTTTTTTTTTTTTGCTAAATTACAGGGATTCTGAGAGGGTACTGCATGCTACTGGACTATTGTCACGTCTGGCAAAACCAGAAAATTCATCGAAGATAGGAGTAGTTACCAGGAGTAGTTGTGTATGACTAAATAATTATACAGTGCAACACTGACAACTTCTGCACAAAATGGGCTGAGTGGGATTTGCCTGGGATTTAATTTAATTAGTTCATATGCTAAATCCCAAGAAAATCCCCTCTCCAAACGAACAAAAGACGCGCAGAAGGTATAAGCTACTAGTACTAGTTCAAATCCTAAATGAACAGCCATTATGGGTTTTTGACATCTTGGGTGTAGATATAATCCGTGTGGAATTCTTCCCATTTGGCTGAATCAAACGGCAGCTGCCCATTGTTATTGGAACCTGTACTTCCTCCATTCTCTCTGCTTGGTTCCTGATTGATCAAGATCATCATACTGTTAGAAGAAAACTTTCAAGAACGAACGAAACAGAGTGGAAGCAGAAACTTTGATCAATTTATAGATTGGATGTATGGAAATCTCAAAAAGTAGTACTACCTCTATAATATTGTCATATTATTGTGTTTTACAAATATATTGTAATAGAAACTAGTGATCCTATTATTATTTTAAAAACAATAACGATGTTTTAAAATTAAGACAATGTCGTTCTTTGGAAAATCAAAACGAAAGTTCTCCCTCCGTTTTATATTATAAGTCGTTTGATTTTTTTCCTAGTTAAGTTGGACCAAGTTTATTGAAAAATATATTAGTATTTTCAATCCAAAACAAACATATTATCAAAATATATTCAATGTTAGATTTTCTGAAACTAGTTTGTTATTTTAGATGTTGCTAATTTTTTCTATAAGCTTGGTCATACTTGATTAGGAAAAAAAATCAAATGACTTATAATATGAAACGGAGGGAGTTTGTTAAGACAGTGCGAAGTAACATTCATGAAGCTGTGCCTGTCCTATGCAAATATACAGCATCTTCGAACACATGGAGGTAACATGCATGGATGGATCGATGCAGCTCGGAGCATTGTACCAGGATTCCAACGATAAACATGTGGTTAAGTACATGTATTATGCCATCAAGAATGGTGCTACTGTTCCAGGTGTCACAGATTCAGATTAGAGTGTTTTCCCATGCTATTGCCCTCCAGCAATTACACAAGCTGAAAATAAACAAGAACGTCACGCCATCTCAGAACACGATGCTCCTGTTTCATTTTAGTATCTTATACCCCAAATGTACATATATATAATACAGTGTGTGTATGAACTCTTCTCTCAATGCATATGCGTGCTTGCAAGTTGCAACCAGAGCCAACAAGAAGCGTGCAAAATGCATGCACTGTTCACTAGGAAACTAATCAAGTTTCTTGTCATGCATGAATGAATGATACTTACTAATGAATCATGCATATGATCACCGGTAGAACATTTGGAGGAGATTCAGTGCTATGGTAAAAATTCAGACATAAATTATAAGCCGTAACGCTTATTAACGACTCAAAAATAATTTGTTTGTAAAGGTTTTATATATGTGTTGTTCGTGATTGGAAAGCCAATACTGAAAAGACTACGGTTAAATAAACATCCACCTCAACTCTAAAATTAAGTTCTAGAATTCAAATTTGGCCACGGCTAATAATAAGCTGAAGAGTAAACGATACGGAGCTAGTCTGCTGACCTGGGTGGTGGTTGTGCCGTTGCCGACGCCATGGCTGTGCTTCTCCTGCAACAGGAGCTTCCTGGAATGGGTATCTTGACCTAGCAGGAGGAGAGCAAGGCATAGGAGGCAGAGTGCCCTAGCTGTTCTTCCTGGATTCACCATTCTGAGATATCCCTCTCTCTCACCAAAAGAAAGAAGAACACACTTGCTAATTAACTGATCAACTTTTTTGCTGCCTCTTCTTCTTCTTCTTCTTCTTTGTTTCTGTGGCTTTGCTTTGCTGCCATTACCAGCATAGGAAGGAGGAACATATTTATAAGCAATGGAGGCTGGAGAGAGAGAGAGAGAGAGAGAGAGAGAGAGAGAGAGAAAGAGACATCGGTTCCTTGGAAAGAGTAGCATCTCGTACGTGCGCAATGCGCATGCTGCAGTGGCCTTGAGATGATAGCAAAAACAACCAAAGTTTTGTGGTAGAGTACGTGTGGATCGCCTTGGGGAGCTAAAATGATCTCAAAGTCCAATTTCCCGGCAATTCGACGTGTAAATTGTATATACGTTGGTATCTCGATCAAGTCTATTTTACAACTCAAGTGCCCATGCACTCGAATAGGGGTGAAAACGGTCACAGAAATTCCCGATCGACCAGCGTACCATTTTTGACTATTTATAAAAAAATTTTCTAGATTCTTTTTGCATTGTATTAATGTTGACAATGAATAGTTTAAATGATAAATACGGTCAATTACCGGTCGATTGAGCGTCGTTTCCAAAGAGATGCTACCGATTCCGACCGTTTCGACTGACTCGTCTATTATAAGGCATGTCTTAACCAAACCACGATGGTTATACTAGGATATCTCACCTTTTTTTTTTCCTGAATTTAAGTTTTCTAACAGTTTGATGTTGTAGATCAGTGTATTTTCAGTAAACTATGTCAAAGTTAAGCAAGTTTGATCCAGAACAAAATTAAAACATCTTATAATATGAAACGAATGAAATAGTAGTTTATTTGCACGGGAATCGGGAAGATTTACCATGTCAGTAACTCGATGCATCGTGCCGTACATTTTGACTTTGCAATGTTTGCACCAGGCCTACACCTTCAAGGCCTTTGCACATACCAAGGGAGAAATTTAATGAAGTTGACCCAAGTTGAGAGAAGGGCAAGGGAGACATGAGCAAGGAAGACTGAGAAATGGAAGTAAATGGTGGACATTGGGTTTTGCAAAGAGCTAGGAGTAGAGGGGAGACCTCTGCATTGGGGATGCTGCATTGAGCGGCTAATCAATGGATTCCAACACAAAGTCAAGTGTCAAAGTGTGTGTTTAGGCCATGCACAAGCTTCCATTCCTCCCCCTTCTCCCTCTCAGAGTTTGCAGCGATTGGACAGTGTTGGGAACCGGCCTCCATGCCTTTCCACAGGAAGCAAAATTAGCACATGTCAATGCATGTGTGCGTGTCTTGTGTGGAGCATGGTTCTAAAATAACTTGGCATAAATAAAGAGGAAGTGGATCCTCTACTGTTTGGTTGTACTCCTCCATCTTGAATTATAATATCTATATTTTAACGAATATGAAATTAGCATTACATGAAAGTACTTTAAAATATAAATATAGTGATATAACATGCATAATATTTAGTATATATTAGTATTATTTTTAATTAAAAGTTATCGAGTTCGATTTTCATTAAAAAGGAAGTGCCTCATAGTTTAGAACGGAGGGACTATAATAATAATTATCATTGACATATGGGTCTAGAGAGAACAAGTAGGGGTGGGCATTCGGTCTGACCGAAATTTTCGGTCTCGGTCTTCGAAAAGTGAAGACCAAATTTCAACGCAAAAAATATCATGACCGACAAATTCGGTCTCGGTCTCGGTCTGACCGAAATTCAGCAACATTTTCATATATGCAAAGAAATAATGGAAATTTTTAACACAAAAATCACAAAACAAATCCATAAGCACGTATGACTAAAGACTATTATTACGTTACATGCCTAGAAGAAGTAGCGCTGTGAAAATTAGAGTTTAATTATATTGAACTTGGTGGATTGTAGGTTGCATTTAGATTTTTTTTTGTTAATTTGGTCTTTCGGTCTATTCGGTTAACCGAGGAGACTAACCGAATTGACCGAACAAAGTTCGGTCTTTCACTATATAGGACCGAATTGATGACCGAATTTCTCAGTGTCGGTCTTTTCGGTTCAGATCTTTCTGCCTACCCCTAATAACAGGCTCACATGCTAGCAGTTATTAATGCTATTAATGCACACAGTAACCACGAATAATCCCTGTCGAGAAAAAAAAATGGTTGCATAAAAAGTTTCTCTAGGAAGGACATGGAACGGATGATAGTATATAGTTTTTCTTGGTTAAATTTTGCAAGGTTAATTTGGAAGATGAGAGTTTTGCCAAATTTATGTGCTTAACAAATGACTTGAACTAATTCCATACAAAATTCTATGTGCCAAGCATGCCCTTGATCTTTATTTTTGTTGTAGATATACTACTATAATATTGTACTGATGGGTACATTAGATTGTAAAAGATACTTCCTGCTGTCATAAAGCAACAAGTTTTACCAATAACAATTTATTTGGATGGATGGGGGAAAAAAGGTGCGCGCATAAATTTGTCTCGATAAGTATTACAATGGAAAATGGTGCAAAAATGACTTTTTATCGTGGACTCTTTCCATTTCGGTCTGTAAGGTACACATTTTTCTATAGCTTTCCATGATATCAAATGTCCAAATGAACTTTGCTGTTTTCCCTAATTACCTTAGTGTATTTTATCTTCGTCATTCTTACTAATCATGTTCTCTGTATGCTTTATATGTTTCTCACCTCAAGGTATTTAAGTATGTTAGTATGGTGGATTTTCCTTGGTTTCAGTTGGTTTGACATGGTTTTTCCTAATTCATATGCAATACACACCTTAAGTTTGATATTGCTAGACTCCTTACCAATGGTTTAATTTCCATCACAGGGACAAATTTGAAGTTATTTCCAAACTAGCATAATGTTTTTTTCCTTGAAGTAAGAAGATGCCACACTATCTGAAGAAAACTGCGGCTTGTATGCATCTTGAACTTTTTCACAAACCACTATACGTATGCAGTCTATTTTTTTTGCTAGATATGGCCTTCCTTTTTCTTTTTGTAAATGGACTGCTTTAACTCACCACACTTATCAGGTATGGTACAAGGGGATTGCACATCACAATCCTGGATAGGTTATTATACCCTTAATATCCATCATTAGTAGTCTTCAGGAGCAAAAATCTTCTTAATTGTCGTCATTCATTGCTTTACCTGGCGAGATGACGTTTCCAACATTGTTTTGATCTTGCAAACGTAACAAGAAAACATGGGTGCATTGAAAGTTGAAGGCACTAACAATTGTTGATGATAAAGGGTTTTCAGCCCACAAATCACATCCATATCTTTTCCATTTGTATAATTGAAAGGTTTCTCAACTAGATGGAAGAAATTAGCCATTTGTGTCCTCAGAGCCTTTTGATTAGCCATTCATTTTCAGATTGTAGATGCCAAATTACAGGGTGTGACAAATTGAACCTGTGTTGAATCTTAAATACAATACTGCAGTTATGATCTTGTGCCCAACTAATAGAAAACTAAACCAGGAATTCAGGATCACAAGAAATTAAGTTTTACTTGGGTAAGTGTTGCTTTCATTGTGATTGATGCGTAGAGCAATTTAGCACATCTCATGAACATCTGGTGCTAAGAAGCATTTCTACCAGAAAGCACAAAAGCAAGAGCCATTTGTTTCATACGGCAGCAAATTAAGCAAAGTTTGCCTAAGAAATATGCATGCATGTTGCATGTTTCCAAAAGTTGATGGTTGCATGTTTCCAAAAGTTGATGGTCAACAAGAGTCACCATAAGCAATTATTGCCATCTGATTGGTATGTTCCGCTTTAAACATGTCTAGACTGTCCTAAACTTCTTCATCACTCAATTACTTTCTGCTTTGGACACTACAACTGCCTTGAGTGTCTCCTAGAAGTACTAGCATAAACCAAATTGGAACAATTATTGCTGCTAATGGCATTGGTAGGTAAGCAAATATAAACTTGTTATATAGTATCAAAATTAATCCTATGTAGTAGACCTAAAGACCTAGATATAATATCTTATTATGCATAAGAGTTCATGTCATGTCCAGAGTTCTATTTATATATAAAACAAATTGGACAGAAGCTAATATCTTATTATGCATTCACTGAAGAAGGAGGTGCGCACCTGAGTCAGTCGATAGGATTTGAATCCTGATGGCCATTGAACTGTTTCTCATGTCTGAAATCGAAGATAATTTTTTTGCCATAATCCAGAGAATGGCACACAATATTGAAAGAAACCAATGTTCAGACTAATGCAGTATTGCATCTATCATGTATCCATCTGAAGATGCATGGTGATGTCAGGGTATTCAGAAATGTCACCACTCACTGCATTTGCATAATTGCATTGAGTTTGTAGGAAGAACTAGTTCTTTGTGAATCTGAACAAAAGACATCAAATCAAACAAAGACCTCTTATATAGGGATTGACCAAACAGTACCTGAAAACCTCAAAGTGGACCAAACAGTTGGGCTACTACTGGCATTTGCCCTTGTGCTTATAATCCTTTGTGGCGCCACTATACAATATATGCATATAGCTGTCATATCTTGACACAAAAAGGCCTAAAAAGCACTGCCATTACTTTGCCAATTGCCACAACAACCGAAAAGGTTTAGCCAAATGACCTAATACACAATTCTCTGTGCTCAGTCTGCTATGCTGATACCTGTAAAAATCCAGCAAGATGAGGTGAGATCTTGACAAAGTTTCAAATCAACTTCCACAAGCAAATGCATTTTCAGACTTTGCTTCCATGGTTTCTACATGATCCAACCCATGCTTACAGATTTGAAATTCCCCTGAACAAAACAAGAAAGTGCTGTTACTTCCTGACAAAAGAATTCTCCACAAGACAAGAACATTTCTGAAAATGAAACAGGCTACATATATAAGTTCTCCCTGGTGATGACGACATGTGCATATATATACACACACACACAAAACTAAAACCAAGAGGACAGTGGCAAATCCCCAGAATCAACAGGATAATCTCGATAGGATGCAGACGCAATGAGCTGCAAAAAAGGCAAGTTTGCTTACAGCATAGCCGGGCCAGTGGCTTCAGCTTTTAGGGCTCCTCCTTTTTCTGCTGTTTAAAGGAGCTAATTAAACTCGTCTCAATCTTTTTCCCTCCAGTTTTATATAAAGAGCTAGCTTAGTTCTTGCTAATCATCTCCTCCACATTGCCAAAAAAAAAAAAAAAAAAAAATTGTAGCAGCGTGTGGGCATCCATCAGATCATGCAGCAAGACATCGCAGCCATGGCGTACCAATCGTTCGGGCGCGTGGACTTGGCGGCGAGCTTCTTCTTCTCCTCCTCCTCTCCTCGCCGCAGCCTGGATTGGTCGGTGTCCATGGCGATCGGTTCTTGGGCGGCGGCGGCGGCGACGGCGGGGCAGCAGCTACGACGGCGGCGGCGATGGAGGGGCGGCGAGCGGGAAGGGGACGAGGCGCGACGAGAGGAAGGAGAGGCGGCTGGCGTCGAACCGCGAGTCGGCGCGGCGGTCGCGGGTGCGGCGGCGGCGGCAGCTGGACGAGCTGTCGTCGCACGTCGCCGAGCTCCGCGCCGCCAACCACCGGCTCGCTGTGGAGCTGAACCGCGCGGCGCGAGGCACGCGCAGATGGCGCGGGGAGAACGCGCGGCTCGCCGAGGAGGCACGCGAGCTCCGGAGAGGCTGCCCCTCCGCGGCGGCGCGGGCGACGCGAGGCGGAGGAGGAAGCGGGAGGAGGCTGCGGCGCGGAGGCAATTGGCGCCAAGGATTAAGATTAAAACCAGTATCTGTGTTTAGCATTAGGTGATTAAATTAGGAGGAAGTGATTGATTTATTGTGCATAGCTACTGTGCCTTATCGAGATTAATTAGAAGTGATTGGTTATTTGGTCGTCCACTAATCTCTATGAGCTAGGAAAATCATCGGACATATTTGAAACTCCAAAAGAATGATAGAAATTTAACAGAAAATATTCCAAATACCTTAATATCCAGCAATTGGTCGAACAGTGGTTGATGATTCAGGGTTGTTACTTGTGAAAGACTTGAGCTAACTACTTGTATTGGTTGCCAGAAATGAAGGATCAGCAGCAGCATCAGTGAGTGATCCAGTGTCACCGGCGGCGAGTCCCCGAGCACCACCAACACCGGCGGCCAGCAAATTATCACAGGGGCTTTGGAGTTTGGGCTTTTGCAAGACAACCACGAGCCCATGAGCTGCAATTGAACTTAAGGCCCAACAAGGATAAATGCATATAGATGCTTCTTTTATCAGTTATGGCCACCTCTTCTTCTTTCTTTTTTTTTTTTTTTGTCTTTCTCAAAAATAAAATCACCACCTCTTTTATTACTACTACATACTTCCTCCATTTTCACAATGTAAAACTTTCTAGCATTAACCACATTCATATAAATGTTAATAAAATCTAGGCGTTAATGAATCTAGGCATATATGTGTCTAGATTCTTAACATCTATATGAATATGAGCAATGCTAGAAAGTCTTACAATATGAACGGAGGGAGATCCTATACTATGAAGATGATAGCAGCAATACCACATTCCTGTTCTTCTCAACCAGGAAAAATAAGATCACCACCTTCTGTTAAGCTCTCTTTCTCTGCAATTCTGACCAGAGATCATCTTCATGTATGTGTAAAAGGAAAAATGGAGAGGCCTGGAACAACAGAACAGGTCGGTAGCAGAAGCCTCATCTAGAGTCAAGTCAACACTCAACAGACACAGTAACCTGTGTCAAACAGGTGCTGTATAATCTTCTCCTGTTCAGCCATCAGGATTCATCTGTTCTCCTAGTTCTAAACAGCAAGATACACACTAGCAAATATTTCTACAAGAGTATCCCAAATATAATCCTTGCTGACTGGAGCACTCAAGGAAGGAACCATTCTGTGAGACATGAATAACAAGAGATTTAAGCTGATCATTGAGTAAAAAAAAATATCACTGGCTACTGCCAGTCTGTCAGACATGAACCACTGCCTACTGCTGTTGCTCACACCCCTGACGTATTGCTACTACAGTGAAAGAAATTATATGGTAATAAGACTTGAAATTTCAGTGCAATGTGCAATCGTGGTGATTTCTGTACCCTGAGTCCCTGACCATAAAATAGGGTAAATGGTTGACATCTTGGCATAAACTGAAAAATAGCAGGACAAAGTTGCAATACATCTATATGCGAATCTGATCAAAGGTATGCAAAAAAAAAAAAAAGGAAGTATTTCTGAAACAGCGATGCAAAATGAGCTTGTGCCAGAAACTTCACTCATCTTGTGCAATATCACCAGCAAAATAGGATACACCTTCAGATCTAGCTCAAACAGAATTTCAAAACAAGGCCAAGGAAAGGATGTGAGCACGTACAGAATTTTAGAAACAATCATCGATAACCAGATTTTGCAGATAAGTTCTCCATGGCCTGACAAATCTGTTTTCTTTAACTATATATGCAGGTTAGATCCACATTCCACAGTTCCAAGGGGGTCCCTGTGACTCCAACTACCATCGGCCCAAATCCATGTCCACAGCTATATGTATGAGTTAAGTGTTGTTACTAAATGGTGACTACAGTGGCTTGTTCTCCTAGATCTGCTGTGTGTGAATACATCGAATTATGGGCACATAAGCGGTTATGAAAGTTTCTAAGCAATACTATGCAGTCTGCCGAAGGGGTAACATATTAGCAAATAAAAGATGGAAGAATATTTTACTTAATGAACATTAACCGTGACTAGAAATGGAAACTATGGCATATATGTTAATGTTCCAAGTTTTCAATAAGCAAGCTACAGTGAACTTCATCCCGCATACTAATGAACGTGTGTTTATTAACATTGAATGTATGAAGAAACGCATGCTAATGAACACTGAATGTATGAAGAAAAATAAAAAGCTATACTGTTGTGTGATAATATCAAAACCACAGTATTTATAGTCACAAGTAAATAACTGCTTATAAATGGTGTTGGTCATAAATAGCAACCTACAGAAAACTTTAGCATATATAATCACTTCCTAATTGTTTTTTAATTAATACAAATAAGCACCACTGGGTTGAGTATTCTAGTACAGAAGAAGACAAGAATTCAGTGTAGTTTCTTAAATTACGATGGCCGTTACTCATGCAGTAAGCGAAAACAAGAAAAGGCTAACAATTCTGTGCCAAACATTGAAACAATGCAAATAAAACAAGCATGGAGTGAGTAAACAATTTTATGTGTTTTCCCATCCACCCAACTAAACACTCAACGCTGATCACCCCATCAACAGAACCATGGATCATCCCGTCCCATCCAACCTCGCCCTCAAATCAAACACACCATAAGTGACATAAGTAAATAGTGACTCCAGTGTCTTGTTTTCCTAGACCTGCCCTGTGTGAATACGTAGAAGTGTGCCAGAAACTTCACTCATCTTGTGCAATATCACCAGCAAAATAGGATACACCTTCAGATCTAGCTCAAACAGAATTTCAAAACAAGGAGGCAATTTTGGCGCCAATGGATTAAGATTAAAACCAGTATCTGTGTTTAGCATTAGGTGATTAAATTAGGAGGAAGTGATTGATTTATTGTGCATAGCTACTGTGCCTTAATCGAGATTAATTAGGATTGTTATTTGGTCGTCCACTAATCTCTATGAAGCTAGGAAAAAAAATCATCGGATCATAATTGAAATTCCAAAAAAAAAAACAATGATAGAAATTTAACAGAAAATGTTCCAAATACCTCAAATATCCAGCAAATTGGTCGAACAGTGGTTGATGATTCAGGGTTGTTACTTGTGAAAGACTTGTGCTAACTACTTGTATTGGGTTGCCAGAAATGAAGGCATCAGCATCAGCAGCAGCATCAGTGAGTGATCCAGTGTCACCGGCGGCGAGTCCCCGAGCACCACCAACACCGGCGACCAGCAAATTATCACATGGGCTTTGAAGTTTGGGCTTTTGCAAGACAACCACGAGCCCATGAGCTGCAATTGAACTTAAGGCCCAACAAGGATAAATGCATATATAAGCTTCTTTATCAGTTATGGCCACCTTTTTTTTTTCCTTTCTCAAAAATAAAATCACCACCTTCTTTTCTACTATCATATGAAGATGATAGCAGCATACCACATTCCTGTTCTTCTCAACCAGGAAAAATAAGATCACCACCTTCTGTTAAGCTCTCTTTCTCTGCAATTCTGGCCACAGAGATCATCTTCATGTCTGTGTAAAAGGCAAAAATGAGAGGCCTGGAACAGCAGAACAGGTAGGTAGCAGCAGCCACATCTAGAGTCAAGCAACAGGCACAGTAAAACCTGTGTCAAACAGGTGTTGTATCATCTTCTCCTGTTCAGCCATCAGGATTCATCTGTTCTCCTAGTTCTAAACAGCAAGAATGCAAGATACACGCTAGCAAATTTCTACAAGAGTATCCCAAATATAATCCTTGCTGACTGGAGCACTCAAGGAAGGAAACCATTCTGTGAGACATTAAAAACAAGAGATTTAAGCTGATCATTGAGCAAAAAAATCACTGGCTACTGCCAGTCTGTCAGACATGAACCACTGCCTACTGCTGTTGCTCACACCCCTGACGTATTGCTACTACAGTGAAAGAAATTATATGGTAATAAGACTTGAAATTTCAGTGCAATCGTGGTGATTTCTGTACCCTGACCATAAAATAGGGTAAATGGTTGAAATCTTGACATACACTGAAAAATAGCAGGACAAAGTTTCAATATATGCGAATCTGATCAAAGGTATGCAAAAAAAAAAAAAAGGAAGTATTTCTGAAACAGCGATGCAAAATGAGCTTGTGCCAGAAACTTCACTCATCTTGTGCAATATCACCAGCAAAATAGGATACACCTTCAGATCTAGCTCAAACAGAATTTCAAAACAAGGCCAAGGAAAGGATGTGAGCACGTACAGAATTTTAGAAACAATCATCAATAACCAGATTTTGCAGATAAGTTCTCCATGGCCTGACAAATCTGATTTCTTTAATTATATACCCACGGACCGCACCATGATACACTAGCTCAAGTGTGATATAATATATGCAGGTTAGATCCACATTCCACAGTTCCAAGGGGGTCCCTGTGACTCCAACTACCTTCGGCCCAAATCCATGTCCACAGATATATGTATGAGTTAAGTGTTGGTTCACGGTCAAGGTTGGATGGGATATGGCGATCCATATTTTACTGGATATGGCGATCCAGTTTTTTGTTTGGTAGAGTGAATATGGCGATCCAGTTTTTTGTTTGGTTGTAGGGATGAAGATGGATTTGGTGATCCATTTTTTTGTTTGGTTAGGAGTAGTAGGATGGATGAGTGGTTGCAATCACCTCATCATTAGAGGTGGTGAGTATACCCCCTTCAAATTCACCAAACCCAAACATTATCAATCTACTACAAAATAAAAAATCTAAAGAGAAATAAAAAAATCACAAAGAAATAAAAGGGAAAAAGGAGAAAACAGAAAAAAGAAAAAAAATCACAAATCTTCTCGCCGCCTCGCTCCTCTCGCCGGCCGCCGGCCGCCTCGACTGCCGCCTCGCTCCTCTTGCTGGCCGATGTTTTTTTTTGACATATAGTCCTGAGAATGGCATCAGAGAGAAGAGAAAGCCCAAAGAAGACTAATGCAGTATTGCATCTGATCATTGTAATCCTCTGAACGACTGGCATGGTGAGTCATGGGTATCCTGCCGCAAGAAATGTCCCACGCCACTTGCATCTGTGTCATAATTGGCAAGTTGCCGAGTAATGGAGTAGAAACATAACTAGTTCTTTGTGATTGCTGAACACAAAGAACATGCAAATCAAACAGAAGACTCGATCTTAATATAGGGCTGGGGGATTGAGACCAACACGGGCCACCGTGGACATAACCTCAAATGGAGGGCCAAACAGTTGGGGCTACTAAAGCTGGTCAGTGTGCCCTTGTGCTTAGTAGGTATTGCCTTGTGGCCGCCAATCTATAACAATAGATGCTATGAGCTGTCAATCTTGACACATAAATAAGCCTAAAGAACATGCTGGGCATTAGCTTTGCCCAACTGCCACAACAACCGTAAAGAGAGTTGTCTAGGGCCCAATGAAACCTAAAATAGCATAAGCAATTCTCTGTGCCATCTGGCTATGGGGGTGCATGGGAACCTGTGTAACTGTGAAATCCAGCAAGGAGAGGTGAGATCTTGGACAAAGTTTCAAAATCAACTTGCCACAGAGCAAAATGCAGTTTAACAGACTTTTGTTGCTTCCATCGGTCTAACTACCAGTAACCCAACCCATCACTTCACAGGGGATTCTGAGAAATTCCCCTGACACAAAACAAGAAAGTGCTTGTTCACCCCGTGAACAGTTAAGAGAATTCTCCACATAGCACAAAAAATTTCTCAAAGATGATAATCGAGCTACAGATATACAGTTCTCCCTGGTGATGGAGTGACATGTGCATTATATATACAAAACTAAAACCAAAGAGGAACAGTGGCAAATCCCAGAAATTCAACAGGGAATAATCTCGAATAGCGGATGCCAGACGCATATGAGCCTGCGAGAAAAAGGCAAGGGTCTGCTTGTATACAGCACATCAGCCGGGCCAGTGGCTTCACTTTTAGGGCTTCCTCCTTTTTCTGCTGTTAAAGGAGCTAATTAAATACTGCGTCTCAATATTTTTCCCTCCAGTTTTATAAAAGAGCTAGCTTTAAGTTTCTTGCTAATCATCTCCCCACATTGGGGGCCAAAAAAAAAAAAAAAATTGGTAGCAGCGGGTGTGGCATCCAATCAGATCATCAGCAAGACATCGCAAGCCATGGGCGAACCAATCCGTTCGGCCGCGTGTAGGCGGCGAACAGCTTCTTCTTCTCCGCAGAACTGCTCCTCGCCGCAGCCTGGATTGGGCATCGCGGTGATCCGCAATGCGGTAATTCGTTTACTTGGGACCGCGCGCCGGGGGCTCCGGCGGCCCGCGTGCGGCGGCGGCTATGGGAGGGGCGGAGGGAGCGGGGAAGGGAATGAGGGGCGCGACGGAGGCAGAATAAGGAGAGCGGCTGGCGTTCCCATACCGGAGTGAACGCGGCGGCTCGCGAACGTGCGGCCGGCGCGCGGCACGCATCTCGGACGAGCTGTCGCACGCAGCTGTCGACACAAGAGCTCCGCGCCGCCAACCACCGGCTCGCCGTGACACAGGCATGAATTCCCGGCGCGCGTCGGCGGCGAGGCACGCGCAGATCGGGCCGGGGAGAACCGCGGCGGCTGCGGCCGAGGAGGCAACGCGCGGCCCGGGAAGAGGCTGCCCCTTCCCCGCGGCAGCGGCGGGGCGATAGGGCGGGGAAGGAGGAAGCCGCGAGAAGCTTTCGGCGCGGAGGGCACATTGAATTATAGAGAAGCGCCAATCGCATAAGATTAAAACCAGTATAGCTTGTGTATTACGGCATTAGTATTAAATAAGGACGGAAGTTGATGTGTGATTCATTGTGCCATAGCTACTAGAAGGCCTTATCGAGGATTAATTAGAGTGACTTTGGTGTATTTGGTCGTAGCGGCCATCTGAGAGTCTCGTATGAGCTAGGAAAAATCATCGAGGACATATTTGAAACTTCCAAAGAATGATAGAAAATTTAACAAGAAAATATTTCCAAATACCCTTAATTATCCAGCAAATTGTCGAACAGGTGTTTGATGATTCAGGGTTGTTACTTGTGAAAGACTTGAAGCTAATATCTTGTATTGGGGTGTGCCGAGAAGAGGTGGAAGGGCAATCAGCAGGCACGAATCAGTGAGGTGATCCAGGTGTCACCGGCGGGGGCGAGTCCCGCTGAGCACCAGCCCAAGCATTGGGCCCGCCCGGGCACAAATTATCGACAGGGGGGCTTTTGGAGTTTGGGGCTTTTGCAAATGACAACCACGAGCCCATGAGCTGCAAATTGAAACTTAAAGCCCAACACAGGATAAAATGCATATAGCATGTCTTCGTTTATGAGCTATATGGCCAGACCTGGCTCTTCTCTCTTTTAACTTTGTTAATCTCTTATTTATGTATTGTCTGTCGCATATAAATAGAAATCCACCAACCTGTCTTCTTCGATTACTGTATCCCGCCGTTATACGACACTGTTTGACGGCCGTTGACGTTGTTTAGCACATTTTGACCATTCGTCTTATGTCAAAAAATTGTTAGCTCAATTCATTAATTCTTAACCTATCAGTCTCTGATTCATTGTTACAGATATATTTTCTATGTAAGGCAATACTTACATATTTTACAAAAGTTTTGAAATAAGACGATATGGTCAAACGATGTGCTAAAGAAGTCCAACAGGTGTCAAACATTTCGAAACGGAGGGGAGTACCTTTATATGACTTACGAATGCGGAGTAGCGCGTTTCCGGTCCAATTTCACCCACCGGAACATGAGGCTATCACTACTAGCATTTAACCGGCACATTCATATAATGTTTTAAATTAAATCTAGGCGTGTAATGAATTCTAGGCATATATGTGTCTAGATTCATTAACAGTCTATATGAAATATGAGCCAATGCTAGGCACACAAGCCTTGGAGCCAGGATACCATCGGAAACACGGGACGGGAGTGAGCGTACAATACCTAATGAACGAGTGATAGCAGCTAAGAGCACAATGTCGCACCTGCGTTTCGTTCTCTAGACCGGAGAAAAAACTGTGAGACTGTATCAGCCCCACCTTCGGTTAGCCCCTCCTTTGTGGCTCTGCAATTCTGGACCAGCGAGGAATTCAACTCCTTATGGTATTGTAAAGGCCCGAGAAAATTGAAGCACGCCCATGGGGACAACAGAACAGGTCGGGTATAGGCAAGAAGCCCATCAGAGTTCAACACTCGAGTCCACAAGACACAAGTCAACCTGGTGTCAAACGGTGCTTGATAATATATCTTCTCCTGTTCAGTCCATCAGGATCAGTGCTGTCTTCTCCGGCCGGCTGAGCCGAAAACAAGCAAGATACGCACACGAAGCAAACTGCAAACAAGAGTATCCCCCATTTTATCTTGCTGACTTGCGAGCACTCAAGGAAGGAAACCAGTCTGGTGAGCGCGGACGCCATTGGAAATACACAAAGAGTCTTAAGGGCCTGATCAATTGAGTTAAACAAAATCTCCACGTGCGGCTGGTGGCTACTTGTCACTCTGTCAGAGCAGTGAACCACTGCTTCAGCTTGGCTGTTTGCTCACACCCCTGAACGTATTGCTATAAAACGTC
Organism: Oryza longistaminata; assembly: GCA_009805545.1. Taxonomy (NCBI): domain Eukaryota; kingdom Viridiplantae; phylum Streptophyta; class Magnoliopsida; order Poales; family Poaceae; genus Oryza; species Oryza longistaminata. The sequence continues at coordinate 22,197,293 of CM020182.1, read as the reverse complement.
TGGAGACAGAAAAAACACCTAGAGTAATAAGACTTGGAAATTTCCAGTTGCAATCGCGGTCGTGATTTCTGTACGCCTGACCAGAGAGAGAGGGATAAAATATGGGCCTCTGAAATGTTTGACAGACACTGAAAAATGCAGGACAAGTTGCAATATCATCTATATGCGAATTTCTGATCAAAGGTATGAATAAAAAAAAAGTTACGTAATTTCCGAAGACAGTGAATGGCAAAATGAGCGTGTGCCAGCAAAACTTCTCATCTCATCTTGTGCATACTCACTAAAGAAAATAGGATACAGCCTAATGCCAGATGCTAGATCAAACAGAATTTCAAAAGACTAAGGCCAAGGAAAGGAATGTGAGCACGTACGAATTTTAGAAACAATCATCCCGAGTAGACAGATTTTTGCATATAACGTTCTCCATGGGCGCTGACACAGAGTCTTGGTGTTTCTTTGGAAGAGTAAAGTCACATCGATGAGTCCCGGAGACCTTGGTGAGCCGGTTGTGTCATCAGGGGTCCTCGTAAAACTACCGCAGATCGAGCCGTTCAGTGGTGCTGCCCAAACTTGTTTTGACTGTGTCAATCCCTCCTCCGGTAAACTTGGCAGCTGCCAACTCCTCTCTGGGATCTCTCTCCAACTTGTCAGGGCTGGTGTCACCGTCGGCCCCTAAAGCAAGACGAAGTCCTCAGCAAAAAAAACTTTATATACAAAAAATAATTTCATAACTTTTTCATAGCGAACTCTATGAAGACATACTTTTATAGTTCAAAAATTGTTAGCTCTCGACGCGACCTACAATCTTTGTAGTCTGAAAAGTTTTTGATTAAACTGGTTTAGGTCCCAAAAATTGTTGCAGTGTTATAGATTTTTTGAAATTTTAATTTAAAAATTACATTTTGGGAAAAAAATTGACTTAAAATAAAAAAAAATTCAACTACAAAGTTGTAGAATCGCAAGGTTGAGGGCTACAAAGTTTGATGATAAGTTTGTCCTCATTAGAGTTCCATGAAAAAGTTATGCTTTATTTTAAATATAAAGGTCTTTAGACCGGCCGATTTGACCAGAATGATATTCAACAAGTGGTAGGAGGGGACATCCCTAGAAGCCGGCCATGCTCCGAACGCGAAGCACAAAGACCCGGCGAAACGAACGGCTGGGAGGAAGCGGAGGCTAAACCGATGGGCTCTGCGCAATTTAGCGGACCAGGGATGCCTAGCAGGGGGTGACGACGGAAGAAGAGTATCTGAGGAGAACTCGTGGGTGCACTCCGGGTGATGAAGGTGTTGCCAGGATGTAGGCGAGCGGAGGGGACCTGAGGGAGGAGCGCTAGTGAGCGCAGGGGAGCGAGAGAGGAGAGGGACTCGAGGCACTGTGGAGTCGGGAACGGGCCGCCGCTGCTGGGACTGTGTCTGAGTCACGTGATATGATCCTCTTTTCTTCTACCACTCGGCTATACTTCACCATCAGGACGCTACACGATACGGACACTCAGCGCACGGCGAGCGTGCCTCACACTAGGCGAGTCCTCGCCACGGACTATAGTGCAGGGGTGCTCAGATCCACATTCCGAGGTCAGGCGGCGAGGTTCGAGGAGGGTGCCCTGCCAGGTGACTCCAACTAGGCGGGCGTTCGGGGCCAAATCCATGGTCCCAGCTATAATGTATGGAGTTAGTGTTGTTACTAAAATGGGGTGACTAACAGTGGGCTTGTTCCCTAGATCGGCTGTGTGGATACTCAGAATAAATGGGCACTATAAACGGCTTATGAAAGTTATCTAAGCAAATACATATGCAGTCTGCCGAGGGGTAACAATATGTAGCAAATAAAGATGGAAGAATATTTAACTTAATGAACATTACCGTGACTAGAAATGGAAAATATGGCATCTATGCTAATGTTATTTGTTCCAAGTTTTCTAATAAGCAGAGCTACAAGTGAACTCCATCCTGCATCTATGAACACATGTTTAATTAACATTGAATGTATGAAAAACGCATGCTAATAGAACATTGAATTATGAAGAAACGCATGGCTAATGAACACTGGAAATGTACTTGAAGAAAAATAAAAAGCCTATACTGTTGATGTGATAATATCAAAACCACAGTATTTAATAGTCACAAGTAAACACGCTGTATATGCTATCGTAGCTAATGGTGTTTGGTCATAAATAGCAAACCTACAGAAAGACTTTAGCATATGATAATCATTCTTAATTGTTTTTTAATTAACACAAAATAAGCACCACTGGGTGAGTATTCTAGTACATGAATGGAAGACAAGAATTCAAGTGTAGTTCTTAAATTACGATGGCCGTTACTCATGCAGTTAAGCGAAACAGAGAAGATAGGCTACAATATGTGCCAAAGCATTGAAACAATGAGATAAAAAACAAAGCTGGAGTGAGTAAACAATTTTCTGTGTTTTCCCATCCACCCAACCTAAACACTCAACGCTGATCACCCCATCACAGAACCATGGATCATTCCCGGTCCCATCCAACTCGCCCTCAAACCAAATCGCACCATAAAGTGAATAAGTAAATAGGGACCTCAGTGTCTGTTTCCCACTAGACCTGCCTGTGTGAATACGTAGAAGTATCGGCAAAATAAATGTGTTATGAATGTTTGTAAAGACAATATGCAGTCCACTGAAGGGCACTAACATATAAGCAAATAACAATATGGAATAAATCTTTAACTCATGACATTAATAGTGAGACAAACAAAACTATGGCATTTTATAGATTTTTCCACGTTTCCAATAAGCAAATAATAGTATTCTTCATCCTGCATGCTAGCTAATAAACACCTGTTTTGCCAGCATGTTCCCTGCAAATGGATCTGAGCTGTACTTTGCTTCCCATGTGTTTATGGACCGTATGGCCTTATTTGTGAGTAGTTAGTACTGACCATATATAGATAAAACAAAAACATGAAGTTTCCATTTTTGGAGGACCATGCAACACAGTCAATCTATTAGCTACTGCTTACTAGCAATGGTATGCTTTGAGGAACCTAAAATGCTACACTGTTGTGTGATAATCACAAAACCACGGTATCACAGTAACAAGTAAATACTACTTTCGTCCCAAAATATAGCAACTTTTGGCTATGAATCTGGACAGATAGTTGTCTAGATTCTTAGCTAAAAATGGACAGAGGGGGTAAGTGCTTATAAATGGTATTGATCATAAATAGCACTATAGCAGTCTAAGCCTAATGAAGAGGAAACTTAAGAACCTAAAATCACTTCCAAATTGTTTTTTTTTTTTCAATTAACGCAAATAAGCAATACTTGGTTGAGTATTCTGGTACAGAAGGAAGACTACCTTTCCCAGTTTGGTTTATCAAATTATGATGGCCGTTACTCATGCAGTAAGTTAAAAAAAAAGGCTAACAAATTCTGGGGAAACATGAAACAATTTTCTGTATTATTGAGCAGCACAACGTATTTACAGCAGTTCTAAATTCTAGCAATTGTTCTTACCGTTCAATTACCAATCATAACAGCTACGCACTAAAAGTTTGAGATCAAAGAGGTATGACTACTCCTCACAAGCATCCCAATTGAGCAGTTAGAGAGTGAAGTTTCTCAATCCACGGAATTGCAACCAACACATATTCACAAAGCAATCCTAGCTCAATTGCATAGGAGTACCCAATTGCGCCGCGGAGTCACCAGAAGAACGCCGCTTCACCCGCCGCTTCTCGTACTCGGGTCATCGGTGGGCAAGCTCGTACCGGCACACCGGACACGAGTTCCGGATGGCGAGCCATGGCTCGATGCACGCCCCGGGTACAAGTGCGCGCACGGCAGCCGCGTGGCGAGCTCCCCCTGCGCGATCCCGTCCTTGCACACGGCGCAACCCCGCGACGTCCGCTGCGCCTCCTCCCCGCCGCCGCCGACCGCCACCACCTGGAGCCGCTCCACCGCCGCGCGCGCCGCGGGGGGCGCCCCCTCCCGCCGCCGCGTCCGGCGACGTGCCCCGGCAGCACCTGAAAGTCGTCTCGTCAGCGGCAACCGGGAGCACCTCCCACCCCACGCTCCGGAAGATGTCCCCTATGTCGTCCCCTCGTCGCCGAAGTCGAACGGCTCGTCGGAGAACCCCCGATTCGTCGTCGCCGCGTCGAGCCCCTCCATCGCGCCGAGGATCTCCTCTCGTCGAAGAACCCGAACACGTCGCCGTCCCCAACAAGGCCCCCATCTCCTCCTCCACCACCACCACCTACCACCAGCGACGGCTCCGGGGAAGGACAGTGGCATCGCGATCTCCTCCCACTCGAATCCTCCCCCAACCACCACTCCTCGTCGGCGAGGTCGTCTCGAGGCAGTCCAGAAGGGAGGGGAGCGGGAGGAGAGGCGGAGCTCGAGGTCGATGTCGGGGTCGGGGTCGGGGTCGGAGGCGAAGGAGAACGGGGAGCCCGGGGCGGGCGCGGGGCGTAGGTTTCGTCGTGGCGAACCCCGCCGTCGTCGTCGAGGAGGAGGTGGTGGTGGCGCTCCTCCGTCTTCCTCCTCGACCACCTCGGAAAGGAGGCGAAGTAGGAGGAGGAGGAGGAAAGCCGGCGGGTGGGGGTGGGGGTGGTGGTCGTCGGCGGCGTCGAGGAAGAGGTCGTCGGCGCGATCTCCTCCTCCATGGGTCGGACCGCGTGGGAGGGAGGCGTGGCGTCCCCTTCTCGAGTTGGTTTGGTTGGGCCCCGGGTCAGTCAGTCGACTAGACTTGTTGCTTGCGCCCACTTGGTGTACACGCCGCCCGCGCTGACGTTTTCTTCCGCCTTCGACGTCTCCCGAA
>CM020182.1:22166803-22192470 GCA_009805545.1 Oryza longistaminata | reverse complement strand
CAGCATGCCGCCCGCTCCATCAACCGGCGCGCGCCCGCCTTCTCCAGATCCGGTCGCCTCTCTCTCGCCGGCCCGCTCGTCGCTCAGCTCTCTTGCTCGCCGCGCCCTCGTCGCTCGCCAAATTCCGCCGCCACGCTCGTTCTCGCCGTCCGCCACCATCTTCGCCGGCAGCGCCTCGTCTTCTCGCAAATCCGGTCGTCGCCGTCGTTCTCCTTCACCCACCGCGCCCAGCCCCCTCTCCTTTCCCCACGGCCGCCGCACCAATCTCCTTCCTCACCGGCGCCGCCCCGTTGTCCTCCAGATGCCAGGTCGTCGTCGTCGTTCTCCATCCCCACCGGTCGTTGCCGTGGTGCAGCTGGCGCTGGCGCCAGTCGTCTACCTCCCGTCCTCCCGCTGCTGCCCGCCTTCGGGCTCATCGCCGCCGCCCGGCCCCCTCATGCCCGCCTTCCGTCGCCTCCACCTCTTCCCGCTGCCCCGCCGACCGCGCACGGGCGCCGCCTCGCTATGGCATCGATCGTCCGATGTCGCAGTAGTGAGGAGCGGGTGGTGAGCACCCATGTTGTCGCTCGTCCCGTCGCCCGGGCGTCGGGCGGCCTTGCCATCCGGCCAAACGCCCGAGATCCCCCATCGAGCATCTGGGACGAATATTCCTCTCCGGCCGCCACCCTATCCCCATCCCGCCCACGCAACCAAAACGCCCAGGAAAAAAATGGGCCGCCATATTCCTAATCCACTATATTCCCTCCAACTCCAACACATCCTTAGGTAGTTGCCTTAGATTGGTTTTGCTCGAGAGTGACTTTCAAAATAATATATGGGCGCAGGAAATTTGACGATGCCACCTGTTGTGGATTTGATGTGATGTTAAGATATGGCTTGAGGAGGAGCTGCAAAGAGCATAGTTGAGATTTTGGCGACCCGAGGAATTCAATGGCTTAGCTTTGGCTTTGATGGGTTTTTGGGGCCCTGGGGCTGGCTGGAACCCAATTTTTCTTATTTTACCTTTTTTTTATTTGGAAAGTATACGCCTTCGGTGCACCGCTTACGTAGTCTCTTGTTGGTGGGATGATTCCGCTTTCTGGCCCGGTCCCGTGGGTACGGGTACCCATGGGCCATGGGCACCCTAGCGGGTGTAGCCGGGTTTTGCATTTTGTTTGTGGGCAACCTATGTCTTACTTGGGTTTTGTAAAATACCTGATATACTCCGTATATAGTTAGACGGATATATATAGTCAGTTGCAACCCTACAGGGGGGGAGAGAGAGAGTCAATTCTCTGTTCATAGGTCTCCACTTCTCCCATTGTTGTAAATTTTGCTTTGCTATGTTGAAGGCGGTCGTTTATCTGTTCATAGAGATTATTATTCATATGTTACTCAACCCGCTAGGTTACCCATGCCCGCCCTGTATGGATATGGGTATAGGTATTGGTTTCTATACTCACTAGTGTAGGTGTGTTCCTGCTCTTCATCCATGCCCGATCCAGCCCATTACCATTCCTACTTGAAATGAAGTTTAATTTTCACAAGTAGTTGATCGAATTTTCGTCAAGTTCAAAAGTAGAACGATTTTGCAAGATACTTGTAGGCTGTAGCTTCCTCTTTTTTGAAGGTTCGACGGGTGGAAATGGTGGTAGAAATTCCCAATTGGCCCACGCTAGATTCTGATTTGTATCGACTGAATTGACTGGAAACTGTAATTGTTGGAAACGGTTAGAACCAGTTGAAAACAACAGTGGAGATGATTCCATTGTTTTGAATATGTGAGAGAAAATTCCTTCCATACCCCTGAAATTTTAGCCGATCCCTTCTATGCCCTTGAATTTTCTTCACTCCCTTGTATACCTCTAAATTTTGATTTGGATCCCTTTCATACCCTTGCCGTCAATTGACCGTTAGTTGACCGCTTAATAGGTATAGAAAAGTCAGTTTTACCCTTCAATACATGAGGAATATGTAGAAATTTGTAAACTATATTGTTCGAAGTATAGAAATTTGTTGTGTGATTATAATATTCGTAAGTTTGTTGTATATAGACATTTTAATAAATATTAAAAAGTATGTATATCATTTTCTTTAAATGATAAGCATAGTTTTGGAAAACATTCCTAATATATAGGACAGGAAAAAAATGTTGATCTAAGTACCATAAAAAATGCTACATATACTCTTTTAATAAGTAAATAAATATTAGTTTTTATGTCATTATGTAAAAATAAACTTTGAAATGAATAATACCTTGTACAATAAAATCATGAATATAATAGTCTTATATAACAAAATTATACACTTCCAACAATATAGCTAGTCTACAATTTCCAGATTTCCTTCATGTGTAAGGGCAAAATGGTCATTTTCATAGGAATTAAACATTCAACTAACGGTCAACTAACGGAATGGGTATGAAAGGGATCAAAACCAAAATAGGGGCATACAAGGGAGTGGACAAAACTCGGGGGCGTAAAAGGGATTGGCTAAACTTTTAGGGGTATAGAAGGAATTTTCTCAATATGTGAACACATGTAACATGTTTGTTGTACTATGGCGTTTTTTTAATCATTATTTTTTGATTTTGGTCGATTTCAGCATTGTACGAACGTATCTATTTTCGGTATTTCAATAGTTCCAATATCATGCCATAGTTGATTTTTAATCAAAGAAAATTGGTTATGAGACAGTTTATCTCAGTAGTGGAGAAACCATCTTTGCCCGGTCGACCAAAAACCACAATAGTCTCGGATGCAGTAAAAACCGGGACTAAAGATGGTTTTTAGTCCCGGTTTATAAGTAGAACGGGACTACGTGATCTTTAGTCCCGGTTGGTGTTACGAACCGGGATTAAAGATCAAAACGCACTATATAATCCCTATTACTTATCCTCTTTTCTCATCCACTCTTTTCTCATCCACACCAACTCCTCTCTCCCTCCATCTCTAATCATTTATCTCTTCCCTTCCTCCTTATCTCTTTTCCTTCTTATCCCTTCCCAACTCGACCCCGTGTGCGCAGCAGGAGGGGGTGGGCGGCCCGACCAGCGGAGGGCAGCGCGGCGGCGGCCGGGGAGGAGGGGAGGCGGCAGCCGGCTGCTTTGCTTCGTTTTTTTTCTTTTTTTTTCAAAGAATTTGTGATCCATGTATAGATTGAGATGAAGAATCTGTGGTTCATTGTATGGATTGAGATGTATAATTTCTTTTTTGGAATCTCATTGTATGGATCTGAGATATACATGATTTGTGTATTTGGGATGTTTCTTTGATTTAGGGTTTGATTTGGGATGTATAATCTGTAGTGTATATGATTGATTGATTTGTGTATTTGGGTTTGATTTAGGAATATGCATTCCACCTAATTTGAGAGAAAATAAATTAGAGATTAAATAGTAAGTAAATGAAAAAAAACTATTGCCCGCTCCCATCTGTAGTCCCGGTTGGTAACACTAACCGGGACTAAAGATCGATCTTTAGTTCCGGGTATTTGAACCGGGACTAAAGATAGGGATCTTTAGTCCCGGATTCGTAGTCCCGGTTTGTTTAAAAACCGGGACTATATGAGGGTTACGAACCGGGACTAAAAACGATTTCTCCCCCAGTGTCTTTTTCAATAGATGACAATTGTCCGCCATTTTAATGTCATACGCATCCAAATAGTGTTCACCGTGGGTAAAGACATTGGTGAGATGTGTTACATTTTACGACCATCCTGCTGCTGCTGGGTTGTTTGGTTGACCAACTCATTTTACGAATCCTGCTGCCTGTCAAAATTTGGTATTAACATTTGGTATGGTTAAGAAATGTAGGTTGCATTTGGTTTGTTACCAAACACAGTGAAGACAAAATTTGGTAATATTTATTTTATTACCTTGCCATTTTTTGTAGTGGTAATTTTGGAAGAAAAAAAAAAGAACATCCCATTTTTTTCTTAAGTTAGCTTGACAACATGGTGAAACAAAAATTCTACTTGTGCTTGTGTGCTAAAATAAGTATCTAAGGCTTCATTCGTATATCCAGCTACGGCTTATATTAGCGAGTAAATTTCACTTCGGATCACCTTTTGTTACTGATGTTTCACTTTGGACCACCCTTTAAGCAATATTTTCACTTTGTACTGGGTAAACCTGCCTTTGTTTCACTTTGGACCACCCGATTCTCTTCTCAAGCATATGAACGATCTCGATTACATCGTCTCCTACTTGTCAATGAACTGCCACAGCTATATGCAAGACTATTTCTTCGACATATTACAAGTTGGATGTAGATGGATAAAAGAGTAAGGGTGGTCCAAAGTGAAATAAAGGTAAAAATACCCGGTCCAAAGTGAAAATATTAGTCCTAAGGTGGTCCAAAGCGAAACATCGGTAATAAAAGGTGGCCCAAAGTAAAATTAACTCTATATTAGCTTACTCTCTCCGTCTCAAAATCTCAACCTTCTCATCAAGATTTAAGACAACGAATTTGGATAGTGGGTTATCTAGATTCATTGTTGTAAGTGATATCCCATTCTCATCAAGATTGGGCTTTTTGACGAGGGAGTAGTGAACCAATCTCTAGGATGAATCTAATATGTCCTAATTTATTTTCAGAAGTTCGATTGTTTTTGGAACGGATGGTGTAACTGTTAGACCTTGCCATTTTCCTATGAGCATGAGCTTTTAGACCTTACCACTCTATGAGATAGTTAACTATTTGTCAATCTTATAAGCGATAATTAAGGATTTATAAATGGAACCATATATACACATAAGCGATAATTAAGGATTTATAAATGAAACCATATATACACATGTAAGGGTTACGTGTTATAAATCGTGAGTGGTAAATTTTTAATCGTCACGTTTGCAAATAGTTAAATGCTCCCAATTTTACATTTGGCAAGGCGGGCGCTGTAAGGCGCCGCCATCGATCGAAGGAGGCGAGGAAAACAGCCAAGAGAGAGGAACATCAAGACGGCAAGAAAGCAGCAACAGGACCAGAGCAAGCAAGACCCCATCAATCAATCATCGGATACCACCTCTCGCTGCCCTGCGCCCCCCACAAGATTCCGACGACAGCAAGGACAGGGACGGGAGGGGGGGATCGCGCGTTCTCGATTCGCAAAATCGTTTTTTTTTTTTTTTTTTGCCCCGTTGATGTCGACGGAAATCACAGCGTGGTGTGGAGGTGGGGGCAAGGAGAAGTGCTGTAGCTTGTGAAAGCGAGAGGTTTTGGATCCAAGCTGGTTGATTGATTGCTCTTCGGCTATAAAACGAACGGGGCCGCAGCCGGGCTGCGGCGAGGCCGCCCTCCACAGATTTCTTGGCGATTTGTCTGGTTCTACCTGCTCTTGCTGGTTTCAGATCCGGGAGGGGACTGAGCCTCCAAAGCTATCAGGTATCCCCTTTTCTTTCGCTTCAGTTTTGAGTTCTTGGTGAGGATTCTTGCTTGGATTATTGGGAAGATCGTTTCTTTTCTTTGGGGAGCTTTGTGTCGGTAGTGGGATTACTGAAGGTGATCGATTCTAGGAGAAAGCTGGTTCGTGGGTTGCAGTGATTTTGGGGATAAATTTTGGATATTTATATGCTGGTTAGGATGGACTTGGAAGTATCATTCATACAACCGTGTCGTAGGTTTATGCCCGTGGTTGTGACTTGTGAATTGTGGTGGAAATGTTGGATTTTGTGGGCTGAGCTTTAGTTGGTCTAACATAATCTTGCAGCTTGTTTCTTTGTGCTTTTTGTCTCATATTCTGGATGTAATTTGATTTACTTTATGTTTTGACTTAGAGAATTGCGTTTCTAAACTCTTAAGTCGATCCTTTTAGGCTTTTGGTAGAAGAGAGAATGAACTTCTTGCTATAAGGGAGTACCTATTATCAGAACTTTCTTCTTCTCTCCATAAGTCCATACTTGCATTAATTCAAAATGTGATACATTTATTTTGGGGAATATTACAGCTGAACAACATAAGAAATGGAAACCAAGTTAAAACTGTCTGATTCAAAGAAAGTTAGATGCATGATAATAAGGGTTCAACGCAAAAGCATACTTGGTTTTTCATATAAAAATCTGATTGAATCCTTGCTATCCAGGAGAGTGAAAGACATAATGGGGATCAGCAGCGAATCGCCAAATGGGAGCCAGCAGATTGTACAAACACGAGATGAGACAACACCACTTCTGCCGGTCAAGGTGGAGGAAGAGGGGTTTCATGAGTTCAATGGAGCTTCATTTTCCGGGGCGGTTTTCAATTTATCGACCACTATTGTTGGGGCTGGAATTATGGCCTTGCCAGCCAGTATCAAGATGTTGGGCATCATCCCGGGGATTCTGATGATCATCGTTGTGGCGTTGCTGACAGAGGCATCCATTGACATGCTTGTCAGGTGCAGCCACCAGGGCAAGATTACGTCTTATGGGTGGCTAATGGGCGAGGCTTACGGACAGTGGGGAAGAATTGCACTGCAGGCCTCTGTGGTCATAAACAACATTGGCGTGATGATTGTTTACATGATTATCATTGGTATCCCTTCTATGCTCCGCTGTTACATTTGAACATTTGACTTTTTTAGATGTGCAACCAAAAATTGCTGAGCTGGACTTTGTGCAAATAATCTAGAGATTGGGTAGAATATCTTTTATTCTAGTGTAGTTAACTTAGGGCCAAACATTTGTAGTGAAAAAAACCCCATTATTTTGGTGATTTTTTATTTAGAGGTTTAGAGCTAGCTGTTAGGCTTGTATTTCTTAGCACTTCGTTCTCAAGCAAAAACAATACAATTTGTCATCGCTTACTACCAACTGGAATCTTGCTTCTCTGAAAAGAAACAATGAGCTATCCATTCTAAGCTATGTGGAGTCATAGGATAATTCCTCCTAATCAACACCTGCCTTGACCGATAACTTTGTTTTCCCCTGACTGAAATCGATATTGATTCTTAAACTTGTAAAATAGGTGATGTATTATCTGGAACATCATCAACTGGTGTTCACCATCGAGGCATACTTGAGGGCTGGTTTGGAGCTCATCTCTGGAATTCACGTGCCATTGTTCTTCTTGTGACGACTCTTTTCGTGTTTGCTCCATTGGTGAGCTTTAAGCGTCTGGGTACGTCTTAGTGCTTTTATATTGGTAAAGAAAAACATATCTTTCATTGTATTTGATGTTATTGGCAGCATGATGTTACTTATAGATTTTGTCAATTGTCATGCCTTGTAGATTCATTAAGATACACATCTGCCCTATCGGTTGCTCTTGCTGTGGTTTTTGTCGTCATTACTGCTGGAATTGCTATCATCAAACTCTTCAATGGAACTGTAGCGATGCCCAAACTTTTTCCAGAACTAGATGGTCTTAGTTCCATCTGGAAGCTCTTCACAGCTGTCCCTGTTCTTGTCACTGCCTACATCTGCCATTACAATGGTATGCACTGTCAGTGCTCAGACCTTTTTTTTTTCAAGTGTTCAATAACCTGATGTCTAAATGCACGCTTTCATGATTCACAGTTCACAGCATTGACAATGAGCTTGAAGACAGAACACAAATTAAACCTATTGTGCGAACATCCCTGTTCCTCTGCTCCAGTGTTTACATTGCTACAAGTTTCTTTGCATATCTCCTCTTCGGCGAGGGTACCCTAGATGATGTTCTCGCTAATTTCGATGCAAATCTTGGGATTCCATTTAGTTCCGTCTTTGATGATATAGTGCGAGTGAGCTATGCTGCTCATGTTATGCTTGTCTTTCCCATAGTGTTCTTTGCCCTTAGGCTCAACTTGGATGGACTGCTCTTCCCCACATCAAGGCACATTTCTCGTGACAACAAGAGATTTGCCATAATCACTATCTCACTCCTCACAGTAATTTATCTTGCTGCCATTTTCATACCGAGCATTTGGGATGCATTCCAGTTTACTGGTGCAACTGCTGCTGTCCTGATTGGTTTCATCTTCCCTGCCATGGTTATACTTAGGTAACTAAATTATGTCTCGATGTGTTTTATATTCCCTCTGTGTTCATGCATTTTCATATTGACACATAACATTTTGGCTTTCCTTTTTCTAGGGATCCTTATGGAATCGCATCCCAGCGTGACAAGATCTTGGCTGTAACCATGATCGTGCTTGCTGTCCTCTCCAATTCTGTTGCTCTATACAGCGATGCGATGAATATCTTCCGTAAGGAAGAGGAGGCATGAATGTCAGACTCCAAAGGAATGTCATCAAATATCAGTGATGCAGGAAGCGTGGCTTCATGTTATGAGACACAGATGCTGTGAAGGGAAATTATTTCCTGGAATCCAGCGAACGAAGATTTCTTGGTCAGCGGTCGAGGTTCCAGTCACTCGAATGAATTGGATGGTTGAATCTGTGTGGCTTCTGTGCGAACCGGCTCAAATTCGAATTGAGCTGCTCGCGATATATGTATTGTTAGTGTTCTTGTATCCACAAGCAATGTATGGCTTTAAAAAGCCTGGTTTACAATAATGTACAGTTTCAAAAATACTTCAGATGAGTTAAATGTCTATGTGAACCTGAACTCAGTGTCGATTTAAAATTGGAATGGCTGTTGTTGCCATCTTTCAGACTTTCACTTATGTCTCAAGTCTGTGCATGTTTGAATTAAGGCAATATGAGAATTTAATTTACTTTTGAAAAACTCTGGTTCCCAATGATGTTGAAAAGTACAATGCTAAATTTTCATCACACTGCATCAGAGTGTCTACCCTGGACCAATCTTAGAATTGCACATAGAGTTCAGAAAGAAAGATCCATAACACTACTTATTTTTGCCTTCTTCTGGTGATCAGGAGGTACCAAGCTCAACTGATACTCTTTTCATCTTGAAAGGTCAAGGCTCCAAGCAATCAACAGAGCAAATTATGCATAAGAGCACTACCAAATATGAGGGACCCTTGAAAGAAACATTGAAGTTTGTCTGACGTATTTTTCGCTAATATTCTCTTGTTAGGATACTTGGTATCACATCCAGCCAATTGGGCACAATGACAGAATCCTCCTAGTTGTGATAGGCTTATCTTTTCAGTCACTGGCAAAGTACTTCTGGCACTAGCAAAATTGCATTCTATGTTGACACTTAATATATGATTGATGAGTTTGAATCAGAGGAAATTCTTGACATGAAGGCAATTAATTTATGTATGATTATGATAGACAGATTGCAGATGGAGGGTTTAGAGCCACAAGTTTAGATGTTGGTCAGGAATCATTCAGAGATCAATTGATAGAGGGCCCCAAATGATATTTTGTTGAACAATAGCAATTTACTCTGATTTGCAAGCTACTCCAGCTGAGAATTGTTTAAGGTTTCTTGTCTACATCAATTTACAGCACTCAGTTGGCCAAAACAATCATCTTGTTTTCATTACGTCACTTTGAAAAACAATTATGCTCCCACTTGCCCACCTTGTCAATGTTGAAGGTCTTGTCAAAATGTAAACGAAAAACATTAGGGAGTTTGAGCAATTAGCAAAAGACGTGAGAGATCATCAGCTCAATGATCCAGCTTACTACTATGTTTGTAACAATATATCACATCTAGCCTATCCTAGCAGAAGGTGCTTTGCTAAGGAGCTGAAGGACCATTTCAGTACTATGAATTGTAAGATAAATTATGTTCTATGTTTCTGGAAATAAAGTTTTTAAGTTCCAAAAAGAAAAAGACTGTGTAAGGCATTTACTGTAGTAAGTTAATTCTACCATAACTCACAATAAACATCTGAATAAGCAGATGTAACTTCTATATAGTTTGGCAAAAGCTTGGACCTAAATTATTCTGTAGTTAGTATGAGCTGTCCTTCAGAAGAAGCAAACTTGGTAAAAAAAGTACTGTACAGAACAGTTGACAGATTAGAAATGGGACCTCAGTGACCATACTAGTATCAGTGCACTGAATGTGGTAATAGGCAGTTTCTGCTTAGACATGCAGATGCAGATGATTCAAAAGAATGATACACTCATCTGCATTCAGCAAGACAATAATCAATTATATGATCTTGTTTACCAGGACAAGAATTTTGCACATGTATCCTTTCGTTTCATGGATTAAGACACAATTATTGCTTCTTGAGAAAGTGGGTCACTGCTTAGCAGTGTTGCTGCCAGTTGAGGTGAGTACTTCAGTTAAGAAGTAACTTTCATTCACTTTGGAGAAACAAGTGACATCTCCAACTTGTCTGTACTACTGTTACCTTGACTGATAGGGAATTTCTGTCTAGTACCAGATGTAAACTGATCCTAATTACTCTATATATTTTTGTGTTCACAAGATCCATCATTGTACTTCTATAAATTTACATCAATGGTTCAAATGGAATTGGACTGTACTCCGTCCCATAAAAATAAATAGAATGTGACACATTCTAACACTACAAATATGAAATTAGACTGTACTGCTCCTCCGTCGCATAGAAGACAAACCTAGTACGTCCTAAAGCGTGTTACGGAGTACATCATATTCTAGGTTTGTTTTTTATGAAATAGAGAGAGTACACATTTTCAAGTGCAATCATCCCTCACTAACATATGAATTTCAAGTCTCCCATTCCGAGGAACAGAAGTTGAAGTCTCAATTTTCTCAAATTATTTACTGGATGGTTGAAACGGAATATTTGCTTTATGCTTCAAAAAATGCACTCTTTTTTTTAGAAAATACTCTCTTCTGTTGTATAACTTACACCACTTATTTTAAGTTATTTACCGGTGTCTTCAACTTCACACATTAGGCCAGGTTTCACTGCTCTAATGAAGGCTTCCGATTGAAGTTTAGTATAGTGTAGTGTTAGTGTGCACTGTCTTTAAGATCACATTAAGAACTAATAGACCTGTAAATCCTTTCATCTAGCAGGATGATGCTTTGGGTGATGAGCTGGTTGTTGAGATGTGAAGTTGTTTGCCATTAAAAATGCTCCTGAATATATCTCCAACGAGAGACGCGTGGCAGTAACATGCATCCCCGTGGCTTATGCTTCACATCACACATTTGTTTATACCTAAACCTAAAGCTTAATTACCGCATTAGCTTCCAGATCGACGCTTTCAGTTCCAGGATGAGATGCCTACGTAACATGCGAACCTCGTTGCCGGATCTCGTTGCCAGTTAAAGCGTAAACAAGTCTCCTTAAAACCTGACTGTTTCTTAACTGAATTCTTTATATATCTTAGCTGAAAATGACACCCTGTTCTGAGAGTTTACAAGGGAAGAACAATTACTTTGGTTTAGCTTTTAGGCTGAGTTTAAAATAGATCATTAAGTGGGTTGTTGTTACAAATTTTTTACTTAATTACATGGATAAATTAAATATTTTAAAAATAATCTTAACAAATAGCTCAAAACATAAAGGGTATAACCGTACAATACAACAAAAATAAAGTTTTCTTGAATTTTTCTTTAAATGTGAAGCAAATAATCGGCTTCAATAATTAAAAAAAAAACAACAAAAGCTCTTTAACCCTTCCAAATTGGGACCCTACTATACTGAACAGCAGAGCCATCTGTCAAAGGTGGGCCCCACCTGACAGTGAGAGATGTTAAGCTGTAGTAGTAGCTTGCAGTTAGCCAAAGGGGACAGTGTCCTTTTCAGAAAGCAATGGCGTAACGCCCCCACCGGCCGCAGCCTAAGCCTAAGATTAGGCTTAAGCTAAGCTAAGCTTAGTTGCTTCACATGCTGGCTTTCCGCATCTTTATCATGGCTGTCGCCAAGATTGGCGCCCCCAACTTGCTCTTGTTTTACAACTCGCCTTCAAAGTTCAAATTTCTTTTCCTTTTTGCCGGTGTTGGAAATAATTCCTAAGTCTTATGTATGGGCATTTTTTTTCCCTTCAAAGTTCAAAAGGTGTATGTTGATTGCACAATAGAGAATCGTCCAACTAGAATGACCAACTTTCTGTAGCAAACAAATAGCTTGAGGTTTTGCTCTTAACACATGGATTTTAAATTTTGTGAAGGTTTGAGGGAGCGGTTCGAATTAATTTCACATGAGAATTCTATACAATTTCCGTAAAGCGCTTTGTATTCCTTCACTGATCCTCATGTTTGTTCATACTCCCTCTAGTCATTAATAAGTGATATTTTTGACACCGACAATGTCAGCACTAATTTGTTTAATAATTACTAATGTAAAACCTAGTATGAAGAATATATCATGGTTACAATATTTTGAAGCTGATAAATCTAACCATATTATTTTGAAAAGTTGAATCAAAATATTCAGAGAGAAATTATAGTGATCAAAGTTAGAAACATATTAACTACACGGAAGTAGATCATATGACTTGCAGTTTACAGTTATGCTACCAACGCAATCGTGCACTTTGATATGACTCGCATGTCAGTTGCACAATTACAAACTGCATAAAGTCAGAAAGCCTTGTCATTCAAATCCTAACTACACTTACGCCATGTTTAGTTCCAAAATAATTTTTCAAACTTCCAACTTTTCCATCACATCGAAACTTTCCTAGACACAAACTTCTAACTTTTCCGTCACATCGTTACAATTTCAACCAAACTTTCAATTTTAGCGTGAACTAAACACAGCCTTATTTAAGAATGTCACTTATGATAGGAAAGAGTTACAGTAATTTTTTTTTCTTTGAAACTTAATCACTCTTTTAATCAACATCATTAACCTTTTAATGACTATACTATACTATGCCACCTCTGCTGCCGTTCTCGCCGTCTCCCTTTTCTTCTCCGATCGCCGCAGCTTCCGCGAAGAATCCGCCATTAAAAAAGCCCGAGCTCTCCTCGCCCCGGCAAACGCAGCACCATCTCCAGCGAGCAGCAGCAGCGGCAGCGCGCTCTTCCTCCCTGCCCGGCGGCGAGGAGGAGGGGGGGAGGGAGGGATGGGGCGTGTGCGTCGACGGTGGCGGCGCGCTTCGCCTTCTTCCCGCCGGCCCCGCCGTCGTACGGCGTGGAGCCGCCGCCGTCGCCGGCGGCCGCGGCGGAGGACGGGGCGGTGGTGGAGCTCAGCGGGGTGCCGCGGCGGGCCGGGGTGGAGGCGCGGCGGCTGCCGACGGGGCGGGGCACGGAGGTGGTGGCCATGTACGTGCGCCAGCCCGGGGCGCGCCTCACGCTGCTCTACTCCCACGGCAACGCCGCCGACCTCGGCCAGATGTACGAGCTCTTCGTCGAGCTCAGCTCCCACCTCAACGTCAACCTCATGGGGTATTACGCCACGTCACTCTCTCTCTCTCTCAGTCTCTCTCGCGGATTGGATTGCTTTGGAACGTGACCCTCTTCTTTATCATTTGCGTTATGATGCATACTAGGTTTGCTTAGTTTCAGGCCAAACTATGGATCTCTGAAGTATGGTTTGTAGGAAGTTCATGACCATTTGATTGTGCATGTTTAGGATCTTGTGATGGATGGGTATAGGAATGTTTGGGTCTCCACTACTGTTCTCAGTTTTGCATTTCAGTTTAGGAGTTATATTGCAGGTATAGTGCCATTGGCCTTATTTTAGTTCGGAGCGAAAAATGAGTTTTGTGGTGCTCTTTACTTTTTACTAATTTGAGTACCTGGCGAATTTGATGGAATCATGGAAGATTTCATAGGGTGTGTTTAGTTCCTGAAAAAAGTTGGAAGTTTGGAAAAAAAGTTACAAGTTTATGTGTGTAGGAAAGGTTTTGATGTGATATGATGTGATGGAAAGTTGGGAATAGGGCGGAAACTAAACACGGCCATAATGTTCAAGACCGTGATTGCGATTGGTTTTGTATTCGCAGAAGGTGGCGATAGTTACTGTTGCTATTCATAGTTGTCTCGAAGTGTATTGGGTTATGAAGTGTGGTGGAAGATTCACGTGTTGTTGCATCAGTGGGAATGTCTGACACGGCAGTTGTTATCCGGCTGTGTGGCTCAAGAAAAGTGAGGCTATTGTGGTGAATAATTGGTTGATTTGATTGAAGTTGATGATTAATTTATGTACTAAGCTTTAGAGCTGACTGGAAAGTTTGGAGGTTACTGTGCTGTCCTAGCAATAGGTGGGGATGTTTGCGTCATATCACTAGTACTAGGCTGTTAGTACCCTGTGATCTGGTGTTAAATGGCAATGGGTGTTATGGAACTGGTAGATTAGATATTTAGATATAGTGGAACCCAATGTAGTTGCCACATTTGATAAAAATAACACCTCATTGACTTATATCAAAGGATTGGTAAGATGATGAGTTGTTTTATTTTCTGATATTTTTTGAGATTTTTTTGTTGATGTATGTGCCTTGTGGTGTATTTGGTGATGTGCATATTTGTATATGATTTTTATTGGACACCGATACTGTATGCCATTCTGTTTTTTTACACAGAAGTTGATTGCCTAAATAAATTAAGTTTAAATTATGGATCTTATCGTATTGCAAGTTGTGTGCCAACGTTGGTCATAAACCAGGACATTTTAAGACTATTTGCACCCATTTAGAGGGAGGGTAGAACATAGTTTGATTCTTAACTCTTCTATTTACCAGTTTTTTTTTGTTGATGTATGTGCCTTGTGGTGTATTTGGTGATGTGCATATTTGTATATGATTTTTATTGGACACCGATACTGTATGCCATTCTGTTTTTTTACACAGAAGTTGATTGCCTAAATAAATTAAGTTTAAATTATGGATCTTATCGTATTGCAAGTTGTGTGCCAACGTTGGTCATAAACCAGGACATTTTAAGACTATTTGCACCCATTTAGAGGGAGGGTAGAACATAGTTTGATTCTTAACTCTTCTATTTACCAGTTTTTCGATAGAAATACATGTTCTATGAGAGGGTTCTTTGATGAACGTTCTGCTGGCCTGCTTCCATTAAATCTGTTGCCCTTTGGCTCTTCTCGATTAAAGTCTGGGTTTTTATTTCTGGTTTAGGTGTAGTAGTGAATAATAAATACTGGAAATATTGTCTATAGCTCCCTTCCATACTTACATTTTAATACAGTACTAGGTTTTTAGTGAAGGAAGTAGGCATTGATCCCATGACTACGTTCAATGGATAGGCTGGCAGATGAGCTGTTTGTTGGATAGTCATTGGGTGGTTACCTGGATCTAACACAGATACGTTATAGCCAATTTCTGATCTTATCGTGTTGATCGATTGCTGTGTTCTGCATTCCCATTCAACTACTCAGATTGGTCATTTGTTTTTAGTAATATGAAAAGTTTATCACCAAGTTTTTTTGTTATCCTGGCAGGGACCTGGTTGTGGTCTATTATGCTATTACTTTGACATGATGGCAATTACAGTTTGTTGATTTTGATGATCATTCAGTATCCGCGTAGCTTGCTTAAATCACTGAATCGTGATTATGATATAAGCTTCATTTGATATTTCCCTAGTCATGATTGTTTCAATGTGATAAGCCTCACTGATATCTTAACATAAAGTAACTTCATATTTATCTTTTTACAGTTACGATTATTCCGGTTATGGGCAATCATCAGGGAAGGTATAAAATCATCCTTTCTTAGGAAAGTGTTTTTCCTTCCTTTTTTACCCATTTCGTTTTCCTTTTAGTGAATTCATTCCCTCCTAAGTTTGCATAACTGATGGATTTATTTCTCTTTGGTGTTGCAGCCAAGTGAGCAGAACACTTATTCTGATATAGAGGCTGCATATAGGTGTCTAATAGAAACTTATGGAGCCACAGAGGAAAACATCATTCTGTATGGTCAATCAGTTGGCAGCGGTCCTACTTTAGATTTGGCATCCCGTTTGCCTCATCTGAGGGCTGTTGTTTTACACAGCCCTATTTTATCTGGTTTAAGAGTGATGTATCCTGTAAAGCATACATACTGGTTTGACATATACAAGGTGATAGCATTTCTTTGTTTATGTCAATCTTAACTTTGCTAGATCTAATATACACTTTTTTATTTGCAGAATATCGATAAAGTTCCATTGGTCAAATGTCCTGTTTTGGTAATCCATGTGAGTATTCTTCTCATATCATTTTTAGCATGAAGCCTTTAAATCTGACCGCTACATCATTTTCCTGGAGTACTTCAATATGCACTTCGAATTGAACCTCTTTTTTTTTTTTTGGTCTTTTCCTGACCTTTTACCCTTTTCTTGTTCAACTTTGTATGTTAACAACAAAAGTATTTACTGATCAGTTATAATCTTTCATCCATTGTCACACTTGTAATTGTTGCCTGATGGCTGTTTCTATTTTGATATTCTGATTATGATGTTTTGGATGAAGAATGACTATTGAGTAGCTACGTGTATAGTGTACACAAATATTTTTCTAAAAGAACAAAAAATTATGTCATCTGCAGGGTACAGCTGATGAAGTTGTCGACTGTTCTCATGGGAGGGCACTGTGGGAACTCTCTAAAATAAAGTATGAGCCTCTGTGGGTCAAAGGTGGAAATCACTGTAATCTGGAACTATATCCAGAATACATCAAGCACCTAAAAAAGTTTGTCATGGCCATTGAGAAATTACCACCTACAAAAGATGAATCCTCAGGGAGCTCAGGTCCTTCAGATCCTAGTGAAATAGGATCAGAAAGTATGCAGAGCTCAAGAAAAAGCACGGATGTAAAGGATAAATCTAGGTCAAGCATTGATCACAGGCATAGCGTTGATAGGCGGGAAAAACCAAGAGGAAGCATAGATAGGAGAGATAAAAGCAGAAAGAGTATAGATCATCCTGATAAGCCAAGGGCTAGTGTGGATCAACCTGATAGACCACGGAGAAGCATCGATCGGTGTGTATTCTTATATGCTTTTGTTTTGTTTTCACGGTTCTTTGTGGATTCCTGTTACCAGATGAGATTTGACTGTTGCAACCCATTGCTGTGACAGTTTTGGAGGGATGATGAGGTCGGTGACATCTGTCAAGTTGTGCAATATTGACTGTTTCAAAGTAACCTATGCTTCTGGGAGCTGAGAATACTGAAAGGTTAGTGTTTGTGAGTCATCTGTATTTACCCCGTTTGCATTCTTTGTTCGTTTGTGGCTGGCTGTGGAATGTGTATTTTTTTTTTCGGAAAATACGCTGTGGAAGGTATATTGATTTGGGTGAGGGCTTGTCTTCTCCTTGAGTTGTTTCTTGAAAAGAAATAGCCATTCTTTCCCAACCCTTTTGAGTTTTTCGAGTACATTCTTTTGTTGAGTTCAAGAACGACACTGCCGTGGAGCACTAAGGAGCACCGTTCTTACATAGATGTCATGTACATATTGTTGTATCATTACACTATCCAGTTTTTCTCACACGGGAACATTTCAAAGATGTGATCTAACAAAACTGGGAATTTTGTTGTCCCTCTCGCGAGTTTATTGTCTGATCATGGTTTTGCATTGTCTGATCATGTACTAATTCTGAAGAAAATAAGCTAGTTACAGTACTTCGTCATAATTCTGGGGACTGCGCTTGAAATGGCTCTATTGTGAGTTTATGCATCGCCTTTCTTCAGTGAAGCCCTTTTAATACTATTCAGTTTCTGCATAGCCGTGTTAAGTACTTACAATCTGGTGAATGTGCAAATATTAGTACTTATTTGTGAGTAACCATTAGCACTCGTGAGTTATGGGTAATGGATGGTAATCAGTTAATACATTTTCATACACTCGTGGTGCTGTTATAACTGTTTTTCGGCCCAAATCTGACCAGGGTCCAGGACTGCTAGACCGGATTCCGTATAATCCTCTCCTCTAGACTAGGAAACTAGGAAGGGAAAAGGGCAAAGCTGAGGATTGAGGCCTGAATGTGATTTATAGTGATGGCCCAGGTTCAAACCAAGGCCTCTCGCCACGGCCGGCTGTATGCATTCAGTAGAATGGAATAAGTCTATTTTGCATCTCTAACCCTTGATCGAATTGCATCCCTCAACCACAAAACCATGTATTAACACCTCTCCCAATTTCAAAAACCGGTGCAAATATGCTCCTTCGATGGTTTGGAAAGCAGTTCCTTGCTGACGTGGCAGGTTGACTGCGATTAGACTCGCTGAGTTAGCGCATGACCTTAAATGTCAGTGAAATATGGCAAAATATATATAGTGGGCCCCATATGCGAGTTACATTTCTTTTATCATTCCTCCACCTTGGAGGCAAGAGGCCATAGGACATGGCCGGTAGTGGCGAAGCGGCGTGAGTCTGGAGCAAGAGGGCTGTCGCCGCTAGGCTTGGCCCTCCTTCGTGACGAGAGAGCTCGGGGGTCCCGCGGGTCATGGTCTCCTCTCTCCCGAGCGGTGGCCGTAGCAGCCCACTGACTGACGAGCTCGTGGTGGCACAGACGGAGCTCGGGCTCCTGCAACAGAGATGGAGGGGAGCTTGGGGTTACACTGGCCGTGGTGTCCTCTTTCCCGAGCGGTGACTGCAACAGCCTCGTGGCCTTCGAGCTTTGCGGTGGTGCAGATGGAGCTTGGGCTCCCACAACAAAGATGGAGGGGAGTGGCGTGGGCGACGTGCCATGTCCTCCCTCTCGAGCGGCGCAAGCATCGACGGTATCATTGAGCTCGAAGATATGCTACGACGACTATGGATCTCGAGCTTGAGGTTGCGGGCGCAGCATACGGTGTGGGACCTCATCGAGCTCGCGTGGGAACGGGGGTAGGAGCAGTCAGGAACTACTCCAGATCGGGTTGTCACCTCCCGACGAGGCACCCCCGCCTGCACTACTCATAGAGAGGAGACGCCGTCGCCCCTCTCCTTGCTGGTTGCCGCCTCGAGATAACAAGGAGGGTAGAGGCCAGAGGAAGGAGATAGTCCCTGACATGTGGGGGCCCACCGTTTTTAATTTTTTATTTTTGCTGACATGGGATGAAGACCCAATTAATACGCCGTGCGGGTGCTGCGGGAACCATAAACTGGGTCCAATACTGTCTTTGTAGTATATTTGCATCGATTTTTAAAGTTAGAAGAAGCGTTATACCCGGTTTTGCGGTTGAGCTAGGGATGCTATTCGAAATACAAAATAGACTTGTTCCCAGTAGAATAGTCGTGAACTTGTATGTTCCAAGGGCCCAATGTCACTTGCATCTCTGGCGTGTGTAGGGAACACATGTGGTACTGGTAGTGCGATATGCGAGAGGGTCGTTAGTAGTAGTAGTAGTAGTGCTTTGGAAGGTGGTGTGATTCAAGGGAGAAAATGTGTCGCGCGGGGTTGGATGGCACGCCGGGGCGCGGGGGCGGCCCTCGTGCTTCCCGGCCTACCAAATGATGCGCGCGGTCGCCGGAGCCCGAGGCCGCTGCGCACGTTCGCCCAGCGCCCCGTCCCATGCGCGAGAGAGAGCGAGAGCTCGCTGGGTCCCCCCCGAAATCGGGAACCGCAGCGCGACGGCCTCGCCACGGACCCGTCGCGTGCTCCTCATCAAACTCCAAAACCGCGACGCGCGCGTGTCGCACGCACACTCGCGCGGCCGCACGCACGTACAAGACGCTCTCCTACCTGATTTTTCAGCACAGCGTGTAGACTCTTTTTTTTCTATCTTTGTGATGTTTGAGATAGAAAGACTGGAGTATATTGAACTACAAGGCTAGAAACTTTATAGGCATAGGAAAAAGATTCCAAAATAAATAAACCTAATATGAGATGTAAAACATGCTATATACTACAAATCTGAGTATGACTAAAAGTCAGAGAACAATACCATTATACCAACAAATTATGGTTTTCTCAGTAGACTAAAAGTTACGATGATAGTGGTACATATTTTTCTCGAGAAATTGCCACGTCATATGTAATCCAGCGAAGTGGGGAAGTTCCGATGGTATTTTACAAATTCAAAGTCCCATGAAATTTCTCAACATCTATACTCCTTTAAAAGATCCTAATGGTAGTGGTGAGTGGTGAACCTACCACCACCACTATCATGTTGATCCTTCAAATAGTGAGGTAGGTGAATTTTGGTTTCTTCCCCAACATTAAGCCATCAAATAAGAAAAACCTATTTTAAAGTGAGATAAAAAATGATGATAAAATAGCCTAAATATTTTACAACGAAAGTAGTTTTACTTTAACTTTTTAGTCTTTAAAGTTTACGGTAGGGTTCTCTTTTAATTCCGGCTGCAACGATGGGCATTTAAGCTGCAACGATGTCCCATAATATAAGGGATTTTGAGTTTTTTACTTACAACGTTTGACCACTCGTCTTATTCAAAAATTTTTGAAATTATTAATTATTTTATTTGTGACTTACTTTATTATCTACAGTATTTTAAGCACAACTTTTCGTTTTTTATATTTGCAAAAAAAATTTGAATAAGACGAGTGGTCAAACGTTGCAGGCAAAAACTGAAAATCGCTTATATTGTGGGACGGAGGGAGTAGTAGTGTACAACATTATATAAATAAATCGTGAAAAATTGTAGACAACAGATGTTTGTACGATTGTCCTCGCCACTAGAAAGTTATAATCCACCGACAAAATTCCCAGATTGTATTGGGCATTTGGGCACATACCCTGTGCTTGTACTGTGTCGCATGAATGTGGTGTGCGAAACAGCCCGCAACTGTTTGCACCAAAACATGTGAAACAACATCAAGTTGACGATGAAATTGCCAACTTGCTATCTTCAGCATCGAAATCCAACACACACAACTGCATCATAACGATACAAAAATTCTATTAGTGGGAAGTTCAAATCTGCTTATGTTTCCAAACGATCTCATGACCTTGATGTTTAAAAACAGCTACCAATTTGACTAGTGCATATGAACTAATAGACTTCAGGTGAACAGACTTACAGACACAAGAGAAACAGTTCAGATCTCCAAACCTTTTCGCGCAACGTGAGTTGTGAAGGCAAGAGCGAGCACGCAGCTGGTACAGCTTGAATCCGGAAGACCGAGCTGACTGTCTGAGATTAGTACATTCCAGGTACAGCAAGAATCCGCACACCAGGAGCAGGGGTCCTAGGGCCAATGCCCTCCAGCAGCAGCACCAAAGCTCAAGCTGGCATCCTGCCCATGCTTTACGAGTCACCTACCGTGATCACACCTGAAAAGAGGAACCCTCAAGTTAGTCTATGCTTGAATAATGTGTTCTCTGAAAATAGATCAAATTTCAACCAATTCACTGGAAAATGCATTCACCGTGCATCAAATCCGAAGCCTCCCTCGGTTCAATGCTACCGACAACAGGGGTAGAACATGGTTACACGGGTACGCTCTTGTGTGCCGAGGGCGTCTGATTCACCCCACACCACATGTAATTTTTAGTCTATTATCACCTGGGAGTCTGATGCATCAATATGGTTTAAGGTACATGTGGGGGTTACCAATGGCATACTTTAGATCAAAGGGAGGTGAAACCCAAGGTTCTGGCATTGGTCACCGGAAACCTTTCTAGTTGGCCACTAGACTTTGCCTCTTCTCCATCGTTCCATGCATCGACAGGGCGACGTAGGGCAGAATGCTGAATGCCCAAGATACTCAAAATCTTCTATCCCAAGCAATGGTAGATCCTTGGAGCACTTTTACAATATGTAGGATCTTTGGAAAGAACTGCTTGGCAAATGACAAGGGACAAACTTTTAGTACTTCCAAGTACATGAATATACTAAAGCTAATAAAAAAAAAGTGATGAGGCTTCAGATTATTGTATGAATTAAAAGTACAGGTGCAGCATTCT
This sequence comes from Oryza longistaminata, assembly GCA_009805545.1. NCBI lineage: Eukaryota > Viridiplantae > Streptophyta > Magnoliopsida > Poales > Poaceae > Oryza > Oryza longistaminata. Next base: position 22,170,910 of record CM020182.1, on the reverse strand, counting down.
ATGAACAGGAAATTTATATTGCAACTCTAACTTTGACCAATGGATTGGTAGAGCACCAGTGCTCATATAGCCCTATAAATCTACCCCTTCTTTCTTTCTCCTGCTTTCTCCTTCCCTTTCTGTTAGGCTGCATGACAGACATACCTAAAAGCAGGGTCAGACAGTTAGTTATGCAGCCGTTAAACTGTGTAATCTTCCTGCTTGGGCTGGCCATCCTATCGGTAACATTTGGACCCTTTGTCACCATTGCACATAGAGGTACAAGCTGATTCATTTCCTTTTCTTTTCAAGTTTATTTCCTCCTCCGTGTAAATAGCATGTGTGAGAACTGACGTTACATATTACCTGTTTTCAGAACTGATGATGGCAACTTACAGTGAGAAAGGCCCAGAAAACAAGCTGGTAGGACTAGAATTACTCAAAGCATTGCTTATGTAAATTCTACTTTTTTTACTCAATGAAATTTAATATCCAAACTCATTTCTAACTACAGATACTCTGATTGTAGGATCATGGTGTAGATGAAACCAGAACATATGAGGAGATCAAAAGCAAAATATTTGCAGGACGGAAGATGGCTTTTGGAGTTGCAGTCATGGAGAACCACCCAAAGGATGCTAGAAGCAAACCAAGCTCAGGTGCAAAACATTCTGTTGGAAAATGTGGGCATGGAGGAAGAAAGGATTTGAGTATGAACTGTTATTTTAGAAGTAGAAAATTTCCTCCAGGGGTTAACTTTGATGGCCACATACCCTTCACAGCTGATTACCGTACACCCCGGCACCACCCGCCCAAGAACAACTAGAAGTATATAGGGTACATCCAAGTATCTAGAACTAGCATGTTTCGCTTACCCTTTCTGTTTTCTGTTTTGATTGGCCATTGTATTTGTCAATTTATGGCCTTCCCTCTTGTTAGATATAGGTGTTTAATAATCATGATATAACAGTAATCTGTTCTGTTTTCACTGTGTCATAATAGTACTGTTAATGCTCCTTCAAAAAGACTATTTCTTATGCTCCAAGTGCATTCAGTATATACTAATTCAATCATACTTCTTTAGTTCTTACAAACTTGAGTTCACCAAAAGGGAAAGAAATATCCATAAAGAAAAGGAAGTCCTAAAGGAAACTTACTGTTTAGTACACTAACAAATTATGTTCGAATTGAATATATTCTTGGTCTTGATGCAGGAGAGATTAGCAACTACTCATCCAACTCACGTGTACCTTCAAGCTTAAAGGTGATCTTTTCTTCCTTCATGGACACACTCCATGTTTTATCTTTGTCAAAGGTTGGCATATTTTACATTTTATCATAGTGACATAGACTAGAGACAGAACTGAAAATTCCTACATCTACATTTGCTGGTATGAGAATGTTATTTGCCAGCAATATATGGACATGCACATGTAAGATAAAAAAATGTCTAGGTGTTAGGTAGGTCAAAACTTTATGCAATATTGTCAAACAACACAGTGCAAAATGTACTTGGTGCTAAAGCCTACTGTCAACCTTATAAATTCAAGAAAACAGTCACACACACGTGCAAACCCACTCTATGACTCTATGTTTAATGCTTTCCAATAGAAAACATGCCTAAGAAAGTCATGCCCAACCATATTGCGGATTCCCTATGTTTCTTACCCTTATTGAGTAACTAATGGACTATAGGAATATATGCCGCTACTGATTTCCTAGCAAAATCTCTCAGGATAGTAGCAGCTCGACGATGAAGGCAAGACCATCCGTGGACAACATAAAACTAGAAGGAAGCACATCTGAGCAGACACTGAACATACCAAATCCCCAACATATCAGAATACTGCCATTCAAGCCTTATTACAGGCATCTGAGTTTGGGCTCCAAAAAAGAACAAAAAGGTTCGAGTATTTGCGGCAACTCATATAGAACTAATGAAGACTGGAAGGAGAAAATGCTGGAGTCCAGAGATGAAGTTCTCAGATTGCTTAACAAGGATTACCATGCCAACCCCCATAGGAGGCCACCAGTTCATAACTAAGAAAGGGCAAGGCACTCAAGCCTGAGTCATGTATTGTGGCCCAAACTAATGTCTGGTGGTCTCTCACTATAACTGTATGATGTTTTGCTTTGTAATGTATCATAAGGAATAAAACAATTGGGCCACTTAACTTGATGCCTCACAGATTATTTAAAGCAGTTCAAATTTTGAATCATAGGCATCAGAGAGGAAGTGGAACAGTCAGCCCCATCAAGAGATCAAATGTGACATGAGTTTAAACAGAAGGCCATCGCTGGTTTACGTGACAACCAAATAGAGAATATGCAAGCTGAAAACAATAGTTTACCGTAGAAAACCAAACCTTTGCCAAAGTCCATGGGTTGCCTTGCCTGCTATTGCCTCATGTGAACATGAGAACGCTGTTCTGTCCTTGTATGAAATTCTCTTGGTGGATAAGACCAGCTCTCCACCTACATATTGACATACATAATCAAAACTCTGTCATATCCAGTTAGGAATCCATCAAGTAGCTATTTTTCTCTCCCACGTATATGAGTAGTGAAATTAACATATAACCAATGAGTTGATGCAGCACCACTTTGCATAATTGCATTATAACAGCCCATCTAAAGAAGATGGATTTCATTAGCTATGATCGATCCTATATAAATGCAGGGAAAAGTAGTAGATACAAAAACATAATGACACGGGCTTTATTATTTTATCACTTATTGTTTATGCTTATGGGATTTTGTTTCTTTAAAGTGAAATATTGTGAAGCTGAGATAATTTCCATTTACGCATACCTGGTATTGCACAACTAGATGATATAAAATGGTATTCGTGCATCGCTGGTGCCATCACATTTACATTTAAAGAAAAAACATTGATTAGAGTGTAGTGTCACATGGTAAGTACTGGGGAACGAGAATAATGCAGACCTATCAAGATGTTGTAAACTCAGATAACAGGACCAACAAACCATGGTTAACGTAGAGATCACATTAAGTTAACGTAGAGATCACATTAATGACTGAATCCTCAAACATGTCAGTTGTATACATATGCAACACGAATAAACAATGTACCATGGTAAATGTAAGCATATACCTTTGTCCTATGAGATCAAGAGAGGAGTGTTATTGCCACCAAGTTCTCAGCTTTAGAAGGCAATACATGTATGAACAGTAATATCACTTATTTGTAGCGATGCACACCTGTGCATTTCAAACAAATCCGCACAAATCTTAGAACCATTATGATTAAATCATAAATATTAGCGTTCGTTTTAGTCAAAAAAAAAATATTAGCGTTCGTTCAAAAAAAATACTAGTGGCTGTAAACATTGAATACACTATTTTGCAAATCTGTACAAAGTCCTTCATACTCGAGCTACAAGAACTTAAGGTATTTTATTGGAGTCATCTATGAGCAAACCAAAATCAACCGACTGAAGGGAGATGTGTCCTAGATATAAATCCTTAACATGTTGAGTGCACAACCCAACCCGTCTACCATCCAAACTGCCATGAATCGATGATGAGAAACCTGTCCTCAATCCTGGAAACCGCTGTCTCTCTTTGACATGAAGAACATACATACTCGGCGATGCAGATTGGCATCCCATGACAAAACAGTTAAATTGCCGAGAAGGAACTCTAACTCTTGAGAGGGTGAGCACAAACAATCCACTACTAGAAATGCCATACATCAGAGCTTCATCAGTGCAAACCAACGAACTAGATTCTAAAGGTGCCATTATTGCCTCAAAGTCCTCGGCCATTGGAATACCGTAATCATCAAGTTCAAATCGCTTTTCTGTTATTTTCTCGTACATCCTGTACTTTGCCGATAATGTCCTGATGCAGGATTTCCTGACACATTCAACCAACATAAGCTTAAGTTCTTTAAAATTGTCAACCTCTGAGAACCATCTCATCCAACGTTGAATTATTCCTGCAAACCAACTTATGATTAGCTCATCGTCTTGCAAAACAAGGGTTGAAACATGCTTTGGGAAACCTTCAAGATTAATTAGACCATAACGATTAAGGCACTTCTGGATATAGCTAATAGGAGCATGGATCTTAATGACAGCACCATCAGTGCAGGTAATAGCTGAT
>CM020182.1:22131445-22166738 GCA_009805545.1 Oryza longistaminata | reverse complement strand
GGCTTGCTTCTGAAAGTTGTTGAACGCATCTTTGAGGTCCTGCGGAAGTGCTGGTTCAGCAATGTATTTTGACAGGAGTATACTCTCATCAGCTTCGCGTTTAGCATTGATATCCTGCATCCATACCTTGAGTAAAGTTTTGAACCAATGATCTGTCTTCATACCCTCTTTCCTAAACTGTGCAACATGATCCAACAAAGGCGTGCTAAGACCAAGTGACTTGATCTCAGACTCCTTTACTCTTCTCAAACCATATGCCAACCACTTCTTTCCTAACCTAAGATTCATAGCATCCCATATCTCTTGCTTCTGAGAAGCAAATAAATGAACCTTTTCCTTCAGCTTATGCACAGCTTTCAGTGCAGCACTTTCCTTTGTTGTAACTCTTATCATAGAGCCAGCAAACTGTAAGCCCCGGGGATTACTTCTGACAGGCATAAGATACAACCTGTCATCAACTTCCAAGAATAGTGTTTTTCTTAAGTAAGTAATCATTTCCGATTTTATATCTTCTGCAACATCTCTGGATCCAACAACTGCAACAAAGATCTCATCCATGTATCTACAAGCATATAGTTTTGTTTTTAGTGGACAATCTGTTTGATTGTCAGTGTTTTCCTCCCTATCCTTCAAGCCTGAAATTTGACTTCGAAACCAGTGGCGCAAATTTGACTCCGGGTTGTCTGAAACATCTGCTGCCTCTGAACCAAGGCCTTCATGCCTCATGCAAATCCTGAACACCTCGTGGTCAAAACTGTCGAGGTATATGTTCATTAGGATTGGTGCAAGTACTCCTTCTTGAGGAAGTCCATGGCCTTTAGGAAATCCCCCAAATACCAAATTGATCACCTCTGCATCAAACATGTGTTGCATGAATGTAACTAACTGATTGTCATCGATCTTTTCCTGTATTAGACAGATAATCTTAGAGAGAACATTTCTATCTACTTCTTTGTGCATGGGGATAGTAAAGCACCAATCTGGAACCCCAATTTCATTGGAAATGAACCTCAGAGCTGACTGATGCCCTCGGCCGCTCCGACAACCATGTGATATCTTTGAGAAATGGGGTCTGTAAACAACCTCAAGCACCACCCTTACTGCTTCCTGAATAATTCTCAAGTTCAACCGTGGGAGAACAAGCCTCCCTCCTTCTCGCCTCTTTGCAACCACCGCATAAACATTCGCTCTGACATCGAACTCACCAGTCCTGAGCTGCTCTGCCAATGTAGCAAAGCAAACATCATCCCTCACCGATGATAGGTCAATATTTGAATTGAGCCGAACAATGTCATAAGCATCCTCCAAAGTATCAGTGCTTGCCACCACGTTAGCCATGAGATCATGAAACTTGCCGTTCAAATACTGCGCCTTGACCCTCTTCTTGATCCTGAGCTCAGCCAGCCTCTTCCGCTCCATCCGCGACAGGGGCTTCCTCTGCCTCTGAGCGGCCACGGCCGACTCCTCGGCGAGAGATGCCAGGCTCTTCGCCAGTGACACCGGTGGCCGCTGCGGCTCCCCCGCTCCCTCCGCCGCATCCTCGACTCCATCGAGCAAGAAATGCGCCTTGCACCGCCGGAAGCACGCCGCGTAGCCTCCTGACCCTCCAGGAACAGAAACAACAACAGAACACCATCGTTAGTGGGGCATCTTACCCGTGACGGGGGAACCAACGCGTTGGCGAGAGAAGGTGGCGTACCTTGGGGAGGCGGAAGACGGTGCCGCCTTGTGGGGAGCACCCGGAGGAGGCGGCCGCGTCCGGGCGCCAGGAAGGACATGGGATCGCGCAACCTTAATCTCTACCGGTCTAGCTGCGCATTGGGTCGAACAGGTGGCGTGCGCGGAATGCCGAGGAGAGCGCGGGGTGCGCGCGAGGCGCCCGCTTCGCGGCGGCGACGGCTAAGCCGGAGCGGAGCTTGTTGCGCGCCCGCGCCGCGCGCTGTCCAGGCCTCTCCAAGGGCGACGAGGCGTCGCTCGCGCCGTCGCCGCGGCGGTGGCGGCGAGCGTGTTTGAAGCTGGAGGGGAGAGTAGGCAATTTTTCGGGTGTTACGCTGGATCAGGTTGCAAAAAAGCCAGAAAAACTCCCTTTAGTTTTGTATTCTTAACCCCTTTAATTTGAAGCTCGAATCAATTCTTTCTGTATCGGTTAGGCTTACAGGGGAGAAGTCTATTGTACACCATCGAACTCTTATGGTTATCTAAATACAACCATGAACTACGGAACCAGATATAATTCATCCTCCAATTGTCGATACCGGACACTTAACCCTTCGAGCTGTTTTTTACAGTGGTTTTTGCACACATGGATGACATGTCGAATGCCACATCAGCCCTTCATTGCGTCAGCGCGTAGGATTTGCTGGGTTGTTTTGGCCTAACCTTCTCACGAGCGGTGACGGTTACTGATGGAAGCCACACATGCCTATAGAGATGGCTGAGCAAGGAAGAAGCAACTCAACGTGGGTAGGAAGCAACGATGAGCAGGTGGAATCTGCAGCCGATGGAACAAGCAGATCGAAGGGCATGAGTAGTTCTGAAATGACAGCAAATCCAATCAAGGCGGGAGCAATCCACCTCCAATTCGACGCAGAGAGGGCAATTTGATTATTCTCCGGCTGTTCTATGCAAGTGTGGGTACAATGCCGGCAAGATGGATTTCTTGGAGTGGGAATAATTCATCTAGGAGGTATCTAACATGTGCAAGAGCTCGCATGAGTTGGTAAAATATTAATATAATGCATTTGTTGTTTAAATGGATGTAATATTATACGATTTTTCTTCTATTTGAGCGGAATGGTTGCTGTGCATTTTGGAGATGGTATGAGCCAGAAACTACACCTTATTTAAGGTAGGTGTTAAATGATTTGCACAATATTGTTCATGGTTTGAAGGAGAACTCAGAGATGAGAGCATGTCTTGTCAGTGCAAGAGATGAGCTAAAGGTTGTGCACAATGGTGTGTGCAATAGAGATGTGGCTGATTGGACAAGAAAACTCAAGGAGAAAGATGATTCAGCTTGTAAACTTAATGTATTGAATTAGAAGAGGGAAGGGAATTTCTGTTGTCAATTATTGCTGGATTAGTATTGTCGATAGTTGCATTGTGGCTTAGGGTGTGTTTGGTTTCTTTCAACTTTTTAGACACAATGGTAGATCCTTATGGGTGCAATCTATATCTATGTTATGTATGTGATGGCAATAAACTTTTGTTGTGTACTCAATTGATATGTCTGTCAACATGTATTTTGCTGGTCTAAGCAACATTGAGACAGGTTCAGGAATTTGATATGTGTAAATTTTCTGTGAAATATGTCTAAAATTTGTATTAAATTGATTTAAGCAACACTCAGACAGGTTCTAGCAAATGAACTTGAATTTCATCAAGCTCAGGCGAAGGGCTGATGTGGCATCCGACATGTCATCCACGTGTGCAAAAACCACGGTAAAAATAGCCCAAGGGGATTAGATGTTCAGTATTGATAGTTGGGGGTGTATTATACCCAGTTTCGTAGTTCAGAGGTTTATTTCAGACAACCGTAAGAGTTTCATGAAACATAAGAGAAGAATGGGGATAGAGGAGGGGGCAAAGGTTACGCTCTATGTATTTCAGATTTCCTCCGATGAAACACGCTCAAAACAAAGACAAAAGTAGTACAAAAAAGAGAAATTCTAGTGAAGTCCAAGTGTCCAACAAATGTTTTTCATTATTTGTAAGCCTATAAATATTCAATACAAATTCATAGGTACAACAAATTCAGCTGTATTTCTGAACTGCTGCTCCTTTTTCTGAATTACAGGACTGGTGGAGCGGCAACATTCGGTCAAAATCAGGTGTAGAAGCTACCAGTGATGGAAAAAAAAAGATCCAGTATGAAAGCTACAGTTTTTCCATGAACAAAGGTTTTTCAGTCTTTTTCTGTGTACTACTGGATTCTGAGGCCTTGTCCAGGTCCCTCCTGTTCATGTAAAAGAACGATTTTTTGTCCGTGAATGCGGATTTTATGAGGATTGGCGAAAATCCTGCATAGTCCTTGTCAACCTTCGCCAAACCCACTTCAAGAATGTACTTCACTAGCTCATGTTTCTGGACAAATGGTTGAGCAGCCAATTCCTCCACAGGCATCCACTACATTTGAGAAGTATGTTAACAGGGCATTTACATGAAAGTAGTTCAAAGGTTGAATAAGAAACTGGCAACAAATGACCCTTCTCTGATAGGTCAGTTTGGTGCTAGAATAGAGGTTCCAAATACCTGAGCTGCCTCGATTTCTGAATCTTGCTTGGTAATATCAAAGGAAAGTGGCCGTAATATGCAAACAAAAAACAGATCCGATTTATCAAAAAAAGCTTTGTGGCTCTGCCTGCGGATCTTTGATTCTTGCGTGGCGCGCGCGGGTCGGGAGAGTCCGTCGACGAGTAGGCAATTTTTCGGTTGTTACGCTGGATCAGGTTGCAAAAAAGCCAGAAAAACTCCTTTTGGTTTTGTATTCTTTAACCCCTTTAATTTGAAGCTTGAATTAAGCTTTCTGTATGGGTTAGGCTTACAGGGGAGAAGTCCATTCGACACCCTCGAACTTTTATGGTTATCTAAATGCAACCACGAACTACGGAATCGGGTATAATTCATCCTCCAACTGTCGATACCGAGCACTTAACCCTTCGAGCTGTCTTTTACCGTGGTTTTTGCACACATGGATGACATGTCGAATGCCACATCAGCCCTTCACTGCGTCAGCGCGTAGGATTTGCTGGGTTGTTTTGGCCTAACCTTCTCACGAGCGGTGACGATTGCCGATGGAAGCCGCACACGCTATAGAGATGGCTGATCAAGGAAGAAGCGACGATGAGCAGGTGGAATCTGCAGCCGGTGGAACAAGCAGATCGAAGGACATGACTAGTTCTGGAAATGACAGCAAATCCAGTCAAGGCGGGAGCAATCCACCTCCAATTCGACAAAGGGAGGGGCAATTTGATTATTCTCCGGCTATTCTATGCAAGTGTGGGTACAATGACGGTAAGATGGATTTCTTGAGTGGGAATAATCCATCTAGGAGGTATCTCACATGTGTGAGAGCTCGCGTGAATTGGTAAAATATTAATATAATGCATTTGTTGTTTAAATGGATGTAATATTGTACGATTTTTCTTCTATTTGAGCGGAATGATTGCTGTGCATTCTGGAGATGGTATGAGCCAGAAACTAGACCTTATTTAAGGTAGGTGTTAAATGATTTGCACAATGTTGTTCATGGTTTGAAGGAGAACTCAGAGATGAGAGCATGTCTTGTCAGTGCAAGAGATGAGCTCTGTGTTCGCTAGAACACGTTCCCATCCCGGAACAGTGAACACGGAAAACGGAACGGTCCATTAGCGCGTGATTAATTAAGTATTTGCTAATTTTTTTTCAAAAATGGATTAATTTGATTTTTTTAAGCAACTTTCATATAGAAATTTTTTGCAAAAAATACACCGTTTAGCAGTTTGAAAAGCGTACACGCGGAATACGATGGAGAAGGGTTGGGAACCTTAAAGGTTGTGCACAATGGTGTGTGCAATAGAGATGTGGCTGATTGGACAAGAAAACTCAAGGAGAAAGATGATTCAGCTTGTAAACTTAATGTATTGAATTAGAAGAGGGAAGGGAATTTCTGTTGTCAATTATTGCTGGATTAGTATTGTTGATAGTTGCATTGTGGCTTAGGGGATAGGCATGCTTATGGTTTCAGTCAACTTTCAGATACAGTGGTAGCTCCTTATGGGTGATCTGTATGTATGTTATGTATGCGATGGCAATGAACTTTAGTTGTGTACTCAATTGATCTGTTTGTCAACATGTATTTTGCTAGTCTGAGGAACACTCAAAAAGGTTCAGGAGTTTGATATGTGTAAAATTTCTGTGAAACCTATCTAAAAATTCAATGAAGTAAAATTAATTTGGCATTTAGAACACGGTAAGCCAATATTTGGCATCATAACTGACAATAGGCCATAAGTTTGGCATCATAACTTACAAAAGGCCATAAGTTCGGCATTACAAAGTACGGGCATAAGTTTGGCAATACATAATAGTGGCTAATTGGTAGCAATGACTTTACTTCTCACTGCCATCATATCTTAGGGGTGATAGTAGAACTTGTGGTAGCCTTCTTCTTTGTGGTGAACTGCATCTAGAAACTTCGTTCCTAATTTCTACGGGATAGTCATATGAATCACCATTATCACTAGTTTCTTTCATCTAATGCTCAAAGTCACAACCAACTTCATCCATGTTTGCCTCAGCAACTATCTCCTCAATATCAACCAACTCAACATAAATATATGCCACAATTCCTTGTGTAGTATATGCTCTATCATCAAACAATAAGACTTATCATCATGCAAAACCCTAAGTCCATCGGCCATTGATTTCCCGTGAAAGCACCAGTGAAACAACACCTTTTCTACAACCTCACAATGATCCTTTACTTGAGTATGGATCTCATTGAGGGAAACTTTCTTGCGGTCAATGTAAGACAATGCCTTGGATCCATTGACATAACATGTCACCCCCGCTTGCCTGCTCGTTCGCTACTTCAGAGATCCACAAGCAGGGGGAGAGATGTTGGACTTTTATATGGCTTACAACATTTATATATTATGGTATTTATTTAACTCAATGTGGAAAATAGTTATACTACATGTGACGAGGAATTATTGATGTGGAATTTAACTCGAGGAATTAATACTCGAGGTGCCGAGGACGACTATGCTGGAATACAGTAGAGAAATAATAGAGATATACTTTACTGGAATTTATATGTACGTGCATATTCATGCCCGGGTATAACACAGGGTGGAATGGCTAGGTTTGTTTACAGGATTGGCTTTGTAAGCTATTAACCCACATGATTATATTGGAACTAATCTCATATACAATAGATCATGGCACATGACTCACACATGTGTGCTAGGGACTATTTTATTGTAGACTCATTTAACTGAACTATCTGATCGTGGTCAGTGACATGGTTCAAGAGTCTAACGGTGTACCAGAAATAGATATAGTGTATATCTGGAAGTGGAGTCTATAAATAGCGGCACCAGGGAAAAGGTAGAGGAATAGAGGGTATACCGGATAGACCCACATAAACCTAACAAGAGAAGAGAAAGAGAGCATGTGTGTGTATGAGAGAACTTAGAGCACCCGCAATGGTAAAGTAAGGTGCTATCTATAAAACATGTACATCTCAGCAATATACTAGATTAATAGTAAACCACCTCAATAGTATGTCTACATGGGTATCTATAGCTCTCTCATGCATTGCCTCGTTTTTCTCTATAGACTATCTCTAAGTTAGTAGATAGCTTTGCTCTCTCTCTTCATTTAATATCTTCCAAGTAGGAAAATATGCTGACATGGATCTTTTATAGAGAGCTTATAGATAACCATTGTGGGTGCCCTTAAGTAATCTCTCTGACAGTACGTTATGGAGTTAATTAACAGGTCTTCCTGTTATCTGGAAAGTAGCTGGTATGGGCAAATGAGACAACAAAGCTAGCCAGCTAGGTGCCACATAAAAACATACTAATAGGTAAGTTGGCATAACTATAACTTTTACTAGTTTCTTTAGATCTTTGGACATGGATAAAATTAAATAAAAATAAGAAAGGTGGTCCAGTGGTTACCTGAAGGCAAGAACTTCAACAAATTCTGTATCAATCTGAAACATGACCAGGAAGAAAAATAAAAAAGAGTATAAGTAACTAAAGCTGTATTTTGAAAGGAATTCTTCTCAATATGCTAATAATTACCCCAGTCTCTTCTTTTACTTCTCTTACAGCTCCTAAGTTTATATCTTCTCCCTGAAAGAATCAAGATCTTGTAGTCATTAAGTGCTGAGGTGGTGAGGAAAAAATTTCATGGATAACATCTCTACATGTCCAGAGCAGAAATGCTTACTGGTTCAACAACTCCAGTTGGAAATTTCCATACACCTAGGCCTCGAAGTACACCACTCTTTTCTTGGACAGCCAATACCTGCATAATTAGGAGTTAAGTAATAAAAAGCAAGCAGCATACTTAGAAAGATGCTATGTAACAGGGTACCTAATTGTAATATCACTATATAAGCTTTTAACATTGATTTTAAGGATGATGGGAAGATATAACAGAACCATGACTATCTGAAATTCTGAATCCCTGAAATAGTGCTTTTGTATTCAAATTCAGTACCTCTCTTTTGTCATTCATTACAAATGCTCCAACACCCACACGGTGAGTAGCATTTACAGGTAATGTATGTGTTGTAGCTGGAAGCCAGTATGCAAGCATTAAGTAAGTTTCCTCTGCATGGTGGTACCAGAACCCTTCCTACATGAAGATGAAGTAAAAGTGATTCGGAGATCAGTCAAACAGCTTCCTGTACAATGTCGCATTTCATTCATACAGTAAGATAATCTCTTACTGTCTCGTCCATAAAAATGTCCAAACAGATTTATATGGTAATGTGCATATTAACTACTATAAAAAACTAGAATAATTGCTATTTCCAACTTAAAAATGCATAATTCTACTAAGTATCTCAATTTGGAAAATAATAGTACCGTGGGAAGTTAAATTGAGAATGGGAGGATGAAACTAGTTTTGCTACTAAAGAGATGTAAATATGTGAGTTTAGCTACCTCCACTGCATATTGAATAAGGTTGGCAAGGCTGATGGGCAATTTTATCCAGACACCTCTTATTCCCTGCAACAAGGGCAGGCAAAGAAAATGATAAACAATTACAGAGATACCAACGGGAATATCATACATGAAATTGTATTTAATTAACAAACTGTATGAAGGCTATGCGTTATAACATTATCTCATTCAGGTTGCCATGAAAAGTGCACTTCGGTATGAACATTAATAGGTTTTGCTGATCTATGGCATTCATTGGGTATCATGATGGATCCCCAACCCTCATATACATTATTTAAATTAGACTGCGTTCTCCTTGCTGAAATATTTAAATCTCTCAGGGTGCCATTCCGCATAGCACTGAAACCTTCTAGTGGTCATTGCAGCCACATGTGTACATAGAACATTGCATGGGATGCATTTAAATGATCCATACCAAATATCAATCAATATTCAGGTCCTTTTTTTTGCACACCATTGACTTCTGTGTAAATCTTAAGTGTATTGAATATTAACTTAAATACGTATAGTGCATAGGTGCCATTATGAATCTTGAAAGACTGGACACTATTCAAACTTGAACTGTTTGTAATTTATTAAGTTGCATATATAAATATGAATATTAAAGGATATTTACATTACTAACCAATCATCCAGAACATATGCTAACACCCAAAGAAAATCATACGCCTATAAGTATATACCCCACGGTTCCGGAAATTACCTGTTCCCTCCATTTTGACAATGATGCTTTCAAGGAAGCTGAGAACAATTGGGGATCCATCGGGGCTGTCATCTCAACGATCACGCCACCATGTTTGTCATTCACAAAGGGTAGAAGCTCAACATCCCCCATGCTCCCAGCCGCTACCGACTCCGCCAAAACCGTCGAATTCGTGGAACTTGACATGGCTCTGCTGCGCAGCTTGCCTCTCAGTCTTCTCCCTGCACCTACCACACTTGAGCAAATCAAACACACATGGACTGCCATTACCTGAAGCACATGTTTGTTATATATAGAACTTCAGCATAAGCAAACGTGCACTAAAAATGATTGAAACACAGTACTGAAAAATTTTTCGATTCCCATGGACAGATACGAGATAGTCATGATGCAAATGGGAACGGCATATGGTGAAGGCGGCTCAGTGGCCACCACTGAATTGTCTCCATCGTGATTATCTCTTCTCTTTTCGTTTCTTTACCATCGTGACCATCTTTTTCATCCTTGCATCCATCTTTGTTCCTTTTTCCCGGTCTACATCCTGTAACCCCAGCATCTGGGAACCCAGCCTCTCCACGTTTATCCATTCCCCACCTCAAACTTTTTTTCTTTTTTTTTTTGGCGGAGTTGTACGGATAATCCGAGCGATTTCAGTTCGCGTTTACATGGCAGCGCAGAAGCAGAAGCAGAATGAAGAAAGAAAGCATTGTAAATCCAGGGGGAGAACGTCGGTGGGCCGCCGACCGAGATCATTCCTCCTCAAAAAAAAAAAAAAAATCGCGGCGGTGAAGCACACGAACGAGTTCGAGCAGGGTCTCTCTGGTTTCTGAAGCGTGCGCAACTGACGCGAGATGGGATCGTGGATGGTTGGTAGCTAAGCTAGCAAAGCTAGCTGGATGGAATGGAATGGAGTCGAGCGGAGCACGCACCTCCGGCGGGCGGGTGGGGGTGAGCCGGCGCGGCGGCGGGGGAGGAGGAGGAGAGCAGCAGCAGGAGCGGAATCGGCGGGCGAGGCCGGGGCGACAGGTGGCATAGGGTGGCCGAGCGCAGGGGCAGGAGGAGGAGGCGGCGGAGCAGGAGCGAGGGCGCGGTTGCGGCGGCGGAGGCGGAGGCGGCCATCTGGCTCAGCGCATCACCGCCCGCGTTTTATTTACTCCACCACCACCAGCGCAACGCGCGGCGCGCCGCCACGCCGTGTAGTATATTATTTTACGCAGGCAGGCAGGTGTGGTGAGCGTTTGCGTGGGCGGCAACATTCTTCGGCCTCCGGATCTCGGTGTCTCCCGGATTTTTCACTTTTTCATCCAAAACTTATTCGATAAATAATGTCGAAAAAAAATCTTATTCTAAAAATAGTCCTTTTTACTGCACCAATATTATTGGCACATAGTACAGCATAACAGCGTTAATGATATTGGTGCCGTCCCTCTAGCCTCCCAGTGGAAGCTAAGTTATAAATGTGAAGGAGGCCGGTGCCAACGTAATTGGCGCCGAGTACCAATTTGTATTTTTTTTTGGAAAGAACCTATTTGTAATTAAAATGAACCCACGTGTAAATAAAAATATTTACAAATAGGTCCTTGGTGCAATGACGCTGACACCGTCCCCTTTCACATTACTAACTTAGCTTTCACCGGGGGGTGAATGGGACAACGCCAACGTCATTGGCACCGTCATATTGGACCATGGCACCAATGATTTTGGCGCCGCGAAAAGGACCATTTCTATAATAAATTTTTTAGGAGTCTATTTGTAGAATAAGTTTTTCAAAAGGACAACAATGTGAAAAATCCAGTCAGTGTCTCACCTCACCGGCTCTCACCGCATGGGGAACCAAGTAACGGGTGGATACTGTTGGATCGGCTGGGGAAGCCGTGGCACGGGGGATTTCAGCTCTGTTTGGGGATTTTGGTTGAGTAATTGGTTGGTAGTTAGTCTTTGAAAACTTCTAGTTTATTTTCAGGATTCTATAGCTACATTTTTGCAGAATCTGGATAAGAATTCTGACTGTTTGGAGGAGCTGGAAGCTCCCAAAAAGGGTTTTTGTGCGTTTTTCGCCGCATGGAGATGGGTGGAGGGGGTTGACGGATCCGTAGCTATCTAAACAGAGTAGAGGAAGGGGGGGAGGAAAAACCCCTGTGTCCCTTAAGAAAAAGGGAAAAATATGTAGTGGAAACTATTATTGGATTAGAAATGGACTTGTGAGATTCCCAAGTAAAATATATACTTATGGTGACATGGACGAATCTCAAACGTTTATTTTTCGATCCAACGGTAATTTTCAGGGTTTCACTTCATATTTTTCTTAAAACCCCCTAAAAATTATCTTTTTGTTAGAACAGTGAAGATTCATCCCTAAACGTTACTGTATCTTTTTTTTTTACCGAGGGAGTATAGTTTACACGGTGTTTGCTCATAGCAAATTTTAGGCTGTTTTCATTTCTTCTCTTTCCCAACTTCTACTTCCTTATTTTATATGCACATGTTTTCCGGACCACTAAATGGTGTTTTTTTTAGAAAATTTTTTATAGGGAAGTCGCTTGAAAAAAATCATATGAATCTATTTTTCAAGTTTTTTTTTACTAATACTAATCATGTTCTTTTTTTTGGTGGGACAAGTTCTCAACCTGAACTAACGAATACAGTTCTATAGTAGAGGTGATGGTCATATTTAATTTTGTTGAAATCATTTACTCACTAATTACGAGGTAATCTATACAATACATGGCCTCTAAAGCACTTGTCCCAATATATTACTTTATTTATTTCCACTTAATCTATTGGTCTCTTTCTTTCATCTATCTAGGAGTGTGTAGATATTACCCATTGCATAAGCAGTGACTCATCATCTCTCTTCTCTTCTCTCTCATCCATCCATCTCATCATGTAATCCTACGTGGCACCTTAAGCAAGAGCTTGAATATCTATGTACTTGTTGACTTGCTCTCGGGCTCAGCCGCTCAACCAGGGCACCCAGCCTTTCTGTGATCTTCTAGAGTGGCCGTTGTCGTGGAAATGGTCCTCTGAATTTGAGTGGGTTAAAGTCAAGGGGAACATCGATATAACTTCATGGGTTTGGAATTTGGAGTCATTTGATTTAGGTAGCTGATGGATGAGGTCAACTTGCTATAGTATCATATCAAGTTTAATAGTAGAGCTAACTATATTATGTTTATATTAGAGTTAATATTTTATAGTGCATGAGATATAAGGTTATCTCTATTTTTCTCTCCATTTTTCTCTTACCTATGAATTTAATCCATTCATCTTAAAATAGTATATGAAGAGTTAGCTCTTTTATAAGAGCCAATACTATTTATTTTTCTAATTCTCTAAAATCTACATAAGTTTATAGTTAGTTTATAATCTACTATTAAACTTGCTCGCGTAAACAATACAATTGCTCAGTTGTATACTTCTTCTTTCCTAAATAAATCAGTCTCTTGCATTACAAAGATACATTTAGTACAAAGTATTTAGTAGTGATGATAAAAGATTAAACTACTCTTCGTCAATAAGAAAGTTAATAAGAAATTACATATAGACAAAGGTATTCAATAGATATAACTTCTCGATTTATGGACCGAAGATATACATGAAGGTAAGAATTGATTTGTATTGGGATAAACTTTAAGCTTTTCGCCAGTATATACTGGTAATATATCGTACCGTAAAAGTTCTCTTATTTTAACATGGATGGATTAATTTCCGGTAACAGTGTCTCACAGCCCTTTTGGTACAGTACCTGCACGGTTCATACTGCACACATCATTATGGCACCAGTACTTGAATAACTGTTCTGTATCTGGCTTTTTGGTTCCAAAGTCAGAGGATTAATTTGTTCCGTCGTCGTCAATTGGTGGCGGTAACATATGGGCGAATCATTTCATATAGAGAAAATTCTTGCACCGTATTGTTGTATAGAGCATTTCACATTATTAAATCAATTTTTTTTTCTGAACGAAAAATATTATTAAATTAGAGTAGATAGTGATTGTCTTCCTTTCTTATTCATGGGTTTTCTTTTTTCAAAAGAAGATGTGGTTATTTTCCTTGTCGATATATCATGGAGGCATTTCTTTCTTTCGTTTTAGGTGAAGATGACGCAGCTAGAAAGAATGTCAAATTTTCATAAGTTTTTTTTCTCAATTATACAGAGGAGACACGTACCCACATACAAATACGTTCGTTAACACACAGAAAGATGGAGACTAGTGAGAAATTACTAGCCTCACTGAAAGTGCATTTACATGTGGCTATATGGGTAATATACATAGTCACCGGAACGATTCTTATATGGGTAAAATATGCCACCATATTGCTAGTGCTATCTTTTTTATAATAATTTGACAGTAATGTTACCCTCTCCATCTTAAAAACTAAATAAAGTTCTATACAAGCTTATGAACATAAGCTATGTACATAAAAATTAAGAAGTAGTATCCCATTTATCATCTGTTCCTTACTTGAGCATATGATCCCTACATGCTGGTTTAATGATGTTTAAAAGAAAAATCTAGTCCTAAATCCTGCATTTCTCCAGCTGCATTAATGCTGCTGCTCTACAAATGCTCTACAAATGGATATTCCCTAGTCTCGTAATGGCGTGTGATCGCATGGTGATTAGACGGGCAACTAAACCTGTCCCGTCGACGTGACCATCTGAAAGTTCTCTGCTTATCCCCAAACCAAATGGTTCACGTGGCACAACTGATTTAACTTCAGAAGAAGAAATTATATTCCATTTTAATTAGTAGAAGCACCAACTTTTCAAACAGTGACGTCAAAATTAGAAGTTTAGTTAAAATTGGAAAAGTTAAAAGTTTATGTGTGTAGAAAAGTTTTGATATGATGAAAAAGTTGAAAGTTTGAAGAAAAAATTTAAAACTAAACTCGACCAGAGCAATTTCCGGCTCAAATTCAATGCACACCAGCTGATCACTCAAACATACTCCTATAACAGAGCCAGAATCAGGGAAGAGATCAAGATGCCTTCAACGTCAAACCGCATCGCCATCTCACGGTTTGACATTAGCACGCAAGAGGACACCACTGGAGGTCTGGAGTAGAGCCTCCTACTCTCTCTTCGTTTTCGTATACGACTGATTATAAATTGTAATGCTTTAAAAATATTTGTGAATAAAATCTTATATTTGTGTTTTTTAACGATTCAACTGGTAAGATTAAAAAATAAGTTAGATGAAAAAATATATATTAAAATGATTTTAAAATTTAAATTTTAGTTGTACCTAATACTAAATGATGGAGTTGTCAGCCTCCTGTTACTGAATTTAATTGCCATGTGTTTGCAGACTTTGCATGATTGCATCGCAATTTGCTGTCATCGACATGCTGTAGTACTCAGGCTTGACTTACCAACCAGGCACATGTCACTATCCTGAGAAATTTTCAGCAGTTTTATCTTTTAAGACAGAGGATGAACATGATGATCATGGATGCACATAGTCGTAGAGTACGGTGGTATCTTATGGCAGGACAAGAGAACAATACCATTAAATTAGAAGAACAACAAACTACTCCCTCTATTCTAAAATATAAAAGCATTTCTAACGTTTGAAATTTGTAACAAAATATAAACACTTCTAGCATTGTTCAGAGTATTACTCCACTTATTATCCCATCAGTCACCTCCTACTGAAATTTATTCACATCTTACCTCCCAACCATCTATCACTTAATATGGGACACCAAAGTCTTTTCTTCCCAAAGATAATCTCTGCTAAACAACGTATAAATACTTATATTTCAAAAAAAAAAAGAAGAGGAAGTGCTCGAAGAATGTAAATACCGTTAAAACTAGAGATCTCTTAAAACTATAAGCATGTAGTGTACAGCTCGCCGTAGAAGGTGGAATGTTCAGCTGTTGACAGTAGCAGTGCACAAGTCCATAAATGTACATTTATCTACCTTCTTTTCTTATCTACTATAAATTAATTAACAAATACCAAAATACCAGCCACCTGAATACTATACATGCCATTCACAAAGTCCCAGTAGAGGCCCAAAATCCACATGCTGTAGTATACAATCTGGACAGATACCACAGAGAGAACAGAGTGAAAAAACTGAACACTGAACAGCTCATGCCAAACTCAACAGGTGATCAGATCATTCTTTCTTTTCTTCTCTTCTCTTTTCATTTTGTGCAGGAACAAGTGATCTGATCCATAGCTTTGGAGATACTGGGATGTTGCCACAGTCCCAGCTTGCTTTCTCTGAAACTTTTGTAACCCTGCATAGCTGAGAGACTGAGAAGATTTTGGTCTCAGATGGCGTCGGCTGTGCCTCCCTCGCGGTCAAGGCCCCTGTATGAAAGCCCCACATCCTCTCCTGATTGACGCCTCACCATGCTTGCCCTCTGCACCAGGCGCACCAGTTGCTGGACAACCTCGGACATCGGTGGACGGAACTCCGGTTCGGGCTACAAAGCATTGACAGCATTATGGTACAAACTGAAAATGATGATCGATCTTAGCGTGCTTCTGAAGAGTATTTCTAGTTCATATGTTATCCAAAACCAACTTTAAGATTGATAGAACTGAACCGTCTGCTCAGTGAGTTGTTCATATTAGAAGCTGTAAGAACAATTTTGGGCGAACAAGAAATGGGTAGTCATATGCAGGACAAAGAAATGTGCGAAAGATAACGAATATTACCTGGACACACAATGCAATTATGTCAGCGAAACGGGAGAGTGATTTTGCAGGGTACATCCCATCCATTGCTGGATCAACCATCTTGGCAAGCGCATCGATGTCATGAAGCTGTGGAGTAGCCCATGTGACAAGAGACTGTTCGGACCTCTCTCTAGAGCTGCACATTGCAACACAAGAATGAATGACGGCCTTGAAGTTACTAATAAAGAAATACATTACTCATTTTCTTACTACTTACTAGCTCTGAAATAAAAAGGTAATGTACCTGTCTAACGGTTTACGTGCTGTCAATAGTTCTAACATCACTACTCCAAAACTGTACACGTCACTTTTTACAGTATATATTCCTGACATGGCAAACTCTGGGGCGCTATATCCAAAAGATCCAAACACTTCAGTTGAAACCTGGCATCATAACACATGGTTTAGCCCAAAGAACTACTGTAGGACCTAAAGATGAAATGTTGGAAATAACTACATTGATAGAGATGTGGTACTACATTACTTACCTCTCTCTCAGGATTTGGTGTCAGGGCCGCAAGCCCACAGTCAGACAGATGGGGACTGTATTCTTTATCAAGCAGGATATTCGCTGACTTTAAGTTTCTATGTACAACAGGGGGCAAGCACACCTCATGCAGGTATCTGAAGAAAGGTTGGCATTGCATTGTAGCATTATACTTGATTAACATAACCTTTTCATAGAGTGAAAAACACTAGAGTGCTCAAATAATAACATACTCTAAAGCTCGCGCGGTGCCTAGTGCTATCCTCATGCGGTGGTTCCATGTAAGGATCTTGCTTGTATCATCGGAAAAATGCAATATATCATGCAGTGTCCCATTTCCAATGTGCTCATACACAAGAAGCCTTTGTCCATGTTCAACACAATAGCCTGCAAGCGGCACAATGTTTGGGTGCCTAAGTCGTGAAATGCTCGACACAACCTCAAGAAAGTTATCTTCTTCATACAAGGAAAGTGACGCACTGTCTATCTTCTTCACTGCAAGTACCTGCGATCAAGCACATAATTCAGTTCCACTGCATCATAGCTATGCAAATAAACACTTGTTGAACATATATAAGGCAATCCCATGCTAAGTTCAAAGTAATATTTCTGTATTGACCAACAATAGATTACTGCAAGTGATGTTTTACCTTTCCATTGGGGAAGTCGGCCTTGTAAACACGACCAAGTGAACCCTCACCTAGGAGCGAATCTTGGCAGAAGCTGTTTGTAGCAACTTGGAGAGAAGCAACTGTATATGGATTCGCTGTGACAGAGACCTTCATCTTCTTTGACATAGAGCTGTTTGTACTATATACCCTTTCAGGAGTCATTTTTCCCATAGGCGGGAGCACGGAACTTGAAACAGGTGCGTCTTGCTGGGTGTGATCCCATATTTCCCTGTTAGAAGCTGCAAAAGAAAAGCACCAAAGATGTAGGTAATATTGATTTATTTTCAACTTTGGGGAATGAACAATTGAACATCAGGGCCTTCTGCAGTTCTTTAAGTTTCATTTTTTATTATATATTGGTAACAGCAAACCACAAAGTAATGTTACACTTTGCCTTTTTCTCAAAATGGCAGGAGCACTGCCAATAAAATAAGCAGAAACAGCCACAAAGTAAGGTACAAAGTTTATTATTCCCATCTCCCAAGCATACCAAGCACCTAATAGCTATAATGCAGGTGCAAAGAGCACATCAATAAAGGAAGAAGAATGCTAAGAAGCTAGTCATCAACAAAGCAAACACCATGTTTGATATATCTGGCAGAATAAAATGTTTATCTCAAACAAGTCTTTGTTTCTTTTCTATTTATATTTTATCAGATTTGGAGAAAAAATGATATTAGTATCTCACTCACATATTTTTTCGTAATGCCTGCTCATGCCATCTGGTCTTAGTCAGATGTCAGACAGTGGCCTAAATTTCACGATTATCACCAGCCACAAGAACTATTACTATTCTTATATGGGGAAAAAAAATCTGAGCCACAAATAACAAATATTAATAGTACGATAAAATGAAAATATTGTGCACAAATATATAGGAGCATACCTCTATCTATGTTTACTGCAAAAGTGCTTGCGACGTCTTTTGATTCACTGATCCCACCATCTTTACTTTTCCGGACATTGTGAAGGCACAGTACCAACGCGAAAAGTACACCACAAGCAGCAGCCATTGAGCCAATAACTATCCCTATAACCAGACCAGTTCGCAGACGTTGCTTCTTGTCACTACCTTGATCAATAGGAATCTCAGGGATATTTGGAGCAGTTGTTGGTCCCTGAGGAAAGTCTGGTTGACCCTGAGGTGGTGAAGTGATAGTAGATGGCGGAGATGAAGGTACATTGAGAAATGAGTTTCCTCCAAGTCTATTTTTGAAAATGCATTATCCCATCAGCATGCAAAATTTGATGGTTTTCATAGAAAAGAACATTAAAACATGTTGGTTGTTGGTGCGTACATCAAATGTGAAATTGAACTGAATTCTTGTGGTATTGAACCGCTGAAATTGTTATTTGCTATGTTTCTGTTCAAAGGCACAATAGCTCACATAATTAGGCGAAAAGCATGAGAGGAAGATTAGGATAGAAATCGTGTCAGCCTGTACAAAATCACTCACAGTGTAGTAAGGCTTAGGTTGCTGAGTACATTGACTGTGCCCGATAGTTGGTTATTTTGCAGATAACTACACAATGGGTCAAAAGAACTATCAGAACCATGAAATGAAATACGAAATTTGGAAGTTTGAACTGAGGATTAGTAAGAACTTACATGCCAGAAATATTTGACAGAGAGCGTAAAGAAATAGGCAAGTTGCCATTCAGGTTATTGAAAGATACATCTCTGTAAAGATTTCAAATTGTACAAGATCATGTCATGAAACCAAGAGATTCAACAATCGAGATAACAAGCCTTGCAAAGAAAGGTCCTGTAGGACTTACAGTTCAGAAAGTGCAGTGAGGTTTCCAAACATTTCACCAATTTCCTGAAATAGTAAGTTGTGGCTGAGATTGCTGCATGTAGATGTGTTTTTTTACAGTTAGACTATGTCAACCAAAATAACAATCTCCACCTAATGAATTGCACATTTGCAATGGCCAGCACTTACAGATAGTTGAGTGAAACCATGTTGGATATCGAGTATGGAAGGTTACCGGAAAAGTTATTTCCTGCCAAATTCCTGCATCGTAACTGTTATTGAAGATGCAGGCATCAAAAACTACTTGAATAAACTTGTGCAAGCCAGGAAGCATTACAGATAGGCGAGATTTGGTGGCAGCTGATAAGGAATTGAATCATGCAAGTTGTTGCTACTCAAGTCCCTGTAAGTTAAGAAATGAAGGACATAAATTAGGGGAAAACAAGACAATAAATACTTGTGCTCAAGTAGTAGCTCATACATTGTCTTCAATGCTAGCAGATTGGATAGTTGGTAGCCAAGAGTGCCATTCAGCCCCATACCAGAAAGCTTGCTGCAGAACAAGGGAACAAACAGAATGGTTCAGCATCGAGCATCTCCATTTGAGGCGATTTCATATACAAAAAAAAAGAGAGGAAAATAGCAAAATTAAGGTATGGTCTTAAAGATAAGATACACTCTCCAGCCTCTTTTGTATAATCTATATTTTAGCCAGAATAGATATATTCTGCTTGTTGCATGTTACCCAGACATCAGATTTTGAACGAGAAAAATATCAAATATTTTTTTATGCATACGAAAAAGCCCTTTTTCCTACAACTGAAAAAGACACTGAAAACCAGCAGAGCACCATTATTTGCCTGGATGGCTGGATCCAGTCTCCCAAACTCTGAGCTGGCAAATTAATCGATGCAGAGAGTAGAGTAGAATTATATTAACACCACTTGACATCATGCAGGGAGGAAAAAAAAACTTTCTATCTCTTAATATCATAGGCATCCAATGAAAATTTTTTGGACAACGTTTTATCTCATGATAGTAGAATCAATCAACTACTGCAAATGATGAGAATTTCCAATTATCTATCAGAAATTTACTGAAAGATAGAGAATGTGAAAAACCAACACACTTCAGGATTTCATCAGCGGCTTTCAATGCCCACACGTCAAGACAAAGCCACGGCAATCTTTTTTTACGAAATGCAGTGAAAAGAAAACCAGCAATTGACTCATGCTTTCCACAAACATGAAAGGCATCAAACGCGAAATCTTTTCATCACTCAAAACATTTTGGGGGGAATTCAATCAGAGGATCTTTTATTTACATCGAGGTGACGGCGGAGCCAACGCAGGAGACGCCCATCCACGCGGCGCCGCAAGGGTCGCCGCCGCCGGCCGACCAGCCGGTGAGCTGAGCCGGGCTATTCCAGGAGGAGTACAGATTCCCCAGCGCCGCGGCTGCAAGAACCAAAAGCAACTGATCATCCGTGCAGACATATCATCAAACAGTACGCACGCATTCCAAGTAACCAAGAACTTGGGGTGAATGCGGCAATTAATATTACCGTCGCCGCCGTCGGTGTCGGCTCCCGCCACCGCCGCGAGGGCGAGGAGGAGAACGCCGGCCAAAGCGGCGGCCGCCATTCTTGGCCTCTCTCCCTCCCTCCAACCTTCACCTTCTCCCCCACCTGAAAAAGAAAGAGAAGAATATCTCCCTCGCTATCTCCTTGCTTATAGTAGCAATCTTGGCATCACATGATCACCACGGACAGCTAATATATGCTCTCGATGGATGCTGATGCTGCTGCTGCTGCTGCCATGGTTGCTTGAGGAAGGAGATGCAGTGTGGTGTCGGCAAGGATTGAAATTCTTGATTTCTTCTTAGCTTCTCCCCACTCTCCCACTCTCTCTCTCTCTTGCTGCTGCTGCTGGTCCGCAGTGAGGTGGGGGTGTGGCAGTACAGCTGCAGTGAGTGAGTGAGCTTTTGGGGTTGAGATGATAAATGTGGGAGCGGAGCAACTGTTGGAAGAAGACGCTGATGGTTTCATTGATCAACACCGATTGTGACCCTCTTCCACCCGATTATTGACGTGCTTCTACTCTCTCACTCACTCTCTGCACTACCCAACACTTCACTGTGAGCTTTAATTAATCACTGGCAGTGTCAAGTTGTAAGTTGTAACAGGAATGCACCTTTGCTACAGATGAAGAGGGACCTTTTTAACGGTTACAGGTAGGTATGAAAAATGTTCCAAAACGGTAGCATCTTCACGAAAACCAGTGATGATTACAATATGATGATAAAAGAAACAAACAAACAAATATATAAGGTTAGAATAAAAACGGTTGGTATCAGTTTTTACAAAAAAAACTATGCTCAGTTGGTCGGAAATTTCTATCACCCTTTTTATCCCTATCTTTTTCTTCGAGAACACGGTATAAATCCAAGAGCTCACAATGCGTGCACACTCACCGTTATAAATGCGCATACTTACACCCTTCCCCTATGACACCTTCATAAAACTAAGCTGGTATATCTTGAGATTGAAGAAGTCACTATAGACACATTGTTGTCGACATGTACATCACCTACCACTAAAAGAATAATTAATCGTAAATACGAACACCCGTGTTAAGTCTATAACTTATATGGATAGACTGTTTCCACCGCAAGTGGACTAACCAATTGAGTTACACACACTCCACGTTTTTGTCCCTACTAAACATTGTTTAAGGTGGCCAGTATGTAAATTGTCTACACTTATTATCACTCATTAGTTGGCATGATGTTTTGCTATTGACAAACGAGGGTCTAATAAAAAAAAAGAGGAGAAATCAAAATTCGGTAGTGTGAACCGAAGGTTTGTAAGCAAAGAATATATTGTAGTTTTCACATCATGTTAGTTGTTGTTTTAATAGATTTACTGCAAAATGTCGGTAGTGAATTGATTAGTTAGGAGCATTAGTCATTAGGGAACCATTCGTCAAACATACCAGATTACCACCACCCGAAATCTGTGCGACGTTCGACCAAACTGAGTACAGTGTTGTTAGCTAATTAAACAGCTGAGAGGACAGGAAACTGTTTGGTGGATGGCTACATGTGTTTGACAGGCTGAGAGCCTTGCTAATCAGAATGTTGGCAGGAGAAGCTAATCCAACCATTTGGAAATATAAAGGGAAAGAAATCAATACATATTGTATTTCAGTGTCCTACAACATTTATTGAATTAGGCCAGAGCCAAAGGTTCTTCTTAGAACTAGTACAGATACTTATGACAACGGAATAAACATCACACAATTAAGTCGAAACCAAGAGACATAATGCTTCTCGTTAGGTCGAAACCAATAGACATACGAGGTCCCATTCTAACCTTCGACGTAAATAATCCATTATGTGAAGTACATGTGAATTACCAATAGTTAGTCTAACCTTGTTTGTCGAAGCACATGTGAATTACCTTTTATTCTTAACCAAATTAGACTTTTCGTGTGAAATAAATGATGCAAGTAACCGTTTGAGAGAGCTGAGATTCTGAAAAGCAGCTAGTAAATTTTTTTAGTGGTATCTTAAGGACCTTTTTGGGAAAGCTTCTGGCTTCCAGCAGCTGCAGCTTCTCCCAGAATCAGAAACTCCTTCGAACCGTCTACTTTTTTAAATCTAGATTATAAGAAGTTATAGTTATAGAATTCAAAAAATAAACTAATAGCTAGAAGTTAGAAAATTTTTAGAAGCTGGTTACCAACCAGTTGCTTATTAAAATCTTAGGGTAACCTCAATGTTTATGGTGTAGTGTAACCTTAAGGTGAGACACGAATAGTTGAACATTGTTTAAGTAATTCCTACAATGTTATAGTAAAATTTAGCCACAAAATGAGCCCACATAAAATGAAAGAAAATATTTCAACTCTTATTCACGAAACGAATGAGAGTGAAAAAACTACTTTCTTTTTGTTTGTGATAGATCTTAAGGATAACCACAATGTATATGACTCACTTTATACGTGCGATTATTATCTTAAGATTATCTTTTTCATATACTGTGGTTGCCCTTAAACTCCTCCAAACAAATCCTTAATTTCACAGCTACTAAAGAATACTAAAGAATAGCTGTAGATTTTTGGCGCGGTTGCGACGGGCCAAAAAAAAAAAACTCCCCCTCCCCCTCCCCCTCTAAACAGTAGGTCAGTACCTCAATAAGTTTCCAACGAGCACGTGATTAAGCCAATAGTAGAAGCTGAATTGCGGAATAAAGGTTGAATTCGAATCAATCTTGGACACTCCCCAAGCTTTCTTAGTTTAACCAAGTTGGAAGCTCCCAGTCTCATGCTCACTACCAATCCGGTTTCTCCCCGTATTAATCAACCCCCATCAGATCACAGCATCTCACCCAATAGGCAACACCCGTGACAAATCGTAACCAGTGAGAGGCAGCGCTCGTGGCCAGTAGGCCACACAGGCCACACAGGCCACAACCCCCATGATCATCAGATCACCGATGCACCAGCGGGTAGGAAAGTAAGTGAATCAACCCGCGTATCCATTTATAAACAAAATTAGTAACCCACGGATTACCTACTAATTTAATCTTTTTTTGGTTCACGGGTCGTCCCACTTGCATCCCTAGATCATGTTTCGGTATTTCGTTTTTGGCGTTTGTATCGGAGAGTGCCGATATACCAAAATTTTTGAAATTTCAGAAAGTTCGGTCCAAAATTTTAAATAAAATTTGATCAAATTTGAACAAAATACTACCAAATTCAAAAAAAAAAATTCGGCCGATAGGACCAAAATTTCGAAAATTTCTTTCTGCAATTTTAAACCTTGCCATAGATACGGTAAGTCGGATCACGACATGAGAACTCTAGAGCTACTTATTTATTTGATTTATAAGTGAGTTCGCGGGTTGACCCACGTGCTTCCCTACAGCGGCGGGAGGAGAGCAATCGCTCACCGCATCCGCGTCGGCGTCGCGCCACCGGATAGAGCCGGGGAATTGTTTGGCGTTTCTTCAGTTCTCACGCACTTTTACAGCTCGAAACCGCGCGTCCGGTATTTTGTCGGCGTCTCTCGTTCTCGTCACGTCGCCGCGATGGACCCCCGATGGTGAGTGAGCCCACCACGGTCCCAGAGCACACAGGTGGTGAGGAGGAGGAAGGAGAAAAGGACGAAATCATTGGGGGTTTTTCTGATCAGGGCTCACCTACTTGTCGTCAGTTGTTGGCTGGATCGACCAATCCAATTAGCCAAACCGACAGGTGATTTTACATTGTACTCTATCGTCTTGCAATCACTTGCTCCCTTTTATTCACATCTGTTCAAGAAAAAAACACAAGTAGCTGATGAACTCGTAGTAGAAGAACAATTAAATGAGGAAGAGGAGACGAGATCCATTGTTTAGGCCACAGCAAAGAAAACCATGTCGCAACAGCTAATCTCTGAAAAAATAGAGAAGGTGAACAGAGACAAGGAAGCGAGGAATGAGGCCGTGGTGATGATGAAGAGGACGAAACATTTCCAACCAGACGATGTACTCTCCATTCATCTTGGAAAGCAACACGTATAACTGGAAAGGTGTCCTCGTACTCTCTGTCATTTTTCTGACACCAGGTTAGGATCTGTCACTGCATACAGTACATCTCTCCGGCCACGAACCTGTGACAGTGGGACATCAACCCAAGGACAGAAGAAATCCAATTCCGGTACATAAAGTTTTTGTTTTCTTCTACCAACTAAAGACATTCTTGACGTA
Source organism: Oryza longistaminata (assembly GCA_009805545.1). Lineage (NCBI taxonomy): Eukaryota > Viridiplantae > Streptophyta > Magnoliopsida > Poales > Poaceae > Oryza > Oryza longistaminata. Next base: position 22,141,989 of record CM020182.1, on the reverse strand, counting down.
TGTGGCTGATCTGCTAGCATAACTTTAGGCTTTTTAACACTGGAAATCCGACGAAAAGCTGGAAAAGATTGTACTAGAAAAAAGTGAGGCTTTGGCTAAACAAGAACTGCTCTAGTAATAAACAATTCAATTCACGTCGGTTGGGCTCAGATTCTAATTAGCGTAAGAACATTGGAAAAACAGGAATTAAGGAGCACCCGTTGCAACTAACTTTGTCCATAAGTACTACCAACATTCTAGTACCAAAGAGGGCGTTAGATAAGAACAAAGGAGCACAGTTAAACGCACCAAACGTGATGTGGACTGGGCAAGAAACAGACATGTAGAGCAAAAGTATAGCACTATAGATGAATAAGGACGAGATACCCAGATCTCACTGTTTTACACTCTTCATACCTGGAGCAGCTATTGGTCGAAGCCATGGAAGGCAGAAAAGGGCAGATTCAAGAGAAAAAGAAAACTTGGCATGGAAAGATAGGGGGGGAAATTTGCACGCTTCAGATGGGATAGAGTGTGCTTTGTTGAAGAGAGGGGGGGTCAACAAACTGTTTTCTGTCGAAGCTACGCTGTCTGAATGATTACCGAGTTGGCGACGCCAGCTTCCTCGATAGTCTTGCTCATGTCATCGAGCGGCTTTGGGGGGAACCCGGCCTGGAGCGTGTAATCACCGGCTTCTCCTGGCCTTGTTGTGTCGATGAACGCCCGCACGTCGGCGATCGTGTGGCTCGTGTTGAAACGGGCGACCATGCGGCTGCCGTCCACGAACCTGATCTGCAGAGAGGTCGATGGCAAAGAATCGTCCACTGTGATCGTCACGGTCTTGGAGGCGGTCTCTGTGCTGGAAGCAGCGGCTGCTGCAGAAGTAGCCTCCGGAGGTGTGGAGTTATTATCAGACGGCGTCCCCAGAGTTTTTGCCGCTCCATGGAATGGAGCTGCGCGCTTGACAGGTTCCTACATCATTCGAGCAATGGACATTGTCAAGGCCAGGATCGTCGTCTAGAACAATTGAAATAGTAAAGCAAAGGCTGACAAAACTTACAGGACACTTTTCCTCTTTCCGAATAAGATTCACATTCACCTGAGACTTCTTATCAGCTGGCTCAAGCTCAGATGGGCATTCAGAATTCTTGATGCTCTGTGCAATTGAAAAAGGAAAAAAAATAATAGATTGATTAATTCACAATTCCATTTAGCAAGAGAAGACATAACCCAAATTCATAAACATGTAACAAAACAAAAGAAATGGCATGCATAGCAAGCTACAGAGGACTTGAACATAAAGTGCTAAGAATAAGATCAAAATAAACAACAGATCAAGCAACAGAATAACCATAAAAGAAAAATGGTAACACTAAACCGAATTTTACCAACAAAAAAAAGCCTCAGTGCATTTTTTTTAATGTTGAGATTAGTTTGGGTAGTTTTACTGAACAAGCTACCTGTGAAATGTGAAATCCAACTATTTTTACTTGGTCAAGAAATTTTCAGAAAGATTTCTGTTTTGCAATGGCAAAATTTGGGGGAGGGGGGGAATTGGCCAGTACCCTTCCTACCAAAACACATCTTGCCCTACATCAATTGATGAGGACCAGCCCAAAAATGAGATAAAGGTTGTGAGACACTATGATGGAAGCCAGCTGAAGAACATCAATGGATACACTCAATGAAAGAAGACCATTCCAGTGATCTGTTTTCATCATGAGGAATTTATTTTAACTAGCCATTACGTTAAGCACAACAGGGTGCATCATGATGACAAAATATTGCAACAGCTACCACTCTAGGTCGTAAACAAGGTGAATTAAGATATTCCAAAACAAATAAATGGTATAAGTACATAATGGCACATGAGACAAACATAATAAGCAGATAAAACAGGTACACATTTTGCACAGGTCAAAGTATTTACCTTTAAAAAGGAAGCATTTGCTGGATCATCAAAACTTCTAAGTGGACCATCATTTACTGTGAACCCATTGGTCCAAAAATAGATGTTGTGGACAATACTTTCTGGTGACTGAGGCGCAACAGGCTCTGCAGATTCACCTGTTAGAAGTCTGCCTGTCCCAGCAAAGCTCTTTGATTTCCGGCGAGCCTCAAATGGACCTTTCTTTGCTCCCTTCCTCTTAGCTTCCTTAAAGATCTCATCCGCACGGTTTTTATGCTTAGATCGATCTCTAACGACCATTCCACTGCACGTGGTAATAACAAGTTATAAATGTAGTTTGGAAATGTTAATTTACTCATAACTCAAACAAACAGCTAGCTTATCACGAATTTACCAAACAGGGGATCATGTGGTGTTTTGCTTTCTAACAACAGTAATTAGCAGGTATTAGCCAGCCTAACAATGTCAAGAGATCTGATTATGATCATGGCATTAACAACACAAGGATTTCAAATTCTCCAGAATATACTTTCCTACTCAAACATTGTTCCTTGTATCTGTGTTTCACATGAAAAATCTATGGCATTGGTTTTCTACAATTCTCCATCTATTTTGTGATATATGTTAGCCTAAGACATGCACATAGACCAAGATGAGGAACCAAGCCTAAGAAGTTACTGAGTACTCCCTCCGTTTCATAATGTAAGACTTTCTAGCATTGCTCATATTCATATAGATGTTAATGAATCTAGACACACATATATGTCTAGATTCATTAACATCTATATGAATGTGGGCAATGCTAGAAAGACTTACATTATGAAACGGAGGAAGTACATGTGAAAGCATTACAATTACTACAATTTTGTCTTCCTCGATATACAATTTTTTTAAAACAATATACTCAATAAAACAGGCAAACATTTTAAATGGAGAGAGTAACAAGAGAAGATGTGAATTGATTTGGAACTACAACTAGAAACCAGAAAACTGCAATTGTCACATTTAAGTTGGATGCCATCAGATTTAACTAATCCTTTGCCATGTGAATATCCTATACTTGTAGCTAAGGTGAAGCACTGCATTTTGATGCTGCATTGAATGAGCTATATAGTCAAAATTTTCAACATATGTGAGTACAAACTACAAACTCAAGATACAGGCCATTAATGAACCACTTCTCTCACGGTTCACAATCAACTCATGTGCTCCAGAAATGCCAACTTGCAAAGCATAAATTGTAACATAACATATAAATCCTGGTCTACACAAGGACACCATATCATTATCACAAGGACTGCAACATAGATCAACAATTTGTGGCTCATAATGCAAAGGGGAAAATCAGGGACTACAAAGGCCAACATCTGGGCATATAATGCAGACTTAGCACTCTCCATATTGAAAGGTTCAATCATTTAAAACACATTTGATAATTGTTGCATCCAATCCAGCACCCCTTGTCCTCCTTCAGCGGGCAAGCCAATCTTACAAAATTTAGCAAAGGCCTAAGTAAAGCAACCTAAAACCCTACAAATTTGTTCACCCAAAATAATCTAGCTAGAAATGAAATGAACATCACAGAACCTTACACGTGGCTAAACTCACAACCAACTCATGTGTCTCTAAAAGTGCAGAGCTGCCAAGCATAAGTTGCAACACAACATCATAAATCCTAGTCTACACAAAGACTATTATTATCACAAGGATTGTAACATGGATCAACAATCTGTGGCTATTATTATTAGTAGGGAAAAATCAGGTACTCTAAAGGGCCAATATCTAGGCATATAATGCAGACTTAGCACGGTTCATACTCAGGAAGCATGATAGCTCCCATCATTTTGAACACATTTGACAATCGTTGCATCCAATCCAGCACCCCCTGATCTCGTTCAATGCAAACCAACAAGTATCTTACAAAATCTAGCCAAACCCTAAGCAAAACAACCTAAAACCCTACAAATGCGTTCATCCAAAAAACAATCTAGCTAGAAATGAAATCGAAGAACCCTAAGATACAAGGCGGGTAGAGCTCACCTCTTTTCGCCTCCGGTGTATAATTCCTGCGGCGGCTTATACTCGTCGTCCTCCGAGTCCTCGGACCCCGCGCTGTCCTTGCCACCGCCGAGATCGGAGAGCGTCCGCACATTCCCCTTCCCGCTCCCGCTGCCGCAACCGGCCCGCGCGTTGTGGCCCCTCTTCAGCCTCTTCAGCGGCCTCCTCCGCTCGTCCGACGCCGCAGCCTCCTCCGCGGCAAGGGCGGCGTCCTCGTCGTCATCATCCTCCCCCTCCCCGTCCCCATCCCCATCCCCGACGTAGTCCTCGTCGTCCTGATCCTCGTCGCCGCCGCCGACGACGTAGTCCTCGTCGTCGGAGTCGGCGCCATCGCTGGCGGGCGGGGGAGGCGGGGGCTGGCGGGGGGCCGGATCGGCCGCGTCGGCGGCGGCGGCGGAGGCGTCGCCGTCGCCGTCGGCGGAGTCGTAGAAGGAGCGGACGGCGGACTCGAGGGCCCAGTTGTGGCTCTCGAGGAAGAAGGCGGCCTCCTGGGCGTCGCGGAGGTGACGCCGCAGAAGGACTCCACCAGCGACTGCGCCTCCGCGGCCGGCGGCGCCCTGGCGGCGTCTCCGGCGGCCATCTCGGCTGCGGGGCGCGGCGCGTCGTGGGGATCGGGGGGGTTTGGGGTTTGGATCCTCCTCCTCCTCTCCCTTCGGCCCCTTGCGACTTGACCACCACCGCCTCGGCGTTTGGGCCGTGACGTAAGATAATGGGCTCGCGCTGTGTCTTGGAGAAGAAGATTTGGGCCGAAAGGCGCGTTGGCATTTATTGGGGATTTTATTTTGGGCTCATTGTGGGCTGGGAGGGATTCATGGAGAAGAAGGTTTGGGCCGAAACGGTTAGGCCTGCCTTGAGATTTTTCGGTCTTTACTCCGCAGAAGGCCAGAGGTTTGCGGGCCCGCACTCTATGAGCCGCATTTTACATGGGCCACATTTCAGCCCATGTCTTGGTAATAGCTGGTGATTTAGCCCATATAGGACCCGTTTGGTAGAGCTCCAAAAGTCCTCTCTTCTGTTGGTCTCCGTGGTTGTCGATAGCGGCGGCTGCAGGAAGGTGGCAGCGGCGGTAGCCGACCGGCGAGGAAGCTTGAGGAGGGAGGAGAATGGCTGGGAGAGAGGGGGGGAGAAGGCGGCGCTGAGCCGCTGACACACCGACGTCCTTGGAGATAGCCCACTATTTTTTTATCTTTTGTCTGACTGACACATGGGTCCCATATTTTTGTTTTAGTTTTATTTTTTATTTTGTTTCCAAGGCCACGTCACCACCACGTAGAATAAGGACGAAATGAAACCAGCACGTAGGCGTTACATCAGTCGGAACTACCATCCAAACCACCTTGGGACATTATTGGCACCGGTTTAGACGATTGAATGATCCATTGTATCTGGTATGTCGGTTCAGGACAAAAATTGAACTCGTTGTCAAGTTAAGGAATCTAAAATAAACTTATTCCTTCTAAATTTAGCTTCAAGAGTTGGGATTTGAGTGAAGTTGTGGAGCAGCCTAAACACAGCTCCATCTATCTTGTTCATTTTGTGAAAGCGCTCCAGTCAGCTTCACTCCCAATTTAGGTGGAGCTAAAACTATTTGGCTGGAATCCAATTTTAGAGATGGAGCTAGAGCCGTGCCAAACAGGCTTATAGATTAATTTGGGCCCTTTACACAGGAACTGCTATGGTAAAGGATTGGGACACCCTGCCTTTGCAGCTGACGAGGTCGCGCTCTATGGAGGTGGACCCGATCCTAATTGGAGCCGACGAGCTCATATCATCACTAAGAGCCTGTTTAGATCAATTTGCTGTGGTAATTTTTTTAAAAAGTTTTGGTGGCAAAAGATTTGGCATTAAAGTTTTACTAGATGGTACTTAGATGCATGGTAAAGCTTTGCCATTTTACTAGTAAAGACAAAGAAAGCATGGTTTCCAACGCACTTTTTTTTGTAAAATTTGCTACTCTAGACTCCCAAATGACAAATGTCAAATTGCCAACTTTTGCTACTAGTGTTTAGATTCATTTTAACAAAAGTGCTCTAAAACAACAAAACTTTTGCCATTTTGGAGAACAAAACTTTTGCCATTTCGAAGGCCTAACATCAAACATCCTCATCCCTCAGTCACTCCTCCCCTCGCTCACTTGGATCCAGTCGCAGACGATGTGCCGCATTCTTGTCCGTAACGCTGGATACGGTTGGACGGATGAGCCCCATCTTCACGATAGTTTTGTAATTAACCAACACGTTCGTCTATGATAGTTTTTTAAAAAAATTAAAATGAGCTTTTTATGTGTTCTTCTATGCTCTTTAGACTTAGAGCACATCATTATTTTTCAACTTGCACTTCTGGCCTCGTTTTCTCTCTAGTACCGATGTCTGATGGACTATCGGCATACTCCGCGCTTCCCTTTTTCAAAAAAAAATAAAAAAAAAGACAAACCCTGCTGTGGTTTCGAGTGTTCAACGTTTGACTATCCCGTCTTATAGTGAAATTTTTTTATAATTAGTATTCTTTATTATTGTTCTAGAATATCAAACATGATAATACTTTATGCGGTGGTCTTTTTAATTTTTTCAATATTTTTTAAATAAGAGCGTGTCGTCAATTACTTGTACATCGAGAACCCAGGGTTTTCTTTTTTTTTTTGGGACTGGAGGAAGTATCACAAGTATTAGGCTAGGTTGGTGGCTTAGGTATCATGTCTGATTCCGTAGGGTATCATCGGGTATCGATGAGAATACCAAATCTAGTAGCCGTTGGGTATTAGTATGTGCCAGTGTGGCATAAGTACTGTGATACCATTGGGTATTGGGTACTGTTCGAACGGGACACCAATTCATAACAGTTCCCCTTCTACATAATGGCTTGGATGTGGGAAGTGGTTCCTAATCCCTCGAGGGGACATCCCGCTCTGTATGCTTTTTCTTCTAAATTCATGCAAATAGTTGTGAAAAATTTCTGAAAAAATTGACAATGTGAGTATAATGATACCTACTAGTCCACAAAATTCATGTTCAATATTCGATCTACACACGAGAAACAAAAAAGTACAACATTTTATATATTAAACAGTACGCTACTAATTCATACGTGAATTGTCTTTTTTATCATCTCTGACAGTGTGAGTGTGAGTTGTTGGACTAAGATTTTGGGAGTTATATATATGTGTTGTATGAATGTTTGGTCATATTTTTTCCAGAATTTTTTTAATAACTGTTTAGGATGGTTTTGACAAACAGGGACAACATCCCCTCGAAGGGTAGAATAGTTTCCCCTTGATGTGGAATGAATTTTAAAGCCTTTAGTTTTAGGTCAAATTTCCGGCCATCGTACTATTGATGTGTTTAAACTGGTCTGTCCAAACAAGGCCTTAAGTGGGTTGAAATCTGAGTCCAACATACAACCACTAACTAAATATAAACCGAAGGTACATTTCCTTTCATAAAAAAAAAAATCTGCTACATTCATGTATGATGTATCTCAATTCAACAAAAGAAGAAGAAAATACAGAACGATAAATTCTTCTCCAAACAAGGGAAATTTGAACTGAACTGTAGATAAATTTGCTCTGCAACTTTCATCGGCTATACAAATTACAAAAACCGGATGATAAAGCCTGCACCGTAGCAACAGGAAGCCGCACCGCGTGGCAACGCAAACTAAAGCAGCAAAAGTACATACAAGCCCTAACGCTCTACATATATCGCTCATTTACAAAGGTGGTGTTGCGCGAACGAAGCAATGGACTCAAAATCTGTACACCGCTTAACACCAATTTTTTATACAAACATTCAAATACATACGTAGTATACACATACACGGCACGCTACTGCCATTGCGCGCGCACACCAAATGACTCAACTCACGAGGATCCAACTGCACAGCCACGCATCCGCAAAATGCAACCAACCAACCAGCCAAATAGTACATTGTTCCAGAACAACCTGAACTTGTTGTATTGCAGGCAAAACCTTTTTTTTTTTTTTTACCTCCGCCTTCACGAGAAACCGATCGTCTTGCCAGCAGCCACAGGAAGAGCGTCCCACTCGAGCATGAATATCGTGTGCAGGTAGGACCTGTCCAGCGTGAACCCGAACACCGTGATCCCGCTCTGTTGTTTCTCCAGATAGGTCACTGCACCAAACAGGAGTGAACATTTTACATCATTATTGTAAGTTGTATGCACCAATCATTCATCAAAGAGTTTAGGCTGATGAAACAATGTACAATTCACTTAGGTCAATTCTTTCTCTAATAAAATGTAAATTTTACCTTTGTATTTCTTATCATGTTTTCTCAAACTGCTTAAAAAATGTTTCATAGTAAAAATTTTCTATATAAAGTTCTTAAATATCACAATAAATTATTTTTCAATTGTTAATGATTTAAACCAGTTATCATTGCCTAAATGTTTTCTCGCATTTTATTCAATACGATTATTATCGGAAGTAACTGGATGGATCATGAAATGTTACTGCTGTTATGGGTATTTACCTAGAGCCTGTCTTTTCTGGAAGGAGATGACGTGTGCTTGGGGCAGCATGATCTTGGTGTTCTCGAGCAGGTCCTCGTCGCCGGTCTCCTCGCTGGACTCGCCGTCGCTGTCGCTGACGGGCTCCACCTCCAGCATCGAGCTGTGGTTCGACCGGCTCCGCCTCCTCGTCCGGCACCGGCTCGATGGTGCAGCAGGCGTGCCATTTCGTCGTCTGCCCGGTCAGCGCCTGCGCCTGGTGCGTGATCTTCGCGCGCTGCTCAGGATTATGATCAGCCCTGACATGAGCACCACTGAACACAGCTGCACAAAATCGAACCAGAAAATGTTGTTTAGGAGAAAGGATTTATAATTCGCAGAATGCGGGAGATTTCCATTTCGAGTTAGTACAAGTAGTAGCACTGAATTAGCAAGGTGCCACCCAAATTGTTTAATAGTTGTAACTTTACAGGTAAATTTGTGCTTAATTTAAGCATCAAGAAATGTTGGTTCCGTGTAAATTAGACAAGATTGTCTGGAAGTTTCGTTTCGTCCATGATTGGGATGATTGATTGCTATACATGGGATGAAAATCGAACTTTGGGAACCAAATCGAGTGTTGCTGATCAAAGAATTTGGGCGTGATCGGGGACTCACCGCGAGCTCGCTGGTGTTGAGGAGATCGTCGACGGAGTCGTGGCGGGTGGTGAGGAGGAGGGAGCGAACTGGCTGGCGGTGGCGATGAGGAGGGAGGCGACGCATGAACTTGCGAGCGGTGGCTGATGACCTTGAGCTGCTTGCGGATGTCGAGGTGCTCCCGGAGCACGCGCTCGACGCCGCGCCCTCCCTTCCTCCACCTCGACGAGCAGCGTCCCGGCGAAGTCCTCGAGGCGGAGCCCTGGAGGTGGCAGATGAGGCGGAAGAGGACGCAGGTGAGGAGGTAGATGGCGCTGCGGTACATCCACGCCGCCATCTCGACGGAGCAGGCGACCACGTTGCTGAGCAGTCGTTGCCGAAGAAGGGACGCGGTCGCCGGAGGTGGCGTACCACCACACCTTGTAGGCGGCCTCCGCGGCGAAGCACGGCGCGACGAGGGAGGCGGAGGAGGCGGAAGGAGAGGAGAGGCGCGCGGTAGTTGAGCCTGACGCGATCGCTCTTGGTGCGGAGCTTGTCGAGGTAGAGGAGGCGGCGGAGGCCGATGCGGCGGAAGGAGGAGGAGAGGCAGAGGAACCCCGCCGCCGACGCCGCCGAGAGCGAGACCTTGCACGACGGCGGAGAACGGCCGGGCCCGGACGCCGGAACGCGAGGAGGAAGTGGCGCCGCGGCGGGGACGGCGACGGCGAGGAGAGGAAGAGCAGCCACGGACAGCGCGGCGCCCCAGGGGCCCGAGTGGTCCATGCACAACCCACCGGAGGCACGACCGGAACCACTGCAGCTCGTCGTCCGCCCGCGACACGCACCGCGGCAGCATCGCCGCCCGACCTCGCCCCTTCGCGCCGCCGCCGCCGGCACAGCCGGCTCCCCCGCAGACGACGCGCTCGACCGCCTCCCCATCGAATCGATCGGCCGAACACACTGAACTAGCTTGATCTCGCTCTCGCCCTCGGCCTCGCGCGCCGCGCCGCGTCGCGCCGCGCGCGCGCTCTCTGCTCCCTTGTGTGGTGGGGAGTCCATGGCGTCCAGGTGGAGGAGAGAGAAAGACGAGGGGATTGGCCCGCTTGGGCTTTTGGTTATATAAAGAGGATGGAAATGGGAATGGAAATGGAATCGGGGGTGGAGAGGTGGGAATGGAATTGCGTGTGCTGGGATCTGGGTATCTGGTGGTGGGGGCCTGGTGGCGTGGCGTGCAGGTGTGTGGTGGGGGAGGCGCAGGACGGCGAGGCGAGCCGGCAAAGGGAAGCTAGAGAAAGATTCCGGAATTTTTTTAATAATTTTTTTGGAACTTTTAAATATTTTATTTTAAAAATTAAACCTTTGTAAAACTTATTTTTTTGAAACCTAGATCCTTTAGACCCTATTTGTTTTAACTTAAGATTAGTGTAATCCAGATCATTAAGGTATATTAAATAAGGTGGATTATAAAATTAAGGTAAGTAGAATAACTTATGAGTTACCTATTAATATATGGAGAAC
>CM020182.1:22082117-22131420 GCA_009805545.1 Oryza longistaminata | reverse complement strand
CACACAACTAAGGCAAAAAATTTTTTAAAATTGTTGTCCGCAAACAAAAATTATATTAGGCAAAGCATACCCTCTATCCTAATGTTTTTAAAACCTTGCAAAAGGGTGCTTGCGACGTCTTTTGATTCAACTGTTATCTCTTCAAACCATTCTTTAACTTTTTCCGGACATTTTGTGAAAGGCAACAAGTAACCAACGCGAAAAAAGTCACACCACAAGCAGCAAGCCATTGAGGCCAATAACTATCGCCTATTATAGACAGACCAGTTTCGCGAGACGTTGCTTCTTGGTACCTAACGCATTGAATGCAATAGGAATCTTCAGTGGTATTTGGAGCAGTTTGTTTTTTGGTCCTTGAGGGAAAAGTCTGGTTTGACCCCTGAGTGGGTGAATGATAGTAAGTGGCGGAGATGAAGGTACATTGAGAAATGAGTTTCCTCCAAAGTCCTATTTTGAAAAATGGCATTATCCCATCAGCATGCATTAAATTTGATGGTTTTTCATAAGAAAAGAACATTAAAACATGTTGGTTTGTTGGTGCGTACATCAATGTGAAAATTGAACTGAATTCTTGTGTATTGAACGCTGAAATGTTTGTTGCTAATGTTCTGTTCAAAGCAACAATAGCTCACAATAAATTATGCGAAAGCATGAGGGAAATTAGGATAGAAATCGTAGTTCAGCCTGTACAAAATCACTCACAGTGCTAGTAAGGCTTAGGTGCTGAGTTTACATTGAAAAACTGTGCCTTGATAGTTGGGTTATTTTGCAGATAAACTACAATGGGCGTTCAAAATAACTATCAAAGAACCATGAAATGAAATACGAAATTTGGAGTTTGAACTGAGGATTAGTAAGAAAACTTACATGCCAGATATTTGACCAGAGAACGTAAAGAAATAGGCAGGTTCGCATTCAGGTGTATTGAAAAGTACATCTCTGCTAAAGATTCAAATTGTACAAGATCATGTCATGAAACCGAAGAATTCAACAATCGAAGATAACAAGCTTGCAAAGAAAGGTCCTGTAGGACTTACAGTTCAGAAAAGTTGCAGTGAGGTTTCCAAACATTTCACCGCAATTTCCTGAAATAGTAAGTTGTGCTGAGATTAGCTGCATTAGATGTGTTTTTTTAACAGTTAGACTAATGTCAACCAAAAATTAACAATCTCCACCTAATGAATTGCACATTGCAATGCCAGCACTTACAGATAGTTGCAGTTGAAATCATGTTGGATATTCGCAGTATGGAAGGTTACCGGAAAAGTTATTTTCCTGCAAATTCCTGCATCGTAACGTGTTATTGAAGATGCAGCATTCAAAAAACTACTTGAATAAACTTGTGCAACCAGAAAAGCATTACAGATAGGCGAGATTTGGTGGCAGCCTGATAGGAATTGAATCATGCAAGTTGTTGCTACTCAAAGTCCCTGTAAAGTTACAGAAATGAAGACATAAATTAGGGGAAAACAATGACAATAATACTTGTGCTCAAAGTAGTAGCTCATACATTGTTCTTCCAATGCTAGCAGATTGGATAGTTGGTAGCCAAGAGGGCCATTCAGCCCATACCAGAAAGCTTGCTGCAGAACAAGGGAACAAAGAGATGGTTCACGCATCGAGCATCTCCATTTAGCGATTCATATAACAAAAAAAAGAGAGGAAAATAGCAAAATTAAGAATGGTCTTAAGAAGAATAGATACACTCTCCAGCCTCTTTTGTATAATCTATATTTTTACCAGAATAGATAATAATTCTGCTTGTTGCATGTTACCCCAGACATCAGATTTTAACGAGAAAAAATACAAAATTTTTTTTATGCATACGAAAAGCCCTTTCTTTCTACAAACTGAAAAAGAACTGAAAACGACAGCAGAGCACCATTTTGCTGGATGGCTAGGATCCACCGTCTCCCACACTCTGAGACTGGCAAATTAATCCGATGAGAGAGTAGAGCTAGAATTATATTAACACCACTTGACATACATGCAGGGAGGAAAAAAAAAACTTTCTATCTCTTAATATCATAAGGCACCAATTGAAAAAATTTTTTGACAACGTTTTTATCTCATGATAGTAGAATGCAATCAAACTACTGGCAAACGATGAGAATTTCCAATTATCTATCAGAAATTTACTGAACAGATAGAGAATGTGAAAGACCAACACACTTCAAGGTTTCAGTCAGCGGCTTTCAATGCCACACGTCAAGACAGAAGCCACCGCAATGCTTTTTTTAGAAATGCAGTGAAAAGAAAACCAGCAATGGACTCATGCATTTCCACAAAACATGAAAGGCATCAAACGCGCAAATCTTTTTCATCACTCAAAACATTTTCTTGGGAATTCAATCAGAGAATACTTTTATTTACATCGAGGTGACGGCGGAGCCAAGCGCAGGAGACGCCCATCCACCCGGACGCCGCAAGGGTCCGCGCCGCCGCCGACCCAGCCCGGTGAGCTGAGCCGGCTATTCCAGAGGATTAGCAGATTCCCAGCCGCCGCGGCTGCAAGAACCAAAAAGCAACGATCATCCGTGCAACATATCATCAAACAGTACGCACGCATCCAAGTAACCAAGAACTTGGGTGAATGCGGCAATTAATTTACCGTCGCCGGGCCGTCGGTGTCGGCTCCCGCCACCGCCGCGAGTCAGGAGGAGAAAACGCCCGGCCAAAGCGGCGGCCGCCATTCTTTGGCTGCTCTCCTCCCTCCAACCTTCACCTTCCTCCCCACCTAAAAAAGAAAAGAAGAATATCTCCTCGCTATTCCTTGCCTTATAGTAGCAATCTTGCATCACATGATCACCACGGACAGCTAAAATATGCTCTCGAATGCTCTGATGCTGGCTGCTGCTGCTGCTAGCCATGGGTTGCTTGAGAAGGAGATGTGTGTTTCGGCAAGGATTGAAATTCTTGATTCCTTCTAGCTTCTCCCCACTCTCCACTCTCTCTCTTCTTGCTGCTGCCTGCTGGTCCGCAGGAGGTGGGGGTGTTGGCAGTACAGCTGCAGTGTGCAGTGAGTGACGCCTTTGGGTTGAGATGCATAAATGTGGGATGCGAGCAAACTGTTGGAAGAAGACGCTGATGGCTATCATTGATCCAGCACCGATTGTGACCACTCTTCACACCGCGATTATTACGTGCTTCTACTCTCTCTCTCCAGCTCTCCTGCACACCCAACACTTCACTGTAACTTTAATTAATCACTGGCAGTTGTCAAGTTGTAAGTTGTAACAGGAATTGCACCTTGCTACAGATGAAGGGGACCTTTATAACGTTACAAGTAGGTTATGAAAATGTAAGAACGGTAGCATCTTCACGAAAACCAAGTGATCATTACAATACGATGATAAAGAGAAACAAAACAAAACAATATATATAAGGGTTAGAATAAAAACGGTCGTATCAGTTTTTACAAAAAAAAACTATGCTCAGTTGTTGGAAATTTCTATCACCTTTTTATCCTATCTTTTTTCTTTGGAACACGGCTATAAATTCCAAGAAGCTAACAATGCGTGCACACTCACCATTATAAATGCGCATACTTTACACCCTTCTCCTATGACACATTTTATAAAAGCAAGCTGGATATCTTAGATTAAGAAGTCACTATAGACACCATTGTTGTCGACAGGTAGCATGACGCTACCACTAAAAGAATAATTAACTCGTAAATACGACACCCGTATTACAGCTATAACTCATAATGGATAGAACTGTTTCCACCGGGCAAGTCGACTAATCATTAGAGTTACATCACACTTCACTTTTCTGCGCCCTATCGTAATTCCCATTGTATTAATGGTTGGATGTAGTGTTACAAGATTTTCTACCGACTTATTATTCACTCATTTCAGTCGCAATGATATGTTTTCTGCTATGACAAACGACGGGTCTAAATAAAAAAAAGAGGAGAAATCAAAATTCAGTAGAGTTAACCCGAAGGTTGTAAGCGCCGAAGAATATCATTGATAGTTCTTCACATCCAGTGTTAGTTGTTGTTTTAATAGATTAACTTGCAAAATGTCGGTAGTGAATTTGATTAGTTAGGAGCATTAGTCATTAGGGATACGCATTCGTCAACATACCAGATTACCCACCGTACCCGAAATCTGTGCCGACGTTCGACCAAACTTGATACAGTGTTGTTAGGCTAATTAAAACAGCTGAGAGGACAGAAACTGTTTGGGATGGATGCTAACATGTCGTTTGACAGGCTGAGAGCCTTGCTAATCAGAATGTTGGCAGAGAAAGCTAATCCACCATTGGAAATATAAGGGAAAGAAATCAGTTACATATTGTATTCAGTTGTCCTACCAAATTTTATGAATTAGCCAGCAGCCCAAAGCGTTCTTCTTAGAACTAGTACAGGATACTTTCTGGACAACGGAATAAACATCACACAATTAAGTCGAAACCAAGAGAGCATAACTGCTTCTTGTTAGGATCAAACCAAATAACTACGACGGTCCCACTTCTAACCTTCGACCTAAATAATCCCATTATGTGAAGTACATGTGATACCTTTCATTCTTAACCAATAGACTTTATCATGTGAAATAATGATGCAAGTAACTTGAAACCGTTTGAGAGAGCTTATATGGGACCTGTTTGGGAGAGCTTCTGCGTTCAACAATGCAAAGGTACTCCCCACCCGTCCTAAATATAATCATTTTTAGCTATGTATCTGGCAACCCAAAAAATGCTATTATTTTAGGATGGCATTGTAGTATTTTTTAAGAGTATCTTTTTTTTTTATTGCGGGATTTTTTAAGATATCTTAGGCCTTCTAAGCCGCCGTATTTCTTCAAGAATCAGAAACTCCTTCCCAACTGTCTATTTTTTATCTAGATTCTGAAAGTTAATGGTTATAATGAACTTTAGAAAAAATAAACTAAAAGCTAGAAAGCTAAGAAATTCACAAAAATGTTGTATACCAACCAATTGCTTCTCAGAATCTATACGCACGCTCACATGTTTATGTGTAATGTAACCCTTTAAGTGAGACACAGAATAGTAGATCATCTTATTAAATGTAATTCCCACCAATACCATCATTAGATATTAGCCACAAAATGAGCCTGCATCCAAATGAAAAAAAAAATGTTCAAGCTCTTCGTTCATGAAGTGGGAATGAGAGTGAAAAAATTACTTCTCTATTGGCTTGTGTTGTGGGTAGATCTCAAGGATAAACCACAATGTTATATACTTATCATTTATAAGTTGTAATTGTTTGTCTTAAGTTATATTTTTATATGTGATTGCCTTAAGTTTCCTCCAAACAAATCCTTTAGGGCCGCTTTGAATCAACAGTGTAGAAAAAACGGAGGAATAGAAAAACACAGATTCTGTACAGGAATGAGAGTGTAAACGAGGATTGCAAAAGCACAGGAAAAACACAAGGAATGATCGGTTTTGATTAGAGCGGCCAGAGGAAAAACACAGGAATCGGATGAGAGAAACGACTCAAATGAAATTTTCCAAGAGGTGTGGAGCTCTTTGCTAAAATTCCTCCAAAATCACATGCAATGTGCTATCACATAGGAATTTCATAGGATTTAGAAAGGCTTCAATCCTTTAAGCGAAGGGTAAATAAAAAATTGTCCTATAGATTGAATCGCCTATGAAAATTTCTACATAAATCTTTTTGATTCAAAGCGGCCCTTAATTCGCAGCTACTAAAGAATAGCTGTAGATTTTTGGAGCAGCGTGCGACGGCCAAAAAAAAAACTCTCCCTCCCCCCCAATCAGTACGTCAGTACTCAATAAGTTTCCACGAGCCACTGTGATTAAGCCAATAGTAGAAATGCTGAATGCCGGATAAAGGTTTGAATTCAACTCAATCTTGGACACTCCCCAAGCTTTCTTAGTTTAACCAAGTTGGAAGCATCCAGGTCTCATGCTCGCACCAAATCCGTTTCTCCCCGTTTAATCAACCCCATCACCGATCACAGGCATCTCACCCAATAGCAACACCCGCTGACAATCGGTAACCTGTGAAGCAAGCGCTCGTGGCCAGCAGGCACACCAGGCCACAACCCCCCATTGATCATCAAGATCACCGATGCACCAGCGGTAGGAAGTAAGTAATCAACCGCGAATCCCATTTATAAACAAAATTAGTAACCCGCGGATTACCTACTAATTTAATTTATAAATGGTTCAGCGGTCGTACCCATTTGCATCTCTAGAATCATTGTATTTCGTTTTGTTTTGCGTTTGTATAGAGAGTTGCCGATATACCAAATTTTGAAAATTTCAGAAATTTTGGTCCAAAAATTTTAAATAAAATTTGAACAAATACTACCAAATTCAAAAAAAAAATTCGGTCCGGATAGGACAAAATTTCGAAAATTTCTTTTCTGCAATTTAAAACCTTGCCAGAGATACCGTAAGTCGGAATCACGACACGAGAACTCTAGAGCTACTTACTTTATTTGATTTATAAGTGAGTTCGCGGATTGACCCACTTGCTTCCCTACGGCGGCGGGAGGAGAGCAATCGCTCACCGCATTCCGCGTCGGCGTCGCGCCACCGGATAGAGCCGGGGAATTGTTGGCGTTCCTTTCAGTTCT
The DNA here is from genome assembly GCA_009805545.1 of Oryza longistaminata. Lineage (NCBI taxonomy): Eukaryota > Viridiplantae > Streptophyta > Magnoliopsida > Poales > Poaceae > Oryza > Oryza longistaminata. The sequence continues at coordinate 22,124,842 of CM020182.1, read as the reverse complement.
CACGCACTTTTACAGCTCGAAACCGCGCGTCCGGTATTTGTCGGCGTCTCGTTCCCGTCACGTCCGCCGCGATGGACCCCCCGAGGTGAAGTGAAGCCCACCACGGTCCCAGAGCCACACAGGTGGTGAGGAGGAGGAAGGAGAAAAGGACGAAATCATTGGGGTGTTTTCTTTTTCTGATCAGGGCTCACCTACTTGTCGTCAGATGTTGGTTGGATCGACCAATTCCAATTAGCCAAACCGGACAGGGTGATTTTTACATTGTACTCTATCGTCTTGCAATCACTTGCTCCCTTTTATTTCACATCTGTTAAGAAAAAAAACACAAGTAGCTGATGAACTCGTAGTAGAAGAACAATTAAATGAGGGGAAGAGGAGAACGAGATCCATTTGTTTAAGGCCACAGCAAAGAAAAACCATGTCGCCAAACAGCTAATCTCTGAAAAAAGAGAGAGAGGTGAGACAGAGACAAGGAAGCGAGGAATGAGGCCGTGGTGATGAATGAAGAGGACGAAACATTTCCCCAACCAGACGATGTACTCTCCATTCATCTTGGAAAGCAACACGTATAACTGGAAAGGTGTCCTCGTACTCTCTGTCATTTTTCTGACACCAGGTTAGGATCTGTCACTGCATACAGTACATCTCTTCCGGCCACGAACCTGTGACAGTGGACATCAACCCAAGGACAGAAGAAATCCAATTCCGGTACATAAAGTTTTTGTTTTCTTCTACCACTAAAGACATTCTTGACGTATGTGCTGATCTGCTAGCATAAACTTTAGGCTTTTTAACACTGGAAATCCGACGAAAGCTGGAAAAGATTGTACTAGAAAAAAGTGAGGCTTTGGCTAAACAAGAACTGTTCTACTAATAAACAATTCAATTCACGTCGGTTGGGCTCAGATTCTAATTAGCGTAAGAACATTGAAAAACAGGAATTAAGGACACCCGTTGCAACTAACTTTGTCCATAAGTACTACCAACATTCTAGTACAAAGAGGGCGTTAGATAAGAACAAAGAGCACAGTTAAACGCACCAAACGTGATGTGGACTGGGCAGAAGCAGAACATGTAGAGCAAAAGTATAGCACTATAGATGAATAAGGACGAGATACACGATCTCACTGTTTTACACTCTTTCATACCCTGGGCAGCTATTGGTCCGAAGCCATGGAAGGCAGAAAAGGGCAAGAATTCAAGGAAAAGAAAACTTGGCATGAAAAAGATAGGGGAGGAAATTTGCACGCTTCAGATGGGATAGAGTGTGCTTTGTTGAAGGAGAGGGGGTCAACGAACTGTTTTCTGTCGAAGCTACGCTGTCTGATGATTACGAGTTGCGACGGCCAGCTTCCTCGATAGTCTTGCTCATGTCATCGAGCGGCTTTGGGGGGACCCGGCCTGGAGCGTGTAATCACCGGCTTCCTGGCCTTGTTTGTGTCGATGAACGCCCGCACGTTCGGCGATCGTGTGGCTCGTGTTGAAACGGGTGACCATGGTGCGGCTGCGTCCACGAACCTGATGCTGCAGGAGGTCCGATGGCAAAGAATCGTCCACTGTGATCGTCACGGTCTTGGAGGCGGTCTCTGTGCTGGAAGCAGCGGCTGCTGCAGAGTAAGCCTCCGGAGGTGTGGAGTTATTATCAGAAGGGTCCCAGAGTTTTTGCCGCTCCATGGAATGGAGCTGCGTGCTTGACAGGTTCCTACATCATTCGAGCATGGACATTGTCAAGGCCAGATCGTCGTCTAGAACAATAGAAACAGTAAAGCAAAGGCTGACAGAACTTACAGGACATTTTCCTCTCTCCGAATAGAGATTCACATTCACCTGAGACTTCTTATCAGCTGCTCAAGCTCAAGATGGGCATTCAGAATTCTTGATTCTCTGTGCAATTGAAAAAAGGAAAAATAATAGATTGATTAATTCACATTCCATTTAGCAAGAGAAGACATAACCAAATTCATAAACATGTAACAAAACAAAAGAAATGGCATGCTAGCAAGTTACAGAGGACCTGAACATAAAGTGCTAAGATAAGATCAAATAAACAATAGATCAAGCAACAGAATAACCATAAAAGAAAATGGTAACACTAAACGAATTTTACCAACAAAAAAAAAAGCCTCAGTGCATTTTTTTTTTAATGTTGAGATTAGTTTGGGTAGTTTTACTGAACAAGCTACCTGTGAAATGTGAAATCCAACTATTTTTACTTGGTCCAGAAATTTTCAGAAAGATTTGGGGGGGGGGTGGGGGGGGGGGGGGGGGGGGGGGGGGGGGGGGGGGGCGGATTGGCCAGTACCCTTCCTACCAAAACACATCTTGCCCTACATCAATTGATGAGGACGCAGCCCAAAAATGAGAATAAAGTTGTGAGACACTATGATGGAAGCCAGCTGAAGAACATCATGGATACACCTCAATGAAAGAAGACCATTCAGTGATCTGTTTTCATCATGAGGAATTTTTTTAACTAGCCATTACGTTAAGCACAACAGGGTGCATCATGATGACAAAAGTATTGCAAACAGCTACCACTCTAGGTCGGAAACAAGGTGAATTAAGATATTCCAAAACAAATAAATGGTATAAGTACATAATGGCACATGAGACAAACATAATAAGCAGATAAAACAGGTACACATTTTGCACAGGTCAAAGTATTTACCTTTAAAAATGGAAGCATTTGCTGAGATCATCAAACTTCTAAGTGGACCATCATTTACTGTGAACCCATTGTCCAAAAAATAGATGTTGTGGACAATACTTTCTGGTGACTGGGCGCCAACAGGCTCTGCAGATTCACCTGTTAAGAAGTCTGCCTGTCCCAGCAAAGCTCTTTGATTTCCGGCGAGCCTCAAATGAACTTTCTTTGCTCCCTTCCTCTTAGCTTCCTTAAGATCTCATCCGCACGGTTTTTACGCTTAGATCGATCTCTAACGACCATTCCACTGCACGAGGTAATAACAAGTTATAAATGTAAGGTTGGAAATGTTAATTCACTCATTAACTCAAACAAACAGCTAGCTTATCACGAATTTAACAAACAGGGGATCATGTGTTTGTGCTTTATAACAACAGTAATTAGCAGGTATTAGCCACCCTAACAATGTCAGAAGATCTGATTATGAATATGCATTAACAACGCAAGGATTTCAAACTCTCCAGAATATACTTTCCTTACTATAAACATAGTTCCTTCTATCTGTGTTTCACATGAAAATTCTATGGCATTGGTTTTCTACAATTCTCCATCTATTTTGTGGTATATGTTAGCCTAAGACATGCACATAGACCAAGATGAGGAACCAAGCCTAAGAAGTTACTGAGTACATGTGAAAGCATTACAATTACTAATTTTTGTCTTCCTCGATATACAATTTTTTTAAAAACAATATACTCATTAAAACAGACAAACATTTTAAATGGAGAGAGTAACAAGAGAAGGCGTGATTTGATTTGGAACTACAACTAGAAACCAAGAAAACTGCAATTGTCACATTTAAGTTGGATGCCATCAGATTTAACTAATCCTTTGCCATGTGAATATCCTATACTAGTAGCTAAGGTGAAGCACTGCATTTTGATGCTGCATTGAATGAGCTATAGTCTCAAAATTTTTCAACACATGTGAGTACAAACTACAAACTCAAGATACAGGTCATTAATGAACCACTTCTCTCACGGTTCACAATCAACTCATGTGCTCCAGAAATGCCAACTTGCAAAGCATAAATTGTAACATAACATATAAATCCTGGTCTACACAAGGACACATATCTTATCACAAGGACTGCAACATAGATCAACAATTTGTGGCTAATAATGCAAAGGGGAAATCAGGGACTACAAGGGCCAACATCTGGGCATATAATGCAGACTTAGCACTCTCCATATTGAAGGTTCAATCATTTAAACATTTGATAATTGTTGCATCCAATCCAGCACCCCTGTCTCCTTCAGCGGGCAAGCCAATCTTACAAAAATTTAGCAAAGGCCTAAGTAAAGCAACCTAAACCCTACAAAATTTGTTCACCCAAAATAATCTAGCTAGAATGAAATGACATCACAGAACCTTACACGTGGCTAAACTCACAACCAACTCATGTGTCTCTAAAAGTGCAGAGCTGCCAAGCATAAGTTTGCAACACAACATCATAAATCCTAGTCTAACACAAGACTATTATTATCACAAGGATTGTAACAATGGATCAACAATCTGTGGCTATTATTATTAATAGGGAAAAATCAGGTACTCTAAAGGGCCAATATCTAGGCATATAATGCAGACTTAGCACGGTTCATACCAGGAAGCATGATAGCTCCCATCATTTTGAACACATTTGACAATCGTTGCATCCAATCCAGCACCCCCTGATCTCGTTCAATGCAAACCAACAAGTTCTTACAAAATCTAGCCAAACCCTAAGCAAAACAACCTAAAACCCTACAAATGCTTTCATCCAAAAAAACAATCTAGCTAGAAATGAAATCGAAGAACCCTAACATACAAGGCGAGTAGATGTCACCTCTTTTCGCCTCCGGTGTAATAATTCCTGCGGCGGCTTAATACTCGTCGTCCTCCGAGTCCTCGGACCCCGCCTGTCCTTGCCACCGCCGAGATCGGAGAGCGTCCGCACATTCCCCTTCCCGCTCCCGCTGCCGCTCCCGCCCCGCGCGTTCTGGCCCCTCTTCAGCCTCTTCAGCGGCCTCCTCCGCTCGTCCAACGCCGCAGCCTCCTCCGCGGCGAGGGCGGCGTCCTCGTCGTCGTCATCCTCCCCCTCCCCGTCCCATCCCATCCCCGACGTAGTCCTCGTCGTCCTGATCCTCGTCGCCGCCGCCGACGACGTAGTCCTCGTCGTCGGAGTCGCGCCATCGCCGGCGGGCGGGGAGGCGGGGGCTGCGGGGGGCGGATCGGCCGCGTCGGCGGCGGCGGCGGAGGCGTCGCCGTCGCCGTCGGCGGAGTCGTAGAAGGAGCGGACGGCGGACTCGAGGGCCCAGTTGTGGCTCTCGAGGAAGAAGGCGGCCTCCTGGGGCGTCGCGGAGGTGACGCCGCAAGAAGGACTCCACCAGCGACTGCGCCTCCGCGGCGGCGGCGCCCTGGCGGCGTTCCGGCGGCCATCTCGGCTGCGGGGCGGCGGCGCGTCGTGGGGATCGGGGGGGTTTGGGGTTTGGATCCTCCTCCTCCTCTCCCCTTCGGCCCTTGCGACTTGACACCACCGCCTCGGCGTTTGGGCCGTGACGTAAGATAATGGCTCGCGCTGTGTCTTGGAGAAGAAGATTTGGGCCGAAAGGCGCGTTGATATTTATTGGGGATTTTATTTTGGGCTCCTAGTGGGCTGGGAGGGATTCATGGAGAAGAAGGTTTGGGCCGAAACGGTTAGGCCTGCCTTGAGATTTTTCGGTCTTTACTCTGCAGAAGCCCAGAGGTTTGCGGGTCCGCACTCTATGAGCAGCATTTTACATGGGCCACATTTCAGCCCATCTCTTGGTAATAGCTGGTGATTTAGGGCTGGTTTGGTTTGAGGCCTAAATTTAGCTTACCAATATTTGGCAATTTTAATAGTGTTTAGTGTCTATTTGGTTTGAAGCTAAATTTTGGCATGCCGAAGAAAATAGGCCATTTCAATAGTTAACTTTGGCTATTTTGGCTTCAATCCAAACACAACTTTGCCTTCCCCAAATTTGTCATGCCAAAACTTACCAAAATTTGGCATTGCCAAAAATTGGTAAGGCCAATTTAAGCCACAAACCAAACTGGCCCTTAGTCCATATAGAGCCCGTTTGGTACAGCTCCAAAAGTCCTCTCTTTTATTGGCCTCCGTGGTCGTCAACGACAGCTGTCGACGGATGATACCCGTAGACCGTATTCTGAGGGTATTGGGATACGCTGGAGCAAGGATCTACACGACACGACATTAAGCACACAAAAAACATGGATTATACTGGTTTAGGCCCTGCGTAAGGCAATAGTCACAATCCAGTATATATGGGATTATGAAGAAAACTATAGAGATTACTATAGAGAACAACAGAACCGACGTGTATCGATTACACCGTTGTCGAGATCGACTTGATGACATCAATCAGCGAGTTGGCTTCAAGTCCTCCGGATTGCTTCTACTATGGCTAGTGGCGATGCTACGATTCGATGATCCAGTACCTCCTGGGGCTTTGTATTTATACCACTAAGTGCCTTGGCTTCTAAGTAGAATTCAAAAGTACCTTGCATGTACGAGACCACAGAGTCCGCATCTCCTCCGAATAGGATTCTAACACCTTCTATTCGGATAGTCGGTTTCCTTATACATCGACCTAGTTCCGTAAGACTAAGTTAACCTTACCATATACTTGAGGGTATACTGTATTTGTATACTGCGTAATCCCAAAGATAGCAGGTATGGCTTATCCATAACCCTGACAGCGACGGCTACGGGAAGGTGGCAGTGGTGATAGCCGCCCAATGAGGAAGCTCGAGGAGGGAGGAGGGATGGCCGGGAGGGAGAGGGGAGAAGGAGGCGTCGACGGGCTGCCGTCCAGGGTTTACGATTACGACAGGCCCTTCCGTTTCGGGCACTAGCGGAATTCGGAATTTCGCGAAATCCAGTGGAAAACCGGTAAATTCCGAACAAATTTCATAAACCAAAATTTGAATACAAATTCCCGAGTTTGCCGACAAGTTCTCGAAAACCGGTCGGTTTTGGCGAAATTCCAATCGAAATCATCGAAATTTCGATCAGTAATTTGTAATAGAGGTAGTTTGCTGAAATTCTTTTTTTTTCTTGATGTAAGTTTCAGTAAATACACACAATACATCATTTTTTTTGAAAATTTATAACCCAATAGGTTCTATGAATATCATAGTATTTATAAGATTTTATTTGTTTTTTTCTTTTTTATCAATTCAAATTTGAATTTGGATGAAACTCCTTGAAATCTCAGACGGTTTCTACTTGCGAGCCTCGTCGAAACCTCGAAATTTCGCGAAATCCGACCGGATTTCGTCAGAATTGTAAACCCTGCTGCCGTCTGTGGAGATAGCCCACCATTTTTTTTTTATCTTTTGTCTGACTGACACATGGGTTCCATATTTTTATATTAATTTAACTTTTTATATTTGGTTTCCAGTGCCACGTCACTGCTACGTAGGACAAGGACCAAGTCAAACTAGCCACGTCAGCCGAAACCGCCTTGGAACCTTATTTGCACTGGTTTGACAATTGAGGGATCCATTGTATCTGGGATTTTGGTTCAGGGATGAAAATTAAACTTGCTATCAAGTGAAGGGACCTAAAATGAACTTATTCCTCCCAAATTTAGCTCCAGGAGTTGTTCTGGAGTGAATTTGTGAAGCAGACTGAACCCAACTCCATCTCTCTTGTTTATTTTGTGGAAGTGCTCTAGCCATCTCCACTTCCATTTTAAATGAAGCTAAAATTGTTTAGCTAGGATCTAGTTTCAGGGGTGGAGTTGGAGCCGTGCCAAACAGACTTATAAATTAATTTAGGCCACTAGTATGGTAAAGGATTGGGACACACTGTCTCTTGCCCACGAGTCATTTTGCAGCCGACGAGGTCACACACAGTGGAGGTGGACCTGCTCCTAAAAGGAGCCGATGAGCTCGTACCATCACTGGGTCTGTTATTTTCTGCAGCTGCATGGCAGCTAACTGCAGCAGCAAGCAGCAAAGCTGTAGCCGCACAACATAAATGTAGCAGCCTTAGCGCTGCCGTATAAATGACAGCCGAATAGGCCCATTTACATACCCCGTCTATAGACACTAATTTAGAGTATTAAATATAGACTACTTACAAAACTAATTACATAAATGAAAGCTAATTCACGAGACAATTTTTTTAGCCTAATTAATCTATAATTAGAGAATGTTTACTGTAGCATCACATAGGCTAATCATGGATTAGTTAGGCTCAATAGATTCGTCTCGCGAATTAGTCCAAGATTATAGATGGGTTTTATTAATAGTCTACGTTTAATATTTATAATTAATATCCAAATATCCGATGTGATAGGGGCTTAAAAGTTTTAGTCCCGTGTAAACCGGGCGTGAGTCACTCCTCCCCTCCGCTCACTTGTATCCACTCGCAGAAGAAGGATCGCATCCTTTCCATAACACTGTATACGGACGGACGAGCCCCATCTCCACGATAGTTCTTTTAAATGAGCTTTCATGTGTTCTTGTATGCTCTTGAGGCTTAGAGCACATAATTTTTTTTTCAACTTTCACTATTTTTAATCGTCAGTCCTCGTTTTCTCTCTAGTACCGATGTCCGATGGACTATCGGCGTATACAAGTATCATATTGATGCTTAAGTATCGGGCCTGTTCACTTTGATGCCAAAAAAAATCTTACCAAATTTTGGCATTATCAAAATTATGCCAAAATTTTAGTAGGATTTCTTATATAGTTACCAAAATTTGGCAGCAAACTAAATGTAGCCACTTTTTTGACAACTTTAACAAAATTTGGTAAGGTTAAAAATGGCATCAAAGTGAACAAGCCCATCATGTCTGATTCCGTAGGGTACAATGATTCCGTAGGGTATCAATGGTACCAATTCTAGTACCATTGGGTATTAGTCGGTGCTAGTGGGACATAAGATGTGATACCTATATGATATGGTATTGTTCGAAACAGGACAACAGCCTCCTTTAACATGGCTGTGTTTAGTTCAGCACAAAGTTTGAATTTTGGTTGAAATTTAAAATGATGTGACTGAAAAGTTGTGTGTGTATGACATGTTGATGTGATGGAAAAGGACTGAAGTTTGGATCCAAACTTTGGATCTAAACACAGCCCATATCGCTTGGATGTGAAAGGATTTCAGCTTTTTAGTTTTAGGTCAAATTTCTGGCCTGTATAATTTGATGTGTTTAAACTGGTCTGTCCAAACAAGGCTTTAAGTGGGTTGAAACTGCCTAGTAGTCCAAATACAAAACCGAACAAAAGATGTTGCTAATATCCATTTCTTGTTTTGAATCTGAGTTCACTCACATCACAACAAAAAGAAAGGGTACATCTCCTTTCCTCTAAAATTAAAAAAAAAAAAAATCTGCTACATTCATGTATGATGTATCTCAATTCAACAAAAAGAAGAAGAAATACAGAACGATAAATTCTTCTCCAAAACAAGGGAAATTTGAAACTGAACTGTAGATAAATTTTGCTCTGCAACTTTCATCGGCTATACAAATTACAAAACCGGATGATAAAGCCTGCACCTTAGCAACAGGAAGCCGCACGCGTGCAACCGCAAACTAAAGCAGCAAAAGTACATACAAGCCCTAACGCTCTACATATATCGCTCATTTACAAAGGTGGTGTTAGCGCGAACGAAGCAATGGACTCAAAATCTGTACACCGCTAACACCAATTTTTTATACAAACATCAATACATACGTAGGTATACACATACACGCGCACGCTACCATCGTCGCGTGCGCACCCAAAAATGACTCCACTCACGAGGATCCAACTGCACAGCCACGCATCCGCAAAATTGCAACCAACCAACCAACCAAACATACATGTGTTCCAGAACAACCTGAACTTGTTGTATGCAGCAAAACCTTTTTTTTTTTTTTACCTCGCCTTCACGAGAAACCGATCGTCTTGCCCAGCAGCCACAGGAAGAGCGTCCACTCGAGCATGAATATCGTGTGCAGGTAGGACCTGTCCAGCGTGAACCCGAACACCGTGATCCCCGCTCTGTTGTTCTCCAGATAGGTCACTGCACCAAACATGAGTGAACATTTTATTTCATTATTGCCAAGTTGCATACACCGATCAATTCATCCAAAAAAGTTTAGGCTGATGCAACAATGTACAATTCACTTTTTACGTTGCGAGATGTAGAAGTTGAATTTGAACTTGCATGTTTGTGGAGTGATATATCACATGTTAACACGTCTCCTCAATTTTTTTTAATTTTTTTCATAACCATTTAAGTGACATGCAAACAATGATGAGATATCCCCTCGAGGCATGAAAATAGTTTCCCAATTCACTTAGGTCCAATTCTTTTCTAATTAAAATGTAAATTTTACCTTGGTTTCCATTATCATGTTTTTCAAACTGCTAAACAATATGTTTCATATGAAAACTTTCTCTATAGAAGTTACTCCAAAATACAACAAATAAATTTATTTTCATGTTCATAATAATGAAAATTCAATTAATTATGTGCTAATGGTTTCCTCGTTTTATATGCATTTCTCATGTTCGAACACCACCTTAACTATCATATCAACGATTATTATCGAAGTAACTGGATGGATCATGAAATTGTTACTGCTGTAACGGTATTTACCTAGAGCCTGTCTTTTCTGGAAGGAGATGACGTGTGCTTGGGGCAGCATGATCTTGGTGTTCTCGAGCAGGTCCTCGTCGCCGGTCTCCTCGCTGGACTCGCCGTCGCTGTCGCTGACGGGCTCCACCTCCAGCATCGAGCTGTGGTTCGACCCGGGCTCCGCCTCCTCGTCCGGCACCGGCTCGATGGTGCAGCAGGCGTGCCATTTCGTCGTCTGCCCGGTCAGCGCCTGCGCCTGGTGCGTGATCTTCGCCGCGCTGCTCAGGATTATGATCAGCCCTGACATGAGCACCACTGAACACAGCTGCACAAAATCGAACCAGAAAACGTTGTTACTTGTTAGGAGCAAGGATTTAATTCGCAGAATGCAGGGAGATTTTCCATTTCGTAGTACAAGTAGTAGCACTGAATTAGCAAGGTGTCCACCCAAATTGTTTAATAGTTGTAACTTCACAGGTCAATTTGTGCTTAATTTAAGCATCAAGAAATGTTGGTTCCGTGTAAATTAAGACAAGATTGTCTGGAAGTTTCGTTTCGTCCATGATTGGGGATGATTGATTGCTATACATGGGATGAAATCGAACTTTGGGAACCAAATCGAGTGTTGCTGATCAAAGAATTTGGCCGTGATCGGGGACTCACCGCGAGCTCGCTGGTGTTGAGGAGATCGTCGACGGAGTCGTGGCGGGTGGTGAGGAGGAGGGAGGCGAACTGGCTGGCGGTGGCGATGAGGAGGGAGGCGACGATGAACTTGCGGAAGCGGTGGCTGATGACCTTGAGCTGCTTGCGGATGTCGAGGTGCTCCCGGAGCACGCGCTCGACGCCGGCCCTCCCTTCCTCCACCTCGACGAGCAGCGTCCCGGCGAAGTCCTCGAGGCGGAGCCCCTGAAGGTGGCAGATGAGGCGGAAGAGGACGCAGGTGAGGAGGTAGATGGCGCTGCGGTACATCCACGCCGCCATCTCGACGGAGCAGGCGACCACGTTGCTGAGCACGTCGTTGCCGAAGAAGGGGACGCGGTCGCCGGAGGTGGCGTACCACCACACCTTGTAGGCGGCCTCCGCGGCGAAGCACGGCGCGACGAGGGAGGCGAGGAGGCGGAAGGAGAAGGAGAGGCGCGCGGTGTAGTTGAGCCTGACGCGGTCGCTCTTGGTGCGGAGCTTGTCGAGGTAGAGGAGGCGGCGGAGGCCGATGCGGCGGAAGGAGGAGGAGAGGCAGAGGAACCCCGCCGCCGACGCCGCCGAGAGCGAGACCTGCACGACGGCGGAGAACGGCCGGCGGGACGCCCGGAACGCGAGGAGGAAGTGCGCCGCGGCGGGGACGGCGACGGCGAGGAGGAGGAAGAGCAGCCACGACAGCGCGGCGCCCCAGGGGCCCGAGTGGTCCATGCACACCCACCGGAGGCACGACCGGAACCACTGCAGCTCGTCGTCCGCCCGCGACACGCACCGCTGCAGCATCGACGCCCGACCTCCCCCACCCCCCTTCGCCGCCGCCGGTAGCAGCGGCTCCCCCGCCGACGACGCGCTCGACCGCCTCCCCATCGAATCGGTCGGCCGAACCACTGAACTAGCTTGATCTCGCTCTCGCCCTCGCCCTCGCCGCGCCGCGTCGCGCCGCGCGCGCGCTCTGCCTCCCTCGGCCTCGGGTGGTGGTGGTGGTGGTGGTGGAGTCCAATGGCGTCCAGGTGGAGGAGAGAGAAAGACGTACAAGGGGATTGGCCGCTTGGGCTTTTGGTTATATAAAGGGGATGGGAATGGGAATGGGAATGGGAATCGGGGGTGGAGGGGTGGGAATGGGATTGCGTGTGCCTGGGATCTGGATATCTGGTGGTGGTGGGCCTGGTGGCGTGGCGTGCAGGTGTGTGGTGGGGGAGGCGCAGGACGGCGAGGCGAGCCGGCAAGGGAAGCTAGAGAAAGATTCCGGAATTTTTTAATATTTTTTTGGAACTTTTTAAATATTTTATTTTAAAAATAAACCTTTGTAAAACTTATTTTTTGAAACCTAGATCCTTTAGACCCTATTTGTTTTAACTTAAGATTAGTGTAATCCAGATCATTAAGGTATATTACAATAAGGTGGATTATAATAATTAAGCTACAGTAGAATAACTTATGAGTTACCTATTTATATGATTATTGGAGACATGAATTATTGGGTTTGAAAGGCTAATGTCTATAATGTCCCAAGTTATTTTGGACGCCCTCAGCTATTATAGAGCGGGAGAAGGATGAGACGGTGAGTGGGAGGAGGATGAGAAGACGGCGGTGACAGGGCTTGGGAAAGAAGCTGGGGCGTAGTGTAGGGGCTTGGGGAAGGATTCTGGTGTAGGGTTAAGGGTTTGGGAAGGATCTGTGCGCGACTGGAGAGTAGAGGAAGCGGATGCAAGCGTGGCTGGAGGAGAGAGGAAGCATATGTGCTCGGTTTGTTGGGTTCGATGGCAATGGTGGATAATTTGTATAATGTTTTTAAGAGTAGTGGGTTTTTAGCCACCTAATAATATGAAAAGAGTATGTTTAGAGAAGATTACCGGATTATAGTACTAATCTAGCTTATAGATTATAATAATCTATCATAATAATCTACCTATTTGTTTCAAATTATTGCTAATAATTTAGATTATAATAATTCTAAGCTAAAACAAATATGACCTTAGTCACGTCAATCAGGATGGTGTGACCAAATACACCATCGCGCTAGTCAGACTAGCGTGTAGTGTTGTTTCGTCACTCTAGTCTGACTAACCTTCCTAAAAGGTTCAAATGGAAAATAAGTTTAAGAAAAGATTACTTTTAGATTTTAAAATTTAAAAAGTTAAAAAAAAAACAAAAATCAAGATTCGGATGCTTACTACTTCACCAGCAGGGAGAGGACACAAATTGCAATTTCTTATCAGTACTAATTTTAGGATGGCGCGAAAATGACAGGCTTTGATTTTATTTGACGTACGTTACCTTGTAGAGCCGCAATTGGTTTTTCCATTACCCTGTTTCCGCCGATGAATTGAATTAAGCTTACGTGACCAGAGGGGTGAAGGTTTTTATACTACCAATTCTAGTACCTAGTTAAGCCGTTGTTTGGAACGTAGCTTAGGAGGATCCCCTAATATAGCATTATCACGCGTGTGTTTTGGTGCTGGGGCAGTGCATGTTTTTAACATTATTTTACTATAAAATATTATAACATATGTTTAATAGACGAGGCCAGAGATTACTCCCTGGCCTCATTAGAAATATGTTCTTACAAAGGCATAATGACGACATTAAGCTAATAAATGATGCATATCATAAACTTAAAATCAATGATTATGCATCTTTTTCTAACTTCGGATGGAGATTTACAAATAGAATTAAGTAATTGTGAGGTTTTTTTAATCTTGTGTTGGTGTTTTTTTAGTTTGTGTTTACTTTATGTTATGTTAGTACGTGCTGAGTGTGTCTCTGTGTGGATTTTATAATAATTGGGATTTTATAATAATTGGCTACAACTCATTAAGCAGAGGCCGAAATGTTTATTTCATTACCTAAAAGATTAGAAATATGTTCATGAAAAGCGTATGCGTGCTAGAAGTGGAGTGCACGCATATGCTGTTTACATGCGTGTTTTTCGTGTAATCGAGAAAAAAATAGGCATGTAAGTGAAAAAAAGAAAGTAATAAAAATCTAAAAAAGGTAAAATTTACAATGCATCACAAAAGAGGGGGAAAAACAACAATCTCAGAAAGAGGGGGAAACTTATGGCCAAATCAAGCACGAGAACTCGCTCTCACCCAGAGAAATTATTGTGCCCAACACAAGCGGTAATCGACAAGCGTCACCTGATCAACGGCATCCCGGAGAGGGCGGAGGGCAACTGCAACAAAGAAAAAAAGAGAAAATCCAGCTGATCGATCGCCGGACCTACCGCGACAGCGGCCGCGTTAAGTTCTCGTCGGCGTCTCGCCAACAACAGCAGCATACTGCAGCTCTGCAGAACAGCCAACACATATGACGTTTACATTTTCTTGTGTTCTTTAATCTTCGTTTTTTCTGCATATTTCCTTTGGTTTGTTTTATAATTTGTGTGTCACAAAATACGATACGATAGCTATGGGTTGTATATATGCATGTCGTGATCACGATTTCACAGGAGGGGGTGATGACTTGGAGCAATTATGCAGTTCCTTTCGTTTTCGGTATTGTTCAGGAATCTGTCAAGATCCGAGGGGGATTCATATGCACTAACTGAATCAGAAACGCGCGTAATTGCAGATTATTTCCAAGCTGCATGTATGCGCGGTAATCATCCACCACCAGGCACATATCGTGATTCAGAGAAGATATATCTTCCAGATCAAGAGAAGGGAAGATATCTCAGAAACCAGTTGTTACAGTTGTGTTAGGCCAGTACAGTACAGTATTCTTCCAACAAGTTCTGACAAGAAGCTTCACGAGCTAACGAATTATTACAAATTTATAATCGCCAGATGCAATGATTTGCAAGGAAAATCAAGGAGCAGCAGACGGTGCGGCGAAGAACGCGGGCCGACTAGCCAAGTGAGATGATTAGCAGTAAACCACCGGGATGAGGGATCACGACCAATCATCCATGTGATCCAGCCTGATTCCTCACACATAACCACACACCCTGCTCATCTGCTGGGCTAGCTGGCCATCAGCAAGCCATATCCTCCTGCCTGTGATCTAATCTAACCAGATGATCAGAAAGCGACCGGATGACAATTCAGCAAAAAACTTATCCATAATATAAATTTCAAAACTTAATTTTCGAGTTGATTTTCACATTTTTATATCATAGTTTCTTTTTTAATATTAGCTTTTCAATCGCTAAGAACGCATGAAAATTCTAATTATATAAATTATTATTATCTGATGCTAATAAATAGTATGATTTATAATCAGCTATGAGCGAAACGGTTGGTCTTTTGCTGCATCTGATGACTGCATTCATCATTGCAGGTACAAGGTTCTGGATCCGGCACGACGTGTCGTCAGAAACCGCGGTTGATATCTCCAGGTGGTAGTGTGACTCCAGATTCTTTAATTAATCAGGTTTACTTAAAAAAAGATTCCTTAATCAAGTGATTAGTTAATCCTAATTGAACTCGGAAAGCTGTCGCTACGCTTCCAAGTGATGGTAGTAGTACTGTAGTTCTTTGGCTCCTGAAGGGACAAGAACAGATGCTGAGTCACACATGGTCTAAAAGTAAAGAATTGGCAAGTTCTTTTCATTCCCTTTTGTGCTGTTTGATTGATGAAACATGGAAGCCAAGTCACCTTGATCACTTGGCCTTTTTTTGTTTGGACTCTTGGTTCTCCTATAGGTCATGTACTCATGTGTTTGCTTATCTGATAAGAAGCTGTCAATTAATACATTGGCCTTTTTATCACAGCTACTCTGTGTTATCAGAGTACTGTACTAATTGAGGAGAAAATGTCAGGCTCTTTTCATTGAAGGGAAGAGACTAAAGAGAAACTCAACAGGAGCAAGAGACTTGGACTCTTCTCAATAATTTGATATTTTATATACAAATTAACCTGTCTAGAATTATTTGACTAGAGCATTATTGCGAAAAAAGATAACAATGTCAACGCCAAGCACTTGTCAAAGCCTTTTTCCTGTCCCTTATTTGCAGCCATATATCACACATAATTCCCTGGAGGCAAATAGGGAGAGCCACATGAACATCTAGCTCAGTTTGCTGCCAAGTTCTTGGCAACCCTTGGCAGCACAAAGGAGGACATGAATAAAAAGGAAAAATCTGGAAATAAAATAAGTTCAGTTAATTTGGGTCTCCCTCTGACCTTTTTTTTTTTGGGTAAAAACTCCTTTTTCCTTTTCTTTTTTATTTGCAAGAAAGCTCTGGCTCTCTGTCATACATCTAAAGAGGAAAAACATACTAGTATACAATTTTACTTTGTTGTCTTGTTTCCACATAAAGCTACCAACCTCTTCTTTTCTTTGGTGGCACTGGATATGCAAGAAATAAAAATCATCTATCTATATAAGTAATTCTACATTTCAGCTCAACAATATCTTCCTCCGTCCCAAAATAAATTAACCTGTGACCCATTCTAAGTCGAGTTATTTTGGGACGGATCGAGTATGCCAGTAACATATTATAAAGAGTAAAGTCCATCACCGGTCCCTAAACTTGTACCGTTGTGTCATCCCGGACCCTAAACTCGCAAATCGACCGTTCAGGCCCTCAAACTTGTTCGACTGTGTCATCTCGGTCCCTAAACTTGCAGATCACTCGTTTAGGTCCTCCAACTCGTTCAGTTGTGTCACCCCGGTCCCTAAACTTGGATTTGAATATCATCTGGGTCAAATAGGACGGTCTAAAGATTTTATATTTAAAAATAATTCATAATTTTTTCATGTGAACTCTAATGAAGACGAACTTTATATCAAACTTGTAGCCCTCGACGCGATCTACAACTTTGTAGTTGAATTTTTTTTATTGTAAGTCATTTTTTGTCCCAAAATGTAATTTTAAAATTAAAATTTCAAAATCTATAAACATGCAACAATATTTTGGGTCCCTAAACAATTTTAATTCAAAAACTCTTCAACTACAAAGTTGTAGGTCGCGTCGAGGGCTACAATTTTGATATAAAGTTTGTCTTCATTAGAGTTCACATGAAAAAGTTATGAATTATTGTTTGATATAAAGTTTTTAGACCGTCCTGTTTAGGGACCGGGGTGACACAACTGAACAAGTTGGAGGACCCAAACGAGTGATCTGCAAGTTTATGGACCGGGATGACACAGTCGAACAAATTTGAGGACCTAAACGGTCGATTTGCGAGTTTAGGGACCGGGATGACACAGTCGAACAAATTTGAGGACCTAAACGGTCGATTTGCGAGTTTGCAAAGCTCAGTGAGACTGAAATCTTCAATGCTGAAACTTGTCATACAGCTGCTACTTTGGCAATGCATACAGCCAGTGGTGAAATCTGGTGGATCTGGTTTCAGTGACGCTTAAAGAAGTCGACCATCGGTCCGTATATGAGTTCTGGAGCATTGTAGGCCATGATAAAGTCGGCATGCGCGTAGTCTGGCACGTAGATCACCTCGATGCTGTCGCTGTTGTGCTTCTTGACCAGCGTCCTCAGGAGGTGCCTTGTGTCGGGGACATCGCCGAGGTAGTCCTCGCCACCATGGGTGAGGAAGATGGGGACATGATTCGGAATGGAGGAGAGGTTGTACGGCGGTGGGCGTGGCTGGTTGTAATGCTTCATGTTATCCTTGGCGTTGCCGTAGTCGAACCTGCTGACACCTCCATTTCTTACCACTGTTTTGGAAGGTAGATCAGGAAATAGAAGAGTGAGTGATGTGACAGAGGTTTGAAGAATAACATCCTTAAAAATATTTCTGATAAGAGGTTCTTACGCTGCGACAAGTGAACGAGGTTTCTGACGGAGGTAGACTGTGGAGCATGCTCTAGAAAGGCACAAAAGGTTGAAGTATTGAGGCAGCAATCTGGTCCTTCAGTCACAAAATCAAATCCATGCAATTGGTGTTACTAGGATGAGCTTAATATCACATATTGTTTAGGGCGTGGTAAATTGGAGGAAAGAAAAAAAATACCTGCTACAGCCGAAAATAGATCATAGCAATTAATTTCAGGATCGCCGCATATTTGGCTTAGAACTTCATGTGCAACTGGCCTGTCATGCAGCAGGACACCCATAGTAGTCAATGCTTACGGCTTTAAGTAAGCACAATCACATTTGGGCCTAGTTATCCAAAATACCAGTATAAACTGTAGACTATCCCTATATAGCAATAGCAAATTTGGTGACACATCGTTCCATGATACGATAGTCACGTTATGACTTACAAGTATGGGCATCTCTACTGGTAATTAATAGAGTTGCTGTGATATGCAAAAACTACAAGCAAGAACTTGGCATTGAAGTACATTTACTGATTTTTTTTTTCAAGTACATTAGAAGTTTTGTGGAAGTGCCTACCCAACAGGATTGAACTCGTGAAAGCCTAGCCAGTGAACTGTCTGCACAAGACAAACAAAGAGATAAATAGCATCAACCATGATCTGCCAGTAACAATAAGAACAAGAAAGTTTACAGCATTTTACTTCTGCAAGGAAGATGTGAGCAGCAAGCTTAAGGAGTTTGGATTTCGTCCTGCTCAGATAAGCTATTGGGCAGAGCAAAACAGCTGATCGCACTACATCTAGTAACTTGTGCTCAGAGAAGGCTGCAAGAATCATCAAGGTTCCCTAGAAAAATGCAAGTAGCAATTTTTTTTACAGCATCACTGAAAAGGCAGAAGTGTCTAGTAATTGACATCTTCAAGTGGCACATATGAGCTCACCAGGGAGTGACCGATATAGTGGATTTTCTCGCCTGTGTGATCATAGGCAAACTGCAGCACTGCAGGAAGATCGTAGGAAGCAAGTTCGTCCCACGACCATTCCCAGTAAGACTGAAAAGAGTACCCAACAAGCTTTTAGTATAATTCTATGGCAAATTAAATCTTGATAAAGCTTGAGATGAGAACCGGATCTTTTGTGGAGAGTGAGGTATGGTTCCGGCTGGAATTTGTTCCACGACTATTGGCAATCCAAACATCAAATCCATTGTCTGCCAAAATAAATCCAAGTGATTGTTTTGGAGTACTCATTACCCAAGTACCACCATCCTGTCCAAACAACACACTTGATTCAGGTATGATGAGAGCACAGATGGCACAAGATTGGTACAACAATGTCCTTACCACCATAAGTCCATGGAAAAGCAGTACCGGTGGCCTCATCTCAGTCGAGGTGTTAGAGTCATGAGGACCATGGGGAATCCTCTTTAAACTAAGAATGTAGCCATCTTCTGTTGTGACCTGCAAGTCATGCCGTATACTTTATAAAAATGAGTTTTTTCTTACAGAAGCGAACCATACAGGACTAAGATGTAGTCGTACCTTGTATTCTTCACATGGATAGCCAAAAGCTGCTGCTCGTGACTGGCACATACTTAAAGGATGGGGTGAAGGGGCACATCGATCAGCGATATCATTCATGTAACTTTGGTTCCTCCATGAGAGAGCTCTGTGCAGATTAAAGCCAAGGAAAAGAACCACCAAATTGATTAGATAAAGAATCCTAGCCATGAAATTATGTAGGATTTTATGTTACTATGGTGGGTAGCCTAAGGATTTCCAAGAATCGAATAGCTATCTGAGGAGCACAGAAACAAAGTGCACGGTGCTATATTGGGTATCTTGTTTCTTGTCACGAAGTACTTAAAAAGGTGAGGCCCATGACCGACATTGTCCATTTTGGCCAACTTGTAGGATGGCATTTACATGTGAACAAGTTAGGAAGATAATGTGTAGAGGAGTTCTTTCGCTACTTATGGGCATATATTTTTTATGAGAGAATCATGAGCATGCAACAGGTTATATATTAATTCTTTCCAAAACTAAATTGTATGAGTGTAAGCTATCGAATAAAACAGAAGAAAGAACATGTGTAAAATGAATCATGCCATATTGATGATCAGAAATGACACCCCTGTATGAACACTTCAGCCCTATCGTGTGAACCCAAAGTCTGTTGCAGATCACTAACAATGTTTGAGAAGAAAACGCAACCTCCTTTGATGCACTAGCAGAATGAACAAAATTTTAGAAGCTGCCAAACTACTGGCCTGCATCAGTCGCACAAGTACGCCCTTCGAATACACTGGCATTTGTCAGTTCATCCTGGAAATAGTAGGATCAAGGTTCTAAATCTCCGGCTATAGCGGCAGTTCTAAATCTCCGGCTATAGCTGCCGCTATAGCCGGAGATAGCTGTTTGGGAGGGAAACAGCTAGGAGAGTTGAAGTTTAACGCTATAATTTCGCTGCCGCTAATAGCTGTACTTAGCCCGAGATAGCCGCTAAAATTAGCTTCATTTAGCTGCCGCTAAGAAATTTTGCAGGCAAAAACTGAAATATGGGCTTGTCATTGCACGTGGCCCACCAAAAATATCAGCCCAAATATGCAAAGACAAGCAAACCCTAGTCCAGACTCCCAGTCCCCACTATCTCAACTCTCAATCTCTCCTCTCCCTCGAAAAGCGATGGCGGTGGCAGCGTATGTGGCTGGGAGTGATGGCGATGACCGCAACCAACAGCAGCGGCGGCTGCACCCGGCTGCCTGAACCAGTGTTGAGGAGGTCTATTCACCACTCCTCTTCGTCAAGCAGCAGCGGCGGCTGCGATTTGCCAAGACGGCAGCAACGATGTGACCAATAACTGTGCTTCATCCAAGGCTGCAACGCAAGGCGAGGAAGAACTACCACCTTCCTGTTCTCCACTCGTCCTCTACCCCAAGTCACACCACCAAGCTCCTAGTGACAGACTGCATACACCATGTCAGAGCTGGAAGCAGGCAAGCTAGTTTTCCTCTCTTCTCTTGTTCAGTATATTTGCATGCCCAGTACATTGTACTCTCCCAATCCCGTTCCTGAATTTTTTTCATGTGAATTGGTGATGAATCAGTGAAGTAATGGTTTCAAGTTTCTGATTTTTCCCCCCAATATTTACAAATCCGCTAAATGCTTTAGCGGTAGCTATAGCCGGCTATAGCTGCTTTTAGCTGTTGCAGGGCTCAACAGCTAAGAGGCTTAGCCGGAGATTTTAAACCTTGGGTCAAAGGCGCCAGGGGCGAGCTCCGCACGTCGACGTCGGCGGCGGCGTGTAGACGACGCGCGGCGGGGCAGGCGGAGACGGCGTCGACGGTGGCTGGCGGCGCAGTGGAGGTCGGGGACGGCGGCGTGTTGGCGACGACCTAGGGCCCCAGGGATGGCGCCGGCGGTGGTGGAGGACGACGAGGAACGGCGAGACCAGATTGGCGGCGAGTGCTGACTGCTGCTGCTTGACTCATGTCGATGACGACGACACGACGAAGAACGCGGCCGCCGAGGAGACCGAGATCGATCCGTCTCGGCGACAAACGACGATGCAGACGAACGACGACCAGATGCTAGGAGATTGAATCCTCCACAGCAACGGTGAGACAACGAAACGAAAAACCCAAAACGGTGGCCGCCCTGGGAGATCGATCCCCTCCCAGGGGCGATGAGCGGAAGCGTGAGCGGCGACCTCCCTAGGTCGCCCGCTCTGATACCATGTTGGATAGTATAGGAAGAGAGGATACTGCGAATATTGGACACATTGTATTGAGCCTCAGGGGGCCGGTATATAGGAATACATGGAGAGGAGATAAGGAAGGATTACAGATATGGAAGGAATCCAAACAAACCAATCCTATCCTAATATGACTCTAACTACCATATACTCTAACAGTATCAATCGTGATACAAGGGCGAGTGACGTACAACGACGAGCCACTCGGGGCTCAGGAGGTGGAGTAATAATAAACTAATTTTGTTAATTTCTGTTGGTTGTTCTGTACTATGTAGTCCACTTTTTTGTTTCAGGGAGTTGATTTTACCCAATCAAATTCCCCCAAAGTTTCAGTATCTGACACTACTAGAGGCGACGATCCATCCTCGGGCCAGGAGGTAGCGGTGAGCCGGTGAGGAGCAAAGGCTGGTGGTGGCCTTGGCATCGGAGGCAAGCGCCGGTGAGCGGGAGGTGGCGACGATCATCATCCCCAAGCTACTCGTGACCTCAATAATTGCCCCGATCAACCACGACTCCTCCAACAGTTGTGCTCGGTGAATGTGGCAGTGGATCGATGGTGGAGACGATGGTCAGCGCTGCCGGCTCGGTAAGGTCTGGCCCTCACTTGATTCGCTACCCCTCTCCGATGTCTGCGTCTAGAATCCGGGGCAGATAAATATCCGGCGATGCGAGGGAGACGGTTGTGGCCACTGATGGATTGCCCACTGTTGCTGATTATTCTTCTACTTCAAGCATCTGCAGCGCTGCCGCCTGAGGCAGGCATTCAGGCAACGGGCAGTGGCATCTGCAGCCACCTCCGATGGCATCCTGGCGCCACCACCGGTCACGTGCATTCTTTGGTGGTGGTTCTGGTGGACGACGGTGGATGGTCTAGAAGACTAGAACAGAGCCTATCAGTATTGGTCTCTTGCCGCTAGTTATGTTGCTCTTGGCCGTATTTTGGCTGCCGGGGGAGAACGATGCACCGACGAGGAGGCCTCCGGTGACTGCTCCCTCAACGCCAAAACAAAACAAGTCTCAAAGAGAAGAGGAATACAAAATAGATTTATTTTCTAGCCATCTGAACACAGCCCACAAAGTTGAGGGATGAAAATAGACTTATTATGTGAAAAAGGAATAGGAATAAGATCACTTTGACTCCCTCAACTGACCACCAAATCTAAATCATAAAAAGCCGATAGGTGAAGTAGGCTTTAGAGTATGAGTTATGTTAGTTACTCCCTCCGTTTCACAATGTAAGTCATTTTAACATTTCCCACATTCATATTCATGTTAATGAATCTAGGCATATATATCTATCTAGATTCATGAATATCAATATGAATGTGGGAAATGCTAGAATGACTTACATTGTGAAACATATTATTAAACTTGCTCTAAGTGAGTACTAGGAAATGGAGCTGATAAGTACATTGTCAACACTTCTTAACAGAGCACCTTCCGAATGTAAAACGAAACGCTGGATTAATTAAGTATTAGTTAAAAAACTTAAAAATAGATTAGTGTAATTTTCTACATTAACTTTTTTTTATAAATTTTTTAATCAAAAAAATATATCGTTTAGTAGTTTGGAAAGCGTGCGCACGAGAAATAAGATAGTGAAGGTTGGTAACCTTTGTCAGGCTAAGGAAGGGGGCCAAGGACCCAAGGTGCAAACATATATAACATGGGGTGGCAATGAAGATGGAAGAGGCGATGGCAGTAAATTAAACACCGAAGGAACAGAAGTTTCTGCTGGATGCAACTTGCCAGCCCAAACTATCAAAGATCTATATAAAATGAAACACAGAATAAAAAAAACAGAAGGTTTGCATAGAATTCAACTCAATTAACATGCACGTTACATACTACTATTAAATTTAAAACAAAATATTATACACATAATTTTTAATACACTTAAACAGAAAAATACACCATATCACCATCTACTGTACCAAACACCATATGACTTCATTCAAGCATGCTACGCTGGGTCTTGCCGAGAAAACCCCCACACCACAAAACATCAAAGTGGTTTGGTCGTTTGTACTTAATTTAAGCAAGAAAGAAATATGCTAACTCCACAAAAAAAAAAAGGACTAGTAAAAGCTAGGAGTGAGACAATAAAGAGGGGTACAAACAAAACAATATAAAGCTTTGTTAATTCTTGAGAAAAAGAATACTGCATATACATTGTTCTTGGCACCTCTGCAGTTTGGTGTAATTAAGTTGGTCATGTTGCGCGAAGTTTTTAGAATCAAAGTAAAATTGGTAGGACAATGCATGTGTGTGACAAAAAAGTTTGTATTTATCGTTTGTTTTTAGGTGTCTACTGCTATTAAGGTTAAATTCAAAAAGATATATACGTTTATTCTAGTCAGTAGACATTAGCAACTTCAGTTACTCTTATTTATGGCATGGTTGGTTGTCATCCTAATCATATATCATTTAACTGCGATACATAGCAATAGAAGTATATTGAAAATTAATTGTAGAATAAATTCAAACCAAATCACACCTTAGAAGATAAGATATGTACTTATTTAATGTAAGAGATATGCAGATAAACCTACAATAGTACCATTGCAACTATCATTTTGCTATATTATTATTTTGTTAGTTGTTGAACAAATTTGTGGTTATACGCAGAATACATAGACCATATTGTACATATGGAGTTTGATTTCATAAAATTGAAGATGTAATTTTTATGGACAAAAAGATATAGAAACAAGTCCCGTAAAAAAAACTTGGAAGATGATCTTGAAAGTTTTTTCATGAGTAGGAATGAAATTGAAACCAAACAATAGTCAATACTACCACCCCTGTTCCAAAATAAATTAATTTCTAATCATTATGATTCAAAATTAGTATGAAGAGAAAAAAACAAGGTGACCCTCATTAATAGAATACTGTTGGTTGGTAGATAGATAAGAGGTAATGATAGAACTCCTAGATTTATGATCGAGGGTACGTAGGCGATATAAATTACTTATTTGGTGATATATGGTAGAGAATAAGAGTGAACCTATTTTAGAATGGAGGTAGTAAATTTTTATAAATCCCTCTATGCAAAAACAAACAAGTCAAAATCGAAGCAAGGTGACCCTCATTAATAGAATACTGTTGGTTGGTAGATAGATAAGAGGTAATGATAGAACTCCTAGATTTATGGTCGAGGGTATGTAAGCGATATAAATTACTTATTTGGGGATAAATGTTAGAGAATAAGAGTGAACCTATTTTAGAATGGAGGTAGTAAATTTTTATAAATCCCTCTATGTGAAAACAAGCAAGTCAAAATCGAATAAATTGTGTTTTCATCAGTTATGTTGAGATCAATACCATGCACTTGCATTTGTTGATGGATGATGGGGAGCTAAGCTTGCATGTCCTCTTTGCATCTTGACACATGTTAAATTTAATTTGAACACCCGATGAGTGCACACTGGGATAAAATAAACCACCCACCGGTAGCACCCTTTTAACAACAAAAGATGATTCATATGGTATTGATTTGAATGAACAATGTACAAAAAGTGAGGGGATGAAAGGAGAGGAACGAGGGATCTTGCAGGAGAGGAGAATGCCGGTGAGGCAGCAAGAGGAAGAGGTGAGGGCGTAGGATGATGCGTTTAGAGCCTAGTATATAGGTGCTTACATAGGGAATTAATTGCTGCCGTATAACGACATAATTTAATAGTGTCACACCCATAAGCCAAGCCGATAGCGGGAAATTACGCCCATTTTTAAGTACTGGACCACACGCCACATTCTAACACTATGACAACATTCCTGTGATCTTGAATCAAACTTATCCATGATCCAGTTCACATTGTCCACATTTCTCAACACTATTAATTGCAATTCGCACACAAAACTAGTGTTTATCACAAAGTAAAAAAGAGAGAGGAAAGATATATACAAGTTATCAAGTATCAACCTACACATTCTTTAAAAAAAAATCAATTCCTAATTATAAATCTGGACAAGTATGGTTATCCACGTTCATCTAGAAACTATCATTAATTTTTTTTAGAGGATAAGAACATAGAGAGACCCATATGCGCTAAGTAACATCTTGATAAGAACGTACATATACCAGTTTCTCCGATCGATCAAAATCTGCCCATCGTGCTGTGCAGCATCCATAGTTCAACCCTTGGTGGTGATCTAGGAAGGTAGTTACTGCAGAGCATCTCCATTAATTAATTACTTGCCCTCACAATCTCCTGGCTACTATTAGACGGGATGTTCCTCGCATGCAAGCCTCACCCTTCCGGCGAAGTACACATGCGCTAAAAGAGGAGGAAAAAAGCGGCAATCAACATATATACAGCAATGCTTAATTAACTCCATTAACAAAAAGACTAGTAAAAGTTAGGAGTGAGACAACAATAAGGAGGGGATACAAACAAACAATATAAAGCTTGCTCTTGATAAAAAAAAAAAAATAGGAGCAGATACACATATACATTGTTCTTGGCACCTCTACAGTTTGGTGTGTATAATTTCAAGTTTTGTTATGTGAGCTAGTTTATTTAGAATCAAGAAGTAAAATTGGTAGGACAATGCTCGTGCGTGACAAAAGCTGTATAGGTCGTTTGGTTTTACCACTACTTGCTCTTATTTATGACATGGTTGGTTGTCATCCTAATCATCATTTAACTGCGATATGTAGCAATAGAACTGTATTGAAAATTATAGAATAAATTCAAACCAAATCACACACTAGAAGATAAGACAGGAGATATGCTTATTTAATTCTAGAAGAGATATGCAGATAGACCTACAATAGTACCATGGCAAATAGATATATACGCTTATTTTGTTGGCTCTCATAACAAATTTATTATTGTTATACACAACATAGACAGAGAGGCTCTCATAACAAATTTATTATTGTTATACACAACATAGACAGAGATATACATGTGGTGTTTGATTTCATAGAATCCAGCAATAAAATTTTTATGGACAAAAATACATATCCCGATATGGAAGATGATTTTGGATGATTTTAATTTATGAATAGGCACAAAATCAAAACCAAAGAATAGCCAATGCAACCCTCTCTATACCATAATTAATATAAAAGTAGTGTTGGTGTATAGATAGGTAAGGGGTATTAAAGCAAAATTCCTCGGTTTGCAGCCGACGGTAGGCGTAATGAGATATAAATGAACTTTTTCTAGGATGATTCTTATAGGTTAGAAATAAATTTATAAAGGGGGATAAATGTAGGACAAAAGGGGAACACCGGAGGCGGCAAGAGAAGAGGATGAGGGCATAGAATATTGTGTTTAAACCTAGTAAGCGCATGAGGAATCGATGTCGTATACGAACATAATTTAATAGTGCCACACACATAAATCGACATCAATTATATTTGTAAATAATGGAACACACACAACATTATAACACGACTATGACGTTATTTGATCATGAATTAATCAACTTATCCATCACCTAGTTCACATTGCCCAAATTTTCTCAACACTATTGCAAATCGGACAAAGAAAAAAAAAAGAAACATACAAGTCATCAGCCTACACCCTCCATTTGAAAAAAAAAAAATCAATTCCCATCTATATATGAACTTGGACAAATGCTTGTCCATGTTCATAGCTAGAAATTGATTATCCTTTATAAGGAGGAAGCATATCGATAAGTCATAAAGAAAAGGAAACAAGAAAACTATGTTCTCAATCCGATCGACGGTACTGCCCTGATCCATCAAAGCCAAACCTTCAAACCTTGCTGATCTAGGCAACTAATTACTGCAGCACGTCCATGTTTAGCAACACATTAACAACCCCCACCACATTAATTACCTTCCCTCACAACCTTCTGGCTAGATAGCAAGATAGGACTATCCCATCCAAACCCTCACGCTTCCGGCTAAGCACATATTCCCCGCAAAAAAAAAAAGAAAAAGAAAAAGAAAAAAAGCCAAAACGGCAACCCAAAACATCACCGCTAAACCGCCGCTCACCGTCCCTTTCACGATCAACGGTCCAGATCGAACCAACCGCACCCCCTCCAGTTCCTTTCCTAAAGCAGCGGAGTACTGAGACGATCGAAGTCACTGCAGCCATGCAAGCACAGCCCACGCTAGCTGTCCGCATCCGCCCGCGTGCGTCACAGCGGCTCGAAGACGCCGCGCGCGCCGACGGCAGCAGCAAACGCAACCCCAGCAGCGTGACCTAGCTCTCCCCTCGCCCCCCTCTCCTCTCCTCCTCCTTAAATCCCACACGCCGCCACCCCCCATTTCGCCATCCATCGATCTCCATCGCCATCGATCTCTTCTTCTTCCACTCTCCACACAATCTCTAGGTCGCAGGAATGGATCCGGAGGAGAGAGTAGCGGAGGCGATGAAAGGCTTGCTGGTGGAGTACTCCCAGCAGTCGGCGCGCCTCGCCGTGCAGGTACGGGGGAACGAGTTCCGCCGCGCCGCCGTCGCCGGCGGCGGCGGCGGGTTTCTGCTGTCGCCGGGGGAGCGGGAGAGGTTGAGGGCCGGTTCCGGGTTGGAGCTCGTGATTGTGCCCGTCGTGGAGGGGGATCAGGTGGTGTCGGCGGAGGCGGAGGCGGAGGCGGAGGTTTTGGTTTCGCCGTTGGTGGAGGGCGAGGTTCGCGTCGTCCCCGCCGTGGAGAGGCGGCGCTGGCGCCGTCAGGCGGCGGCGGAGGAGTGGGAGGAGATTGACCCGGAGACGAAGTACCGTGGGGTGAGGGTGAGGTTTGGGACGAGGTATGTCGCCGAGATCCACAACCCGACGGGGGCCGGGCGGCTGTGGCTGGGGACGTTCGACACGGCGGAGCAGGGGGCGTGGGCGTACGACGCGGCGGCGCGGGTGCTGCGCGGGGAGGCGGCGGCGACCAACTTCGGCGATCCCGCGCCGGCGCCGTCGCCGCTCTCGGCGGAGATGCGGTCCATGCTGGCGTTCTTCGACCAAGCTCGAGGTCAATTTACCTGTGTTATCATGTAATTTAGCAAACATGTTTATCTAGTTTCTTATGATTGGAACAAAAACTATTGAAACCTATTCTGGTCAATTAGACACTTTTCCGTGTTAATTGTTTAGCATGAATTTACAATGTGTTTGACCCATACTTTTGTCTTGTTTAGAATACCCCAATCATGTTGTGTGTTTCACACATTAATTATGTTGAGATGAACTAATGTGTTATTGCTAACGACCAAATTATTTATTGTTGTGTGTGAGTTTTATGATCATCAAGATTAATCACCTGAGAGCTCAAAGTTGTACAAAATGGTTCCCTTTTTATCTAGTATCATCACCTTCATAGTCACTGAAACCAAATGCTGTGATTTCCCCGGTATTATCAACACTCACCGCCTCTGCCGTAGCTGCACGGCCACCAGCTCCGATGACACCTGAACTCGCAACCGCAGCAGCAGCGCCATTGCTAGAAAAGCCGGTGCTGACAATTCACGATGTTGTCATGGCAACCCACTTCCCCAACGATGTCTTCTCCTACATCGTAGGGCCATATAAAAGCGTCGTCGTCGCCACCTCCGGCGTCCAACAATACCTTCCTCCAGGCGGTGATCCCTCCTGGCAGTCTGCAAACAAATTACGCTGTCCACGAGGCTCCTGACTTCGACCTGAACATCTTCTTCGCCGACGTGCTTGATGGCGAGCAGGATGAGCTAGCGCATGTTGCTGAGCTCGATGTCGACGCTCCTCGGTGTTGACACCCGCCCAACGTCACCATTGAACAATCCATGGAGGTGAATTATCTCGCAAGTCAATCTCCTTCCAATTACCATAGAAGTTGACGTTGATGCCCCAGCCACCTCGTCGTCTCTGGCTCCCGATGATGCATCCTCGTCTGCTCAGGCTACCATTGACGTCGCATCATCGTCGACTCAGGCTGCAGTCACCGTCCCTTACTCGTCGGTTCAGGCTGTCGTCCATGTCGCATCCTTGTGGGCTCAGGCTGTCGTCGACGTCCCCTCCTCATCGGCTCAGGCTACTGACGACGACTCATCCTCGTCGACCCAAGGTGCTACTGGGAATGAGAGGCCAATAGTATTTTACTTCGACCTCAATGAACCGACGGTCAATTACGAATGAAGACGATGATTCACAGAAAGCACCAGCTTCGGATTGATGAGTCTATCGCGATCGACTGGATTATCTGCTAATGAGATGGAGACGACGAGAAGGACCATCCTTAACTAGATCTCTTGGTTTACTTGACCCTCATGACCATTTTGCTTTATTGCATGATCTTGTTGATCTGCTATGTATCCGTCAATTTAATTAGTCATTTGTTAACATTTTGTAATGACGTTAGTTTAATTTACTTGTGTTATTATGTAATATAGCAAACATGTTTATCTAGTTTCTTATGATCGAACAAAAACTATTGTAAGCCAACTGAACCTATTCTGGTCAACTCGACACTTTTCCGTGTTAACTGTTTACCATGAATTTAAAATGTGTTTTACCCATACTTTGGTCTTGTTTAGAACTCCCCAATCAAGTTGTGTGTTTCACACATTCATTATTGTGAGATGAACTAATGTGTTATTTATTGTTGTATGTGAATTCTTTTGATCATCAAGAATAATCTCTTGAGAGCTTAAAGTTGTATAAAAAATGGTGACCTTTATATATAGTATCTTAACCTTCACTGTTACTGCACCGTTAATACAGTCAAATGCTGTGATTTCACCGGTGCCGCCCACACTTGCTACCTCTGGCGCAGCTGCATCACCACCAGTACCGGCGATACCTGAGCTCACAACCGTAGCAGCAGCGCCATTACCGGAAAAGCCGGTGCTGACAGCCCATGACGTTGTCATGGCAACACTCTTCCCCAACGGTGTCTTCTCCTACACCGCCGGGCCATCACATGCGCCGCCACCGCCGCCACCGCCACCGCCACCGCCACCGCCGGTGGCTAGCGGTTCCTTCTTCCAGGAGGTGATCCCTCCCGGCGGTGTGCCGACAAACTACGCCATACATGAGGCTCCGGACTTTGACCCGAACGTCTTCTTCGCCGATGTGCCCGACGGTGAGTAGGCGGTGTGCCGACAAACTACGCCGTCCACGAGGCTCCGGACTTTAATCCGAACATCTTCTTCACTGATGTGCCCGACGGTGAGCAGGGTGAGTCCGTGCTGCTGAGCTCGATGTCAACGCTCCTCGACATTGACACCTCATCGTCTCTAGCTGCTGACGATGCATCCTCATCGACTCAGGCAGCCGTTGATGTCGCATCATTGTCAGCTCAGGCCGCTGTCGACGTCCCTTCCTCGTCGGTTCAGACTGTCATCGACGTCCCCTCCTCATCGGCTTAGGCTGCCATCGACGTTCCCTCCTCGTCGGCTCAGGCTGTCGCCAATGTCGCATCCTCGTTGACCCAAGGTGTTGCTGGGAATGAGAGGCCGATAGTGTTTGACTTTGACCTCAACGAACTAGCATCCAATTACGAATGAAGACGATGATTCAGAGAAAGCACCAGCTTCGGTTGACGTGCTATGTATCCGTCAATTTACTAAGTTGTTTGTATCCATCTTGTAATGACGTTGGTTTAATTTACCTGTGCTATCATGTAATTTAGCAAACATGTTTATCTAGTTTCTTATGATCGAACAAAAACTATTGAAACCTATTCTGGTCAATTAGACACTTTTCCATGTTAATTGTTTACCATGAATTTAAAATGTGTTACCCATACTTCGGTCTTGTTTAGAACTCCCCAATCATGTTCTGTGTTTCACACATTAATTATGTTGACATGAATTAATGTGTTATTTATTGTTGTGTGTGAGTTCTTTTGTTCTACAATAATCACATGAGAGCTCAAATTTGCATAAAAATGGTGCCCTTTTTATTTAGTATCTGCACCGGCACCGTCACTAGAGCCAAATTCTTTGATTTTCCCGGTGTCATACATACCCGCCGCCTCTGCCGTAGCTGCACCGGCACTGGCACCGATGACGACTGAGCTCGCAACCGCAACAGTTGTGCCATAACCAGAAAAGTCGGTGTTGATAGCCCATGATGTTGTCATGACAACCTTCTTCCCCAACGGTGTCTTCTCCTACATCGCATGGCCATCACATGCGTCGCCGCTGCCACCGCGCCGGCGGCCAGGATGAGAAAGAAAGTCGCCAAATTAGGCACACGGATGTGCATCTAGTTTGCAAATGATCGATTGATGAAGATGATCATATCTATCTTAGGAATGTCCTTCTATTATCTCTCTCTTTTATTTAGATAAAAGGTGTATTTATTTTCCTCACCAGCATTCCTAGCAAAAAAAAATCTTGGTAGATCAAAATTAATAAATACAGTAGAGTCCAATTTAGATGTCTCACAAAGTCTTGTTTATTCCCCTCACCTACCCCAGTAGAAACAAATCGAGAATTGAACAAGAGATACAAAACATAAACCATGTGAATCCAAACCCTCCTCAGTCTTAAGCCACCGCAAGACACACTACACCTTCGCCATCCCTTTCTAGATGAACGATCAGATCGAAACAACTGCACCTCCTCCAGTACAATCTCCTGACTGGTAACGCATGCAGCTAGTCCGGCCACCGCGCGGCACACGTGGCCGGCGACGTACTGCTCGCGGCTATATATAGTCTTGCATGAAGCAATGGCATTGTCTCGGTAAAAAATTAAAGACCCATTTATCCCTATGATTGCTTGATGATGAAAGAGATACTAATTGCCATGTAGAGCCCCAAGATGACAGAGATGTGCATCTGTATCTTAGGAATGTGTTTTCTATTCTATCTCCTAGTTGTCCAAACAGAGCTGACTTTATTTTCCTCAGCAACATTCCTAATAGAAATCTTAGTATATCAAAATTAACTAGCATGGTGGCCCGCGCAAACTGCGCGGCCAGCATCATTATATTTTCTCTTATGTAATAGCATATATGTTTTCTCAATGTATTATTCAAATATATTAAAATGACAATATAATTTTAAATTTTGTACTAACTTTACGAAACTACTAATGTGTAATATTTATATTGTATTATATATACGTGTTAGTTATTAATTATTTTTAATATCAAATTTTAGTTATTTGTAAATTATATTTCCATATGGACTCTAGATTCGTCTTTCAATATTTCTTTTTTTTAATTCCGAATTTTCGTTATCCGTAAAATGTATTTCTATATAGACTCTAGGCTCTTCTTCTATTTGTAAATTGTATTTTTATACGGATTCTAAACTCTACTTTAATTTTATTATGTTTATTCCAAACTTTAGGTTAATTTTAAATTCCTATATAAACTCTATACTCTACTTCTAATATTCCTTATTTTTAATTCCAAATTTATATTATTTCCTAATTGTATTTCTATATGGACTCTATACTCTAAATCTAATATTCCTTATTTTTAATTCCAAATTTATATTATTTCCTAATTGTATTTCTATATGGACTCTATACTCTAAATCTAATATTCCTTATTTTTAATTCCAAATTTATATTATTTCCTAATTGTATTTCTATATGGACTCTATACTCTAAATCTAATATTCCTTATTTTTAATTCCAAATTTATATTATTTCCTAATTGTATTTCTATATGGACTCTATACTCTAACTCTACTTCTAATATTCCTTATTTTTTTCCGAATTTCAGTTATTTCTTAATTGTATTTCTATATGGACTCTATACTCTACTTCTAATATTCCTTATTTTTAACAGAATCTATAAAACGGAATACCGTCCTAACGGGATAGACTAATGATCACCTAACGCCCCACGCCTCATCTTGACTCGTCGTCTACGCAACGTCATCCACCACCCACTACGCGCACGCTGATCCCTCTGTGTCCCCCTCTATGCACCCACGAGGCACTAGCCCCGGAGCCGTTCCCCTGCCACGTCGATCTTAACACCCTATTTGAGCTGGCCATCAGCACCATCCTCGAGAAGCCAACAGGAGTGCAGCAGCAGCAGAGGCTGCATGGGCTAGATGTCCACGAGGAGGAGGAAGATGAAGTATGGATTTTCTACTAGTTTGTTGCCTGCATCTATTCACAATCTTTCTTTTTTGGTTGTTGCTTCATTTCATGCCTAGGGATCAACGGCTAATTGGGATACAACGTGTTAGCGGAGAGGAGAAGAGATACTTGTTTGGTACAGATGATACCGCTAGGTACCATGCTTTGGTACCTTTTTTCTTAAGTACCTACCGGTCTAATATACACTATTGGTCTTGATACGTCATGGGTATCAGACCAGGTACCACCAACCTTATACCATGGGTACAGGTTTGGTACCCCAAGCATCTGATCTAATACCTATGGTACTAGATCTGGTACCTTAGGTATCAACCAGATATATACCTCAGGTATCAAGTATCGGATCAAACACGTACCCCAAGCATCTGATCTGATACCTATGGTACTAGATCTGGTACCTTGGTATCAACCAATATGATACCTCAAGTATCAAGTATCGAATCGAAACGGTACCCCAAGCATCTGATCTGATACCTATGGTACTAGATTTGGTAACTCACGTATCAACCAGATCTGATACCTCAGGTATCAAGTATCTGATCAAACACTGGACTAGATTGGTACCTGACAGTGCGTACCAGGCTTGGTACCCCCAATATCGAATTCTGATATCATAGTACTAGATCTTGTACCTAAGGTACCAACCGGATCTGGTACCTCAGGTATCAAGTATCGTATCAGATATTGGTGCCAGATTGGTATTAGAACAGGGGACCTGATGCCAGTGCATGGACACGTGGGGGAGTAGCAGACATGTGAGGGGTATGGGTGAACGATGCAGACGCGTGGGGGAAAGCGAATGCAGACGCGCGTGGGGGACCACATGGACGCGGTTTGGTGGGGGCAACGACTCGTTATTAACCCATCATAATCTATCCCTTTTAGGCGGATGCCGTGGTCTAGCAGTTCTCTATTTTTAATTCCGAATTTCAGTTATTTCCTAATTGTATTTCTATATGGACTCTCAGTCTCTTTTCTAATATTCGTTATTTTTTAATTTCGAATTTCAAGCTATTTTTCTAAATTGTATTTCGTTATGGACTCTGCATTTTCTTTTTCTCGATTATGGTGAGAATTTCTAGGCCGTGAGAGTGAACGTGGAGGCTCCTTTCTATTCCTTTAATAATATAATTAGATATTGTACTAGAGTCCAACTTAGAGATATCAAAATCATTTACTTTTATATGCTTTCCTTTTCTACCCTGTATCCCTGAAACAAATTGAAGTACTAGACATACACACGGCTAGGCTCAAAACCATGTGTGTATCCAAGTATCATGCGGTCGTAAGCCACCACAACATACACTATACGTATAGTATGTTGCGTGCGCCACCAATAAAACTCTCCCTCACGGTTAGCAGTTAAGAAATAGGATTTCCATGTTGTCTATAATTGGCGTTTCTTACTTTACGCGTTGGCCGTCAAGATATATTGCTTTCGGCAGTTTACAAGCTAACCTTAGCGGTTTTGGCCGCCAAAGAAAATATGGATTATTGTATACACATGCTGATCTCCTCCGTTCCTTTCCAGATGAACGACTTTGATTGTATGTAGCGCAGCCTGCATGCCCACCGTTCACGCGCGCGGCTGGCGGCGTAGTACACCTCCCGGAGCCAGCCAAGCCCCGGGATCCACTCGCTCTACTCTGGCTGTTGTGCCAGCCTACCATGATTAATTAACGACTATATCAAGCTAGGTAGCCGCAACTGATGATGCAAGTGAGGTGCATAGCTAGATATGCATGTTTTGGTGCTTAATTAAAATAAAGAGAATAGGGTTTGGTACGGTTGCTAAAATCCACGCCGTCTTGTTCCCAATCTGATGATCGCACGGGTGTGGAAGGGCCGGCACAAGCGGGATATGTGGGTATCCAGATCGAGCCTAGCGTGAGATTCGGTCGTGGGATGCTACTGGGGGATAATTCGTAATTAATTGAAAGCGCGAGGACTTCTTTGAAAAACATCGCTGACGTGGCACGGTAAATTCTTAGCGATCCCACGGGGTTTGAGAGGTTAATATTATCACGGTCAGGATGCAAACTGTTGGTCTCGGCCTATACTCTACAGGATCAGTAGCTTGCATTGCTGTTGCACCTCGGAGAAACCCGATCTAGAGCTCGCATTGTACACACATTGCTGGCATGTCGGTGCCCTTGCATGTGGATGTTTAACTGGGTTTCACATGTGCAACTGGTTAATTTTTCTTTGTTTAGCCAACGGTGTGTAAAAGAAAATCTTGTGCCCAATGCTTTGGTTGTTGGAAATCATATGTAGGTTAATGTCCAAAGTTGTGGAAATTAGGATCGCGCCAAATTAGTTCAGCGAAAGCCATAGAATTTATGGCAAAAAAAAGTGTTGTTTGGCATGCATGAAACATATAATCAGTACTCGCAGGAGATGACTTAATGTTACAATATTATATTGGTGCCAACCTAGTTTGACGTAAACCCTACTATCCGCCGCACTATTTGGCAAAAAAACATTGCATAAGTGGAAGTTACTTAGATGTACACACTAGAGAACCTTCGTGTCAAAATTTGGTTCCGCTTATTGGCGAAACTAGTTTGGACGTAAGCCCTAAATTCATTGGCACAAATTAAGGTGTTATTTCCCTACTAGATGTGACGTATCATATCTAGTTCTTCGTGTCTGAACCTGATTGTTGTTTGTTCCTACACTAGTATATATTGACCACCAATGGACTACTTACACGTTTCACCATGATTGTATTGTTTCTAACTCTATTGCCTAGCTAGAGTCGCAGGGGGGGACATGTTATGCTCCAAAAGGTAAAACCTCTTTGCTATTGAGCAGTGGTAACAAGTGTCAGATAATAAATTATCTATGACAATCTAGCAGGTAGTTAATTAAGAACTTATTTTTTTAGCCACTGTGTAAAAGAAAATATTGTAATCGAATGCTTTGTTATTAGAAATCGTATAGTATGCGAAAAAAAAAAGAAATCATATAGATTCATTGTTTTAAGTAGGTTGAGGAAATTTGGATTCACGTCAAATTAGTTTCAACGCAAACCCTGAGGACTTATTAGAAAAAAAAAGTCGTTGCTTACGTGGAATGTATTCATCAGATCTTATTCACAGTACTATTAATTATTGGCGCCAAAACTAGTTCGATGTAAGCCCAGTATTTTACCCCGAGTATTCGTTGGCCAAGAACGTTTCTTACATGGAAATTTATTTGATGTAGAAGTGCGTTTATTGGCATAACTAGCTAGTTTGACGTAAGCCCTAGAATTTCTAAGAATTGCACTTGTATTAAAATATTACTTAAACGTCGTCACATATTAGAGGCCATCTCCTGTCAGAAACTTGTATTATCGGCTTTATTCCTATACTATAATATTGACCATCCATGGACTACCTACATTTCTTAACAATTTTTTTGACCACTATTGGCTAGAGACAACACAATCTAGTTTTGATCATTTTGCTGCCGTGATCTGAATTTAATGTACCAAAGTATCTCCCTGCTTACCCATACGTCTACACCCTGACAATGTGGCCACCTCACCTTAGAGTTAGTGTTGTCCACCTGCACTATACTCGATTAGCCCATCGGGGGGGTGCACCTAACATGACCCGTATAATCTAGAGCTAGTGTCATTTGTCTTGTGAAAAATTGAATGCCCATTTGCTCCTTAAATTTAAAGTTGCCAAATAGCCACACGAGATATAAAGCAATGCCTCTTCTGTGCAAATACATTGAGAAATATTGCACTCTATTCTAGGAATAAATTATTTTCCTTAGCAGTCACGAATTTAATAAAAAATCTTGGTGTATTACAAATCTATACAGTGTACTAGAGTCGCACAAAACGTAGTGTTCAGACGAATCATCACTCTTGTAGACCTCCACTCCATACCTACCTAACCCCAGTAGAAACAAACCGAATGGCTAACACAACATCTCAATTGACTATACTAACTCGCACTTCGCTCGCCTCTCCAATGAGCGACCCGATCGAAAACAACTGCACCCCTCCTCCAAGTACAACTCCCTAAACGGCAGAGAACACATATACCCACTCCCTCGCGTTCCTACGAGAGAGGGGGGGGAGAGATACGGTAACGCACATGGCAGTGCCACAGGCTGCGTCGTTTGCATTCCCATTTTCCCAACTCCTTTCTTGATTCCCGCGACAAAGCTTTTGCATAAACTGTAAAAGCGTACTACTCCTCTCAAAATAGAGTTGCGAGTTTGTGCACTATTCATGTTCAATCCGTTTGCCCGGTCCGTGCTTATTTGACAATTTTTATGATAAGTATTTTTATGCCTAATTAGATTCATTAAAACAATGGAATAATACTTTATGTGTGACTAAAGTTGTTTAATTTTCACAAATTTTTCAAATAAATGACGGTCCAACGTTGAACCGTGAATACGTGCAAAACTCACTTATTTTGGGAGGAGTAGTACTTATACTTTTAAAAAGTTTCTATAGCGAAAATGCTTTAAAAAATTAAATTATATTATTTTTCAAAAAAATAGCTAATACTTAATTAATCAAGACGCTACAATGTACCGCTTATTTCCGGTGCAGGAGGGATTTGTTCCCATCCTTGATTACCGGAACACAGCGTAGCTTAGCACTGGTGCCCGGCCACCCACGCGCGCGCGGCGCGATCCGGCCACCGGGCGACGTACGGCCGCTCCCGCTGTCTCCCGCGCTGCGTGCTTGCGCCACTAGCTACCCAGCTAAACGCTAGCTAGCTAGCAAACTGCCAGCACACCAGCCAAGTGAATCAAGGAAAGCCTTGAAACCAGCTGCGCGCAAAAAAGGGAAAGCTATTAGGCGCTGCTGTGGCCTGCTGGCTGGCCTCGGCATTCAAGGAGTGAGTCGAATCCTGAGATAGCGTGCGACGGAGACGGGGATCGATCAAGGGGAGGGAGGCAGATCTAGAGATCGGATTTAGGGCTAGGACCGCGCGTTCGCGCCGGAGGATAGGTCGGTAGCTCCGTCGGATGGGAGCCGATGAAGCAGAAGACTGACGACGTGGCTTGGTCGAGCTCTCAGGAGTACTGCCAGCGCGCGGCGGCGGCAGGCCGACTCCCACGCGGAACGGGCGGTGGCGCGCTGCGGCGGCGGTGAGGGAATCAACACCGGCGTGGGTGGCGCGGCGGCCGCGAGCCAGTTTGTCGGCGGGCGGGCGGCGGCGGCCGTTGAGGGGGAAATCCGACACCGAGGGGTTGGCGGCGCCGGCCGGCGCGGCGACCGCAAACGGGGAGGTGCTGGTGCGCCGGCCGTCGAGGGGGAGGAGAGGGTTTCGGCTCGGGCGCCGGTGTTTGGAGGGGAGGAAGGTTTGGCGGCGAGCCTCCGGTTGGCGCCGGCGCGCGAGAGGAAGTACCGGGGGGCGAAGGAAGAGCGTGGGGAAGTACGCGCGGGAGATCCGCATCCGCAACACGATGGGGTGAAGGAAGGTGTGCTGGGCAACGTCGCCCACCGCCAGAGGAGCCGCCTGGGCGTTACGAACACCGCGGCGACGGTCATCCACGGGGAAGAAGGACGAACAACTTCCCCCGCGCGCCGCTGCCGGCGGACCACGACGTGCACGTTCCGGATTGCGTCATGCTTCTTTCGGGATCGGCCCCCCTGGTCCTCCCTCGTCCAAGGCACTGTCCCTGGACGCGGTGGTGGTGCCGGTACTCGGCCAGAGCCGACGCGCCGCGCACTGTAGGCGCGCGGCGGCGCCGGCGCCGGCGCATTCACCTCCGGCAAGCGAGCTCCTCCTTGCCTCCCCTCGTCGGGCGGTTCCTGACCGAGCTCAAGTTAAAGGCGGCCGGGAGAGCCGCGGCGCGGCGTGGTGACGCGGACGTCGGTCGCGGAGGCCGCCCGCGGCGCGGCGGACGCCGGCGAGGGTGGTCGCCGAGATTCTCCATTGGCAGCGACTACACCCCGCTGGCAGCTCCGGCGCCGTGCACCGGTCTGGCACCTGCACCGGCCATCAAAGGCATCTCTCACCGGGATGATCATCCCTTCCCGGCGGCCCGGCTGGGGTGGCTCTGATGACTTCCAGCTCCGCCATCCTCCGACCGACGAGTCTCGTGCTGCGCAGCAAGAGGCCGAACGCTCCTCGCCGTCTACACCCCTCCGACAGCCCGAGCAGTTTCGTCAATGGAGTTCTTCGCGGCGATCTCGGCCGACGGTAAGACGACTCCTCAGCCCTCGTCTGGCAGATCCGGCCGGCGACGGGCGAGGATAACAGTAAGCAACCAAAATGATCCTGATTCCTGAATTATGGTGTGCATCGAAGGGATTAATTAATTCATCGACATGATGCCTGGAAAGACAACTCCTCGAATGCGTGCTGGTGATTGAAGATTATCATCAGAAGAATCGTTTAGTTTTTTGATCTACCATTTCGATCCTGGCCTCAATGGCTCTTCGAGGCATATCATTTGTGAATTGTGATATGCTATTGTATTCTGTACTCATTATTACAACTGTTTCCTATACTGATGCTGGTTTTGGTTCATAGCATGTAGGCAATAAACCATCCCATGTTTTACTAGTCTATTTTTATGAACAAAAGACCATTGTTGTAAGTCAATTAAGTTATTCTCTAGACACTAGCAATGGCTGGTGTTTCCAACGTTTTTTTCCTAATGTCTACGATAATTACTTAGGCCAATTTTGTTGTCTTATACGTAAGATAAAATTTTTCATAATATTCTATGTGCAATTTTTTCGACGGAAACCCTAAATGGCAATTTGTGGCTCAGAGACACACACAACTCACTTTCATGGGTCCCGTATGATTGTTGGGTGGTGGAGTGGTAGCATCGCCACCACCCACTACCATCTTTTTGTATTAGTTAGACTAGACAATACCCTTGCATTACAACGGATTTAATTCAAAATAAAAAAAATCGCCCTATGTTCTTGTTGAAAAACAATATTAGGCTTCTATTTGTTTCAATCACCACAAGCCTTTTTGTCTCAAAATGCGAAACAGAAAAATGTCATTGGCTAGGATTTTTGTACAAACTCGATGACTGTAATCTTTGTTAAAGATATGCCATTTCATATGATTAGAAATAAAATGTACTTGTCAATAAAATTGTGTTGTATATCTCATTTTAAAATGCATTGAAACCTAAAAAAAAAAAAGTTTTTTTTTTGTAAAAGTTTTTTCATCATGATGGCAAGAAAATTAAGAACCGTACTTGCAGCAACGAGCGCGCACTAATGACTACTATACAAACGACCACTCCACCAGTACATGATAAATTAAAGCTGTTATAGCACTCACAAGTTCTATGATTTATGACCACTATTGTCTATAGAAGTAGTCTGATTATAGATTATTATAGTCGGTGTTATCGCATCTGTGTTGTTTACCAATGAATAATTAAATAATGTTTCATATATATAAATACCTTGATATGTCTTCATGTTTAGTTCATCACGTATGGTATCATATATATTACAGATTCTGATCATTAATGGTGTTTTACCATCATGCCTAATCATGTATTATGTTGTTTATACTTGCTGTTTTTGCAACCTCTCTGATCAACGCAGAATAATCTGTTAAGCCTCAAGGTTAGGTAATAGTTTTCTTAATCTATTAACTGTTTTTTTTTCCCTGAAATTGTACTGTATGAGGCGTGTCCCTCTTGTTCTCATATAAGGGTATAATCAAAAGAACAGTGTAGCTACTCAAATATATCATGGTAATGCTTTAAAAGGGATTCCGAATACCATGCTTGTAGCATGCTATACTCTGAAGAACTTATCACAGGCGATGGTGTAATGGGCATCTAACTGAAATTCTGGAAAACATATCAGTGCACACCACACATCTGGTGTATAACCTGGAACCACTATCGTGGATACAAAAATTGATGTTTGATATTTGTCCATGTTAACCAAGAGTAAAACTTTTCTCATGATTAAATCTGGAAGTAAAAGTTTATTTTTGATAGAGTGACCCATTTTAGGACCTCTACTGTATTTTTTATGTAATGATAGTTTCTAAGTTCTACTACATATTCCTCCATTTTTAATAGATGACGCCGTTGATTTTTCTCACATGTTTTGGACCATTCGTTTATTCAAAAATTTTATGGCAAATGTATAAGATATAAATCACACTTAAAGTACTATGAAGTGATAAAACAACTCAATAACAAAATAATTATAATACGCCATTTTTTGAATAAGACGAATGGTCAAACATGTGAGAAAAGTCCAACGCGGTCATGCTATTAAAAACGGAGTAAGTATATAGTTTGTACTACCTATTTTGCCCTGAATTCAGTTGACATATAATGATTTATCCAAAGGTGAATATATAGGTGATGCAGCAGATGTGCAGTATGGTGCTTGATACCATTAATTTTTTTTTAAAATCTGAAATGGACAATATAGGCAGGTGAGTGCGAACTTTGTGTATCCAACGGGTGTAAAGACAATCTTGTCTAGTCAATTGGTTTGGTAATTGTTTCAAAGTCGAAGAAATCTAGGATTTGGCACATAAATAGTTCCACGGAGATTCGCTCGAATTTATTGGCAAAATGGGAAGTTGCATATGGTGGAAGAAAGGTATTACTCTGGCATAATGTTAAAGACATTAATGCCAAAAAATGTCCATTGTTTAATTTCATTCGACCCAAACACTAGTTTGACATAAGGCCTACAATTCATTGGCAACAAATTGTTGGCGAACACGTGGAAAGTGGACATACATAGCTAGAGACCCTTTGTGACAAAATCTGAGTGTTAATTTACTTGGGCATAAAATAGTTGAATGTAAGCCCTATAAATTCATTGGCAAGAAAGGCATTCCATACATTGAAAGTCGTAAGTTACTGGACAACGACGTACGTGAGTAGAGGCCCTTTGTATCAGAATCTGTTCCAATCAAGTTACTATACCTACATATCCTTCTACGACATATTTTTATTCACATATTGAACATATATAGGTCAATTCAAGTAATTATGAAATAAAAAAATGTGTTGGCAAATCTTATTTTTATTATTAGGTTCTGTAGGGATAATATCTGAATAAACCTACTAGGAATCTGATCAGGAAATTAAAAAGGCATTTTTCCTATGATTTCAAAGGCCACATGGTCACAACACAATGAGAGGGTTTGAGTTGATAAATTGATTATTAAGTCTCTTGTAGACCAGTACTCTCAGTTGTAATTCCTACAATTATGGAAGCAAGCATGTGTGATTTGTTTTCATTTGAAATTTATCCTA
>CM020182.1:22049780-22082092 GCA_009805545.1 Oryza longistaminata | reverse complement strand
GCAAAATATAATTCACTAGTTGAGAGCATTAAAGTTGTTATAAACTATATAAATTATGGTGACCTTTATATATACTGTATCTTAAACCTCACTGTACTCACTTTCCGTTTTTTAATAGATGAGCACCGTTGACGTTTTTCTCACATGTTTGACCATTCGTCTTATTCAAAAAATGTGCGTAATTATAATATTATTTTGTCTATGGCAGATTGTTTATCATCATAAGTACTTAAGTGTGATTTATACTCAGTTAATTTCTTATAACAGTCAAATGCTCATTTGCATAAAAATTTTTTGAGATTATAGAGAACTTTGCACACCGTGTGGTGCAGTCAAAAACCCATGTGAGAAAAGACACAACAATTTCAGACTCGGCCGCCGTCATCTATTAATCTTAAAGTGGAGCGGCAGCATACAAGTATGATATAGAAAACTTAAGGGGAACTATCAAATTACAAATAATCGCAAACTACAGGGGGAGAATGTCTAAAATAGTGTTCAACCACCGTGGTCCGTCAATCAAAAAAATAACCATTTTACTTCCAGATTAATCAATGGAAAAGTTTTACTCCTTGTTAACATGGGACAAATATCAAACATGACAATTTTTGTATGGCGCACTCAACGATAGTTTTTCAGGTTTCAACCTGAAGCTCACCAGACCATGTGTGAGCTCGGATTGGCGCGGACTGGTAGCTGTTTTTGAACTCTCGCAGAATTGGCAAGAGTCCTTTAGGATGCCGCATTACACACCATCGGGCCTGTGTAAGTTTCAGAGTATTAGCATTGGCTGACCACATAAGCCCATGACGTTGTCATGGCAAAGCATATGTAACTTACTCCGGTTTATCCCCACACCTTTGTAAAGTGCGATCACTTTGTATCATACTATTCATGAGTCACGCGCCTACACGTGGTTTGGTTATACCTTATATGAGCAACAATCCACAAAGAGGGTAGACGCACGTGCGCAAACCAGTACCAGGTACCAATGCCAGAGCTGAAAAAACAGTTAATA
This sequence comes from Oryza longistaminata, assembly GCA_009805545.1. Taxonomy (NCBI): domain Eukaryota; kingdom Viridiplantae; phylum Streptophyta; class Magnoliopsida; order Poales; family Poaceae; genus Oryza; species Oryza longistaminata. The sequence continues at coordinate 22,081,074 of CM020182.1, read as the reverse complement.
GATTAAGAAAAACATTACCTAACCTTCGAGGTCTTAAGGAGCTCTTCAATTCGCGTTGATTCAGAAGAGGTTTGCAAAACAGACATATAACCCATAATACATGATACGCATGATGGGGACCGGAACCATAATGATACATGGAAGTCTAGGTCGAAGTATTTCCATTCTTCTTTATCCAAGGAGGTGATCCATAACGTATGAAACTAACAACATGAAGACATAATCAAGGTTCCTATCACCTATCTGCACCTCACACGTGCTCAGATTTAGATGCCTCGTATCCAATGGTAACAACAACAAGATGGATTAACACCAGACAATATAATAACTACATGCCATACAATCTATAGAAAGTCTTCTACTAGCTACTTTTCTAATCCAAGAACTTATGGAGCTGGGTCATAATCGAGTCCGATATAACACTTGTGAGTTGCTTATATACAGCGCGTATTGAGAATGTCCTCTATCATGTACGTTAGGTCGGTGGGATGTGGTGTTTGTTATAGGATAGAATGCCCTGTAGTCTGTTGCTGAGTAGTTGCTCCGCGTAGCCACTCTTGGACTGCAAAAGTCATCCTTTGACCGGTTGTCACAGTCTTCTTAATTTGTCTTTCGCTCAGAGACTCTCACCCGAACTGAGAATTTAAACAGACTTACAAACTTTTTAGGTTCAATGCGCATTTAAAATGAGATATACTCAACGTCAATGTTGATTGACAAGCTTCAAAGGACATTTTCTAGAGATCCCAAAGTTTAGTAACGAATCAATCAGGCCTATCTTTAACAAAGATAACAAGTCATCGATTTGTACAAAATCTAGCAATGACATTTTTCTTTTTTCCGCTTTTTTGAGAAAAAAATGGACTTGTTGATCAAAATATTAGGTCAGAGCTAATACTTTCTATGTTTTGCTCAGCACCAAGAATACACATATGCGATTTTTTTTATTTGAATTATCGCACGATTGTAGTCCCCCATCGGTCCTCGTCGGGTTCTGGCTCTGTTCTAGTTCGGTCGGGCTGTCCCCGTGGTCGCCTCATGGTGGCGTCAGGCGTTGCGCGATGGGAGCGTGTGGATGGAGGGGGCCGTGTTGCTGAGCTCAGCATCGGGCGGCTGACGTTGACGGTGTGACAGCTGCAATTGCTCTCTGGCGTGCCGACGATGGCGAGGCCAGGGGGTCGTTGGCTCGAGGGCAAGGTCGGTCGCGACGTAAAGACAGGGGGAGTATCACCGTGCAGCGTCGTGGCTGGCACGGACGTGGGGGGTGGAGGTGGGGCTAGGGGGGGGGGAGTGTCGGCATCCTCGTCGACCGAAAAGGTGACTGCTGGGGGGGGGGGAAGTGAGAGGCCGATAGTGTTCGACTTCGACCTCAACGAACCAACATCCAATTACGAATGAAGATGATGAGATTCGAGAGAAAGCACCAGCTTCGGGTGATCTGCAATGTATCGATAATTTACTAAGTCGATTGTATCATCTTGTAATGACGCTGTGTTATCACGTAATTTTAGCAACATGTTTATCTAGTTTCTTATGATCGAACAAAAATTATTGAACCTATTCTGGTTAATTAGACACTTTTCTGTGTTAATTGTTTAGCAGGAATTTATATGTGTTTTACCCATATTCTTGTCTTGTTTAGAGATACCGCCAATCATGTTGTGTGTTTCACACATTAATTATTGGATTGGACGGGGACGGGGAGCGGGACTTGCCGGTCGCGGGTGGGCCGTGGGTGTGGGTCCGGAACCAAATGCGCTCCGATGGTGGTGATCGTGGGTGCTCCACCGCCGCCGGCACCACACCTGCTGCCACTGGGGCGGCGGCGAAGGCGCTCGTATTAGCAACCTGCACCTGCACCGATCTCGAGCGGTGTCGTCCACACTCGCAGCCCAGCGCTTCTGTACAGCCGCGATTTGCAGCCGCGCGGCGGCGGGCTGAAGCGATCCCGGCCAGCCGCCGCGCCCTGCCGTGCTTCTGCAGCGGCAACCGCAGCTGCTGCACTTGTGCACTCGAAGGAAAAGGAAGCTCTCGACGGCCTCGACCCTCTTCGCGAAGCGTGGAGTAGAGCGGCGGGGCGTGGTGAGACGTGCACGTGTGGCCGCGGACGTGTTGCCGTAGATGCCGCGGTTGCGGTGGCGGCCGTGGGGTGGGCGCGGATGCGGGACTTATCCGGGTGTGTGGACGCCGTGGTTGCTCCACCGCCGCCTTCTGCAGGTCCAGGTGCGGGTGCCTGCATCAGCACCAATCAATGGAGCCGAATGGGCCACTATTTCGCCGAGGTCATCCACCACTCGCGGCCAGGCGCCTCTGCTGCCGACAGCAGCGGTGGCCTGCCGGCGGGGCGGCGCCTGAAGCGATCCTGATCCCGATGTCGCCGGCCGAGGCCCGAGCCGCAGCCGGGCAGCTCTGCATGCCTGTACCCTAGAAGAGGAAGCTCCTGACAGCCTCAACCCTCTCCGGAAAGCGGTGGACCGAGACGCGGACGGGGGCGTGGTGTTCGCCGAGGCAACCTTTGCGGCTGGTCGCGGCCGTTGGAGTTTGGAATGGGCGCAGGCGCGGGAGGAAGCGGACGCATTCCCGACTGCGGTGACCGTGGGTACTTGTCCGTCGCGTCGGCACCACAACCTGCTGGTCAGTCCGGCATCGGTGCGTGCATCTGCATCAGCATCAGAATGCACCATTAATGCAGCTAATGCTATGATTTCGCAGTGCCGTCTACACTCGCTGCCTCTGGCGCAACTGCAGCGCCACAGGGTTCCGGCGACACACTGAGCTCGCCGAAATCGCAGCGAGCTACGGACTTGTACCTGAAAAGCCGGTCTTGACAGCCCATGAAGTTGTCATGGCAACTCTCTTCCCCAACGGTGTCTTCTCCGTAGATCGCTGGGCAGGTCGAGGGCCTCATTGCGCCGCTCGCGCCAACCGCCACTGCGGGGGCGGGCGGTGAGCGGATTCCATCTTCCAGGGTGGTTATGTCCCTCTGGCGGTGTGCCGAACGAAAGCTACGGGCCGTCCACGAGGGCTCTGGACTTTGATTCCGGAACATCTTCTTCGCCGATGTGCCCGATCCTGTGAGCCAGGTGGGGACGAAGCCCGTGCTCTTGAGCACGACAATCGATGCTCCTCGGACGTTGAACGACCTCGTCGTCTTAGGGGCGGCCGGGGTAGGACGAAGAGGAGTCGAGGATGCAGTCGTAACGTCAACGCTCAGGCAGCCATTTGACTGTCACATCATGCGTTCACTCAGGCTGCTCGGTGCATTGTCCCTTCCGTCGGGGTTCAGGGTCGGGGGCGTTTGACGGGGAACGTATTTCCTTTTTTCCGGCCTTTTGTCTCATCGTGTCAGGATTGCCATTCGAGTTGCCAGATCCTCGTCGTTCGGCTCAGGCTGCCGCGCGAGTGTCGCATCTCGTGACCCAAGTGCTGCTGGGAAATGATGCAGGCGGATAGGTGGTTGTGACTTCGGACCTGCAACGAACCAGGATCCACTAGCAAATGAAGACGATGAAATTGCAGAGAGAAGCATCAGCTCGGTTGATCTGCTATGTATCATCAGAGTTTACTAATTCATTTGTGATCCATCTTTGTAAGGAGCGTTGGGGTTTAATTTACCTGTGTTATTCATAGTTATTTATGCAAAACATGTTTATCTAGTTTTCTTATGATCGAGGACAAAGATTAAATATTAAACCTATTTTGGTCAATTAGACACTTTTCTATGTTTAATTGTTTGCTGATTGGAACTGTCTCCACTATATTACCTAATGGTACCTAAAGATATAGTATTAGGTAGCTCGGTTCATAGGCTTGTGCTTGCTCTTGTCCGTATTCGCACTACCAACACAACCCCAACCCAATCACTCTTTGTGTAGTCGGTTCCACGTTCCTTATGGTGTGATGAGTTGGATGAATCTTGTAATGTCGCTTCTTAGCCTTACATTATGTGCGTCTATTAGATGTGGTTGTCGCAGGTCGTTATAATAGAATACAAATATAATGAACAATAAGAATAGAATAATTCACTTATAGAAGGATGTTATTATCTTGTATTTACTGATAATAAATGGATACGACAACTCTATGCCAATATAATCGATATGTATACGATTGAGACCTCCAATTAGGCAACAAATCACATTTAGAAACGCTCTAAAGGATGCACTACACAGGCATTGATTCTATCAACCTAGTGCTTAGAGAAATAACTTAAATTGACTTACAACAATGGTTCTTTTGTCATGAAAAAACGAGTGTCATCAAACACTCACCGCCTCAATCGTCCAAGGTAAGTGAGCTGGAGTCGTTCACTCGCCCTAGGCTTTTGATGTGACCAGTCGAGACTAAGACCACAGTCATTCAGGAATACGGAAAACAAGGTAAATTAAACCCTGAGTACGCAGCTAAGTAGGCATATCACAATATACACGCCACTCTGTAACGTATGCTCGAATGAGGCCCATGAGGCCTTATGAGCACTACGAGGAGAGACCAGTGGTTTGAAATTCGATAATAGACGATCCTCATTGATAGTTAGATGTGATTGATGCCATCACCATACTCACTGCACCCCAACCGCAGCCGATCGAGGAGTTCTTTCGCCTGTAGCTATTCCTAATCCGTCGACTCGAGCATGGAATTAGCACATTCCGCTTCGTGATGCTCGCACGCACCATAATTTCAGGATCAGGATCATTGTCCCTGGTTGCTTTACTAGTGTAAATCCTCGCGTCGCCGGCCGGATTCCTGCCACCGAACAGCAGGAGCTGAGGAAATGTTCGTCGTCGTCGCGGTGGGTATGACGACTGCTCAGGGCTGTCCGGCGGGGTGTAGACCGCCGAGGAAGCTTCGGCCCTCTTGCTGCCGGCGCAGCGAGCCGAGGCGCGCTCGTCCCGCGCCACGCTTAGCCGGATTCACCTTGTTGAAGGCATGCGCATCGAAGAGATGGCCCATCCCTGGCGGTGATCGGGCCACCAAGGCCCGTCCAGAGGACGGGGATGCAGTCCTCACCGGCTGGAAGAGGAGTGGCCTTGATTGGCCGCGTGCGGGACTGTTCCATAGCGCGCGGACATGTCTTCCGGCTGCGCCTGGAGCATGCAGCGTGGTAGTCCCGCGTATGCAGCATCCGTGAGAGAATTGTCACGCTCAGGGATGCAGATCCGTGCTGCCTTCGCCGGCGTGCACGCGCCGCCGGCCGCGGCGGCCTCCGCGACGCCACCGCGGTCGTGCGTCCACGCCCCGCCGCGCCCGGCGCTCTGCACTCGGTCCAACGCCTCTTAACGTCCGTCTCGCTCCGGCGCCTCATGGCCAACTCAGCAGAAAACCGGTTGACGACGAGGGAGGAGGAGGAGCCTCGCTTGCCTGCGCGATCGTCAGCTTGCATAGTCTGCGACGATGCATCCTCATCGACTGACCGCGCTCGAGGCGCGCCTGGAGCCATGCAGAGGCGCGTCAGGCCGGCGTCGTGCTTCTAGCGCCGCCGCTGTCGATCGCATATACCGCACCCTATCTCGCTCCGTACCTCAGACCTGTATGCGATGTCCCCTACTCATCGCTAGGCTGCCATCGACGTTCCTCCGCGTTCGGCTTCAGGCCCATCCGTCACCGATGTCGCATCCTCGTTGACCCAAGGTGCTGGCTTCGCGTCCCACGTGGACGCCAGGGCACGATCCCTTGAGGGAAAGCGGAGGGAGCGCGCACCATAGGGTGTTGTGGCGATCTCTCGCACTCTCTCGCACTCCACGCAGAACCAGAGAAGACAGATACGCAATTACGAGATGGAAAGCACGAGTGCATCAAAATCCCGAGAGAAGTGGTCACGCACGCTTCGGGTCGAGCACGTCGCGACTGTACTGCGGCCGTCAAGGTAAGTTATGGTTAGAGTTTGTCGTTGCTCATCTTCTACTTATTGTAAATTGACATCTGGTCGTTTGAGATTGATGCACCCCTGTGCTACTCAGTCCGAAGAGTTGTCTCAGCAAAGATGTATTCATCTAAGAGTGTTCCGTTACCTGACCCCTCGAGCGGTGGCGAACAACAAACGCTCTAGCCCGCAAACCTAGATTTAATCGCGTACAATTAACAACCACTCTTCTCTCCATGTAATTGTTACTCCATTTGAATCTTCAAACATCATGTCTGTGTTACGTTGCCGGATGCGGATCTCACGCCGCGTACTTACCCCTCCACGTGCCCGCGCTTTTCTCTTGCTCGTCTACGCACACCGGTTATCTCCCCAATCATGTCTTCTCTCCTGGTGTCGTTCCACACGAGTCTAATGCACATCTGACATGAATTGAGAGCTATGTGTCTATCTGCCGCTAAATAGCTCTGTCGCTCGTCGCGCTTCCTCTCACTTATACCTCGGGCTGCCCTCTGAAACGAAACCTCACCATATCTCACATCCTCGCACACCAGTGAGAGCCTCAAAGGTTACATAAAAAATGGTGCCTTTTGACTGTGGCTCCACGCTATCTAAGGCACCCTCCCCGGTGTTGCCGGTCGGTCCCGCTCGAGCCGAAACCTTTAATAATGTGACTTTCCCGCGCTGATACCACACCAACCTCTCGGTTGCGTCGATTGCCCCCCCTCAATCTGCGGCCCGCCGCATAGCTGCGACCCCGCCGCAACTGCCGGCAAAACCTCGGGCCCTCACACGACGGCCAAGCCGCCGCAACCCGTTGGCCTGTTTGATGCTCCCTCCACCGCCAGCCGCGCCAGCCGCACCGCGCCCGTTCCGCCGATGACCGCGCGACTTGGCGAAGTAGACTCCTGCAACCGCAACAGCTTTCGCTCGCCAGTAAAGCTCGAACCAGAAGCCGCTACGTGTCGTCGTTCTTCTGCTGTACATAGCGGCTCCGCATAATGCCTTGTCCATGACCAAACTTCTGCTTACCCAACAGGCTGGCTATATCCGTATCTACTACCAGGCGAGTCAAGCGTCCGCCATCCTCACATATGCGTCCTCAACATCCCTGTCCCTCTAGATCTGCCTCGCTTCGCCCCCTGAATCGATCCCCTCTGCTCGCACGACTTCTCAGGATTTCGGACTCACACACTTCGAATGCGAGGGCCAGCCAAGCCACAGGCCACACGCCAGCGCCCCTAATACTTTCCTTTTTTGTCGCGCGCGGGTTTCAAGGCTTTCCTGATCATCACTTGGGCTGCGTGTGCTGGCGTTTGCATAGGCTAGCCTCAGCCACCGTTTGCATGGGCTAGCTAGCTGGCCGCGCAGCAGCAGCGGGGACAGCGGAAGCGGGCCGGTACGTCGCCGGTGGCTTGGATTGCGGCCAGGCCGGCGCAGCGGTGGTGTCCGGGGCAGGGTCGCTGGCAGCGCGCTCATGGTAATGAACACGGAGCATGAGAACTGTTGTTTCCTCGCTATCAAGGCACTAAGGAAAACAAATCCCCTCTCCTAGGCACGGCGACAAATAAAAGCGGTTACAATTAGCTGTCTGATTAATTAAAGTAATTAGCTATTTTTTTAAAATAAATTATTTAATTTTTTGAAAGGCAATTTTCGTATGAAATCTTTTTAAAAGTAAATAGTACTACCTCCGTCCCAAAGGATCAAGGTCATACGTGCACTGAGTTTGGTGCAAATGTGCATACTATTCACGATTGAGTATTTCGAGCACGTAGTATGATAATCATATCTATCTTCAGTGGAAAATGTCTTTCTATTATCTCTCTCTTTTATTTAGCCCGTATCATTAAATTAGTGTTGGATATTTAATTAATTCTCCTGTGAAAAACATTAGAAATTACACTATAGCTTAGTACAAACAACACACACTACTAAGGTAATGTAATCATACATTAAGATTTTAATATAATATATCTAATAGCAATAGTAGAAGATCACACATATATCTCTATAAGATGTCTCACACAAAGTACTATATGTTTATATTATCACGAAGCTGCAACCTCGTCAACTCAAGTACGATAGAACAAATCCGAGAAGAAAGAGATTCGGCACAAGGAAGATGACAAACACTTTATATACCTATTTGAGACGTGGAATGTCAGAGTATCCCACTCCTCAGTCTTATAATGACACCGCATAAGACAACTATCAATCTGAAATTATATATAACGCCATTTTGCTCTGCGTCGAGGAAGTAAAGCGATAATGCGATTGGATGCGAACAAATGCATGGCCGAAATCCTTGCCACCAGTACAATCTCCATATGCACGTGCGTGAGCCCTTGGCTGCACTGGCATGCGTTACCCAGTCTCTCCTCCCCGCATTGCCACGTCTCAGTCTGCGCCTCAGCTCAGCGCGAGCGCGGGCAGAAGGACAGTGGGCTATCAGTGCCGTGGGTGTCCATACGTTGCCTCGGGTTCTTGGACGCTGATATGTTACATGGTAGGGTTTGCTCAGGGCTGAGTCTAGAGTTGTGCTATTGAATACTCCGCGGTGGATACGCATCACATTAAAGACCCATTTCACTCCTCTGAGTAGAAATAGAGCGGTTATCGGATGCGAGGAGGTTGTGAAAGTAGATGTCACAATATTGAGGTTGCATAGTGAGTTGGCACCGCATCTCCGGGCATATGTGATGACTAGATGCTACATGTGCATGGCGTGTTAATGTTATAGGGAATGTTGTGTTGAACGTAGTTCGAGTCTAGCAAGAGTAATCGATTCCAGTTTGCTGATAACATGACCAACTAACTATATGTCGGACTGTGTATCATTCCCTCTCCTATAAAACAGTTCTACTAAATAGCATGTAAATTTCATATTAGTTTGTATAATACATCAAATTAACATAGGACATGGTCACGCATTAAAATTAGCTTGGCAATACTGGCGGAAGGAAAACATTAGGCAATATCTACTTAGATAATATTTTCTACAGATTCACATCAGTAATAATGCTCATTAATGCAAAATTATATTTGTGCACTCTCAATGTACTAAGCAGACTAGTTAATTTCTTATATTCAAATATCATTGTGAGATATGTACATATAACTTTGGCAACTTTAAAATTTTTAATATAAGGTAGTAATATGATGGTACGCTAACTTTTATGATATATCTTAATTTCAAATTTTTCCACCAAGTGATCAATAAAATTTGATACTCATTCTGTATTGCACCTATTAACTTAGAGTTAGTTGATTATACTGAGGTTCATTATATAGTATAATGGATCGAAGTATAAGCTTCTTGAGCTAGTTTCACGTTGTTATATTTCCATATTAGTGAGTAGCATGCGATGGGACCATATATCACGTACTCTCTTCAATATCTATATGTGTTGTTATGTTAGAGACTTCAGCATATGAGTTTGCTTTCGATGGGTTTATCGATCGTAAATAGGGTAATGATGAGCTCTGAGTATAGATTCTTCGTAATGCTCTTCCTTAATTACTCCATTGTACAGATTGGTAATATATCTGAGTGCACGCGACCCTAAACCATAGAAATACTTGTCTTATCTTGAATTTCTATCTTTATGTATGCTCTTCACAATTTCACAGTAAGTTTTTAGGATATTAAATTTTGTTTATATCACAGTATAACTAAATGCTAGCGATTACGTCCATGCGCTGTTGATAAATAGGTTCAATATATACTCCTTATTTTTTATATAGTGTATCTCACGAATTGTTCATTATGTTTTTCCGATATAAATCCATTGTTACTGTATACCTCATAGAGAATAGGTAGCCCTCTATACTAATCTCATATGACCTTATCATACATATTGCCAATAATATTTAAGTTCTCACTAAATAATTTTACTATTATTATACTCTCATGCTCCTAATCTTGTTATGTATATTACCTTTCACTCTAGGCTATACGTGGTACCTACTATAACTTTAAGCTATATTCTTATATAATTTCCTTATGTTTCTCATATTTCACACAAATCGTATATCTTTAAACATTCACCACTATAATACTGTTTCCATGTCTCTATAGTGGAAAACTCTTTATTTTTGGCGCAACGAATCTCTTACCCTCTTAATAATTGTAAGCCTATATATGCTTTTTTAATTATGTTGCCGCGAATACTCATCAGATTATCTTACCTATATTTGTTGGACTGCTCTATAATAATATTTGGTAACAATGCTTACATACTCCTACCTCTAATATTCCTTATCTTTTAATTCCGAAATTTCAGTTATTTCCTAATTGTATTTCTTAAAAGCTCTATATCTACCTTATCCTATTATTCATAGTATTCATGATCATATGGATAACTCTACTTCTAATATTCCTTATTTTTTAATTCCGAATTTCAGTTATTTCTTAATTGTATTTCATATGGACTCTATACTCTACTTCAATTCCTTATTTTTAACAAGAAAATCTAAAAACGGGCAAATACCGTTCCTAACGGGATAGCTAATGTCACCTAACGCCCCCACGCCTGCATGCATATTGTAACTCAGGTCATCGTCTACGCAACGTCATCCAGACCACGCATCGACATATACCGTCTCCCAGCGTGAATCAACGCTTCGTTCTTTCTCTTAGATGATAAGTTCCTCGCGCGTTTCTGCTATATAAGAGAAAGCATACATTTTGACCTGAAATCCACCGCAAGGCTTAATCCACATCAACCACTGCAAACACTTCACAAAACATGAATCTGTGATGACCTGTTTCCCTCTTTTTTTTCTCGGCATACTATACGATTTCTAATAAACAAAGCATGATTAACAATATTTTCTTTTACACGCTAGGGGCTCAAAAATAAGTTCTTAATTAACCTAACGTCGATCTAACACCCTGCTAGATCTCGCTTACATTAAGTTATGAGATCTCTTGGTCTCATATCTGACACCTAGTGCGTTATACCCAGCCTCTCCAACTAGCAAAGAGGTTTTTCCACGTATGTGAGAACAGTACTAACAATGTCCCTGGACCTCCTTAGCTACGCGAACAGGAGTGCATATAGAGTTAGTTAGAACAAGCTAGCAAACGAATGGCTCGTGGTGAAAACGTGTAAGTAGTGCATGGGGCCGCATTATGGTGGAGTGTCCCACGAGAGATGGATAAGATAAGAACTTGAGATGGATAGTGAGAGAACAGAACCAAACAATCAGGTGGAGAACTTATTCTATCTTAGTACGTAAGACTAATATGATACGTTGGTTCTAGATCCCTAGTTAGGGAAAATAACACCTCTGGTCTATTCTATTTGTGCTCAATCACAAGAATTTTCTTTTAGGTTTTGCTTTTGGACGTTCATATGTCTATGTCTTTTCTTGCCACATTATTCATGCGCCCTGAAGACCAAATTTATGTAGAACAACCACGAAAAGCGGGTTCTCCTAAATGTTGGGTGACATCTAGGTAACTTTATCCACTATATGCACACTGGTATTTTTTTGCCGCTAAAGTAGTTAGGGCCGGAGAGGAAAGAAGAAAGAAGATAACGGCATAGTAGTTGGTGTTTTTGAGTAACGCTCAAACTAGGTTTGGCAGCCAATAATAATATTGAACATTAAGTCATCTCCTGCGAGTACTGATTATATGTTTCATGCATGCAAACAACACTTTTTTTTGCCCATAAATTCTATGGCTTTCGCTGAACTAATTTTGGCGCGAAATCCTAATTTCCACAACTTTGGACAATTAACCTAGCTATATGATTTCCAAACAACCAAAGCATTGGAGCAAGATTTTCTTTTACACACACGTTGCTAAAAACAAAAGAAAAATTAACCCAGTTGCACATGTGAAACCCAGTTAAACATCCACATATCAAGGGCACCAGACATGCCAGCAATGTTGTGATACAATGCGAGCTCTAGATCGGGTTTCTCCGATGCTGCAACAGCAACTGCAAGCTACTGATCCTGTAGAGTATAGGCCGAGACCAACAGTTTGCATCCTGACCGTGTGTATAATATTAACCTCTCAATACCTCCAAGCCTGGGATCGCTACAAGAATTCCCCTAGCCGGATGGTTACAGTGCCAGGTCGATCGCAGCGATGTTTTTTCAAAGAAGTCTCGCGCTTTCAATTAATTACGAATTATCCCCCAGTAGCATCCCGACCGATCTCACGCTAGGCTCGATCTGGATACCCACATATCCCCGCTGTGCCGGCCCTTCCACACCCGTGCGATCATCAGATTGGGAACAGACGGCGTGGATTTTGAGCACGTACCAAGACGTCTACCATACTCTCTCTTTATTTTACTTAATAATAGTGCTACTACAAAATCATGCATATCTAGACCTAATAGCACCATCATCTGCATGACTACTTGCATCATCAGTTGCGGCTACCTAGCTTGATATAGTCGTGTAATATATATCTATCATGGTAGGCTGGCCACAAACGCCAGAGTACGAGCGAGTAGTGATCCCGGGCTTGGCTGCATCGGAGGTGTAACTACGAGCCTGGCCAGTCCGTCTCGTCGAGCCCCGGGTCCGCGCCGTGAACGGTGGGCATGCAGCTGCGCTACATACAATCAAAGTCGTTCATCTGGAAAGGAACGGAGGAGATCAGCATGGTGTATACATAATCCCATATTTTCTTTGGCGGCAAAAACCGCTAAGGTTAGCATCGTAAACTGCCGAAACAGCATATATCTTGACTGCGCCAACCGTAAAGTAAGACAGACGAATTATAGAGACACATGGAAATCCCTATTTCTTAACTGCTAACCGTGAGGGAGAGTTTTATTGGTGGTCATCGCAACATACTATACGTATAGTGTTATGTTGTGGTGGCTTACGACCGCATGATACTTGATACACACGATACAATGGTTTATGCTAGCCCGTGTGTATGTCTAGTACTTCAATTTGTTTCATGGCAGGGATACTTGGGTAGAAAAGGAAAGCATATAAAAGTAAATGATTTTGATATCTCTAAGTTGGACTCTAGTACAATATCTATTATATTATTAAAGGAATAGAAAAGGAGCCTCCACGTTCACTCTCCGGCCTAGAAATTCTCACATTAATCGGAGAAAAAGAAAATGCAGAGTCCATACAGAAATACAATTTAGAAATAGCTGAAATTCGAATTAAAAATAACGAATATTAGAAAAGGAGACTAGAGTCCATATAGAAATACAATTAGGAAATAATACTGAAATTCGGAATTAAAAATAGAGAACTGCTAGACCCACATCGGCATCCCAGTGCCGTACCAGGCTTGGTACCCATCCCGCCAGTATCGAATTCTGATATCATAGTACTAGAATTCTTGTACCTAGGTAGGCCAACCGGATCTGGTACCGGCCAATCCGTCCCCCGCCCTCTCAGTATCAAGTATCGTATCGATTTGTGCAAAAGATTGGTATAGAAACAGGGGGACCTGATGCCAGTGCATGGACACGTGGGGGAAGTAAGCAGACCTGTGAGGGGTAATGCGAGTGAACGATGACGACCGTGGAGGGGCGATGTGTGGCACTATCTACTAAAAACATGACAAAAAATAGAAAAAGATAACAAGAAGAACAAGAGATAAAAGAATCAATGACGCGTTGGGGACACAGCGATGAAACGCGGTTTGGGTGGGCGGCATAACGACTCGTTATTTAACCGCATCAATAATCTTATCCCCTTTAAGCGGTATGAGGGCGTGCCCGTGGGTCCTATGCAGTTCTCTTATTTTAATTTTCGCGAATAGTTCAGTTATTTTTTTTTTTCCTAATTGGTATTTTTTCTATTGGACGTCAGTCTCCCTTTCCTATATTTTCGTGTCTATTTTTTTTTTAATTTTCGAAATTTTAAGCTATTTTTTCTAAATTGTATTCTTCGTATGGACTCTTTCGCGTCTCTTTTCTCTGCATTTTCCCTTCTCCTTCTTTTTCTCTTTTTTTCCATATTCCCTTCATCCTCCGGATTATATCATGTGAGAATTTTTTCCCCTAGGCCGTGAGAGTGACGTGGAGGCTCTTTTTTTATTCTTTTTATATTTAGTTGTATGGAGTCTAGGATTAATATTTTACCTTTTTATTGCTTCTTTCCTACATATCCTGCCAATTGAGTCCTAAAACCTACACAACGGTAAGCATAACATGGTTGTGTATCCAAGTATCATGCGTCAGTAAAGCTCACACAACAATACACTATAACGTATAGTATGGTTGCTGTGATGGACCACCAATAAAACTCTCCCTCACGGTTAGCGGTTAAGAAATAGGGATTTCCATGTTGCTCTATAATTGGCGGTTCTTACTTTACGGTTGGCCGTCAAGATATATTGCTTTGGCGGTTTACAGGCTAACCTTAGCGGTTTTTGGCCGCCAAAGAAATTACGGATTATTGTATACACATGCTGGTCTCCTCCGTTCCTTTCCAGATGAACGACTTTGATTGTATGTAGCGCAGCTGCATGCCCACCGTTCACGCGCGCGGCTGGCGGCGTAGTACACCTCCCGGAGCCAGCCAAGCCACCGGGATCCACTCGCTCTGCTCTGGCTGTTGTGCCAGCCTACCATGATTAATTAACGACTATATCAAGCTAGGTAGCCGCAACTGATGATGCAAGTGAGGGTGCATAGCTAGATATGCATGTTTTGGTGCTTAATTAAAATAAAGAGACTAGGGTTTGGTACCGGTTGCTAAAATCCACGCCGTCTGTTCCCAATCTGATGATCGCACGGGTGTGGAAGGGCCGGCACAGCGGGATATGTGGGTATCCAGATCGAGCCTAGCGCGAGATCGGTCGGTGGATGCTACTGGGGGCTAATTCGTAATTAATTGAAAGCGCGAGGACTTCTTTGAAAAACATCGCTGACGTGGCACGGTAAATTCTTAGCGATCCCACGGGGTTTAGAGAGGTTAATATTATCACGGTCAGGATGCAAACTGTTGGTCTCGGCCTATACTCTACAGGATCAGTAGCTTGCAGTTGCTGTTGCAGCATCGGAGAAACCCGATCTAGAGCTCGCATTGTACACACATTGCTGGCATGTCTGGTGCCCTTGCATGTGGATGTTTAACTGGGTTTCACATGTGCAACTGGGTTAATTTTTCTTTTGTTTAGCCAACGGTGTGTAAAAGAAAATCTTGTGCCCGATGCTTTGGTTGTTGGAAATCATATAGCTAGGTTAATTGTCCAAAGTTGTGGAAATTAGGATTTCGCGCCAAAATTAGTTCAGCGAAAGCCATAGAATTTATGGGCAAAAAAAAGTGTTGTTTGCATGCATGAAACATATAATCAGTATTCGCAGGAGATGACTTAATGTCACAATATTATTATTGGTGCCAAACCTAGTTTGACGTAAACCCTACTATCCGCCGCACTATTTGGCAAAAAACATTGTACAAGTGGAAAGTTATTAGATGTACACACTAGAGAACCTTCGTGTCAAAATTTGGTTCGCTTATTGGCGAAACTAGTTTGACGTAAGCCCTAAAATTCATTGGCACAAATTAAGGTGTTATTTCCCTACTAGATGTGACGTATCATATTAGCCTTCGTGTCAGAACCTGATTGTTGGTTTGTTCCTACACTAGTATATATTGACCACCAATGGACTACTTACACGTTTCACCATGATTGTATTGTTTCTAACTCTATTGCCTAGCTAGAGTCGCAGGGGACATGTTATGCTCCAAAAGGTAAAACCTCTTTGCTCAGCAGAGGCTGCATGGGGCTAGATGTCCACGAGGAGGAGGAAGAAGATGAGAGTATGGATTTTCTACTAGTTTGTTGCCTGCATCTATTCACAATCTTTCTTTTTTGGTTGTTGCTTTCATTTCATGCCTAGGGATCAACGGCTAATTGGGATACAACGTGTTAGTGAGAGGAAGAAGAAGATAACTTGTTTGGTACCAGATGATACCGCTAGGTACCACGCTTTGGTACTTTTTTTTAAGTACCAGGCCTAATATACAACTACTGGTCTTGATACGTCATGGGTATCAGACCAGGTACCACCAACCTTAGTACCATGGGTACCAGGTTTGGTACCCCAAGCATCTGATCTGATACCTATGGTACTAGATCTGGTACCTTAGGTATCAACCAGATATGATACCTCAAGTATCAAGTATCGGATCAAACGGTACCCCAAGCATCTGATCTGATACCTATGGTACTAGATCTGGTACCTCACGTATCAACCAGATCTGATACCTCAGGTATCAAGTATCTGATCAAACACTGGTACCAGATTTGGTATCTGACAGTGCGTACCAGGTTTGGTACCCCAAGTATCGATTCTGATATCATAGTACTAGATCTTGTACCTCAGGTACCAACCGGATCTGGTACCTCAGGTATCAAGTATCGTATCAGATATTGGTGCCAGATTGGTATTAGACAGGGGACCTGATGCCAATGCATGGACACGTGGGGGAGTAGCAGACACGTGAGGGGTATGGGTGAACGATGCAGACGTGTGGGGGAAAGCGATGCAGACGCGTGGGGACACATGGACGCGGTTGGTGGGGGCAACGACTCGTTATTAACCCATCATAATCTATCCCGTTTAGCGGGATGCCGTGGTCTAGCAGTTCTTTATTTTTAATTCCGAATTTCAGTTATTCCTAATTGTATTTCTATATGGACTCTAGTCTCCTCTTCTAATATTCCTTATTTTTAATTCCGAATTTCAGTTATTTCCTAATTGTATTTCTATATGGACTCTAGTCTCCTCTTCTAATATTCCTTATTTTTTAATTCCGAATTTCAGCTATTTCTAAATTGTATTTCTATATAGACTCTGCTTTTTCTTTTCTCCGATTAATGTGAGAATTTCTAGGCCGTGAGAGCGAACGTGGAAGCTCCTTTTTCTATTCCTTTAATAATATAATAGATATTGTACTAGAGTCCAACTTAGAGATATCAAAATCATTTACTTTTATATACTTTCCTTTTCTACCCAGTATCCCTGAAAACAAATTGAAGTACTAGACATACACGCGGCTAGCATAAACCATGTGTGTATCCAAGTATCATGCGGTCGTAAGCCACCACAACATACACTATACGTATAGTATGTTGAGAAGGACCACCAATAAAACTCTCCCTCACGGTTAGCAGTTAAAAAATAGGGATTTCCCTGTTGCTCTATAATTAGCGGTTCTTACTTTAGGGCAAGCTCAATGTATCCTACCCAACTCGGTAGGAGGGTGGGCCCAAACAGTGCATAGCAATAGTTTATCACAGGAGGCCACAATGCTTATGTGCAATAGGGAGGAATAAGGTGGACCCCTCTTAAAAAAACATCATCCATCACTCAATTGTACACCTGCACGTGGCAACCAGTTGCTTTCATTTGATTTTTTACTCCATGTGTCAGGTATACAGTGCTTCTTACCAGGTATTAGCTATATGACCGAATAGTAGTTATGTATCACCCTCACAATGCTTCTTACCAGGTAGTAAGGATGCATTGAATGCCTAATGCCTGGTTTCTAGCAACATTGTGGATGCCCTTACAGTTGGCCGTGAAGATATATTGCTTTGGCAGTTTACAGGCTAACCTTAGCGGTTTTTTGGCCGCCAAAGAAATTACGGATTATTGTATACACATGCTGGTCTCCTCCGTTCCTTTCCAGATGAACGACTTTGATTGTATGTAGCGCAGTTGCATGCCCACCGTAGCGGCACACACGCGATTCCCCCCGTTCACTCGCTCTGCTCTGGCTGCTGTGCCAGTCTACCACGATTAATTAACGACTATATATATCAAGCTAGGTAGCCGCAACTGATGATGCAAAGTGAGGGTGCATAGCTAGATATGAATGTTTTAATTTGGTGCTTAATTAAAAGAGATTATCACGGTCAGGATGCAAACCGTTGGTCTCGGCCTATACTCTACAGGATCAGTAGCTTGCAGTTGCTGTTGCAGCATCGGAGAAACCCGATATAGAGCTCACATTGTACACACATTGCTGGCATGTCTAGTACCCTTGCATGTGGATGTTTAACTGGGTTTCACATGTGCAACTGGGTTAATTTTTTTTTTTGTTTAGCCAACGGTGTGTAAAAGAAAATCTTGTGCCCGATGCATTGGTTGTTGGAAACCATATAGCTAGGTTAATTGTTCAAAGTTGTGGAAATTAGGATTTCGCGCCAAAATTAGTTCAGCGAAAGCCCTAGAATTTATGGGCAAAAAAAAGTGTTGTTTGCGTGCATGAAACATATAATTAGTATTCGCAGGAGATAACTTAATGTCACAATATTATTATTGGCGCCAAACCTAGTTTGACGTAATTAAACCCTACTATCCGCCGCACTATTTGGCAAAAAAACATTGTATAAGTGGAAAGTTATTAGATGTACACACTAGAGAACCTTCGTGTCAAAATTTGGTTGGTTTATTGGCGAAACTAGTTTAACGTAAGCCCTAAAATTTATTGGCACAAATTAAGGTGTTATTTCCCTACTAGATGTGATTAGTCTTCGTGTCAGAACCTGATTGTTGGTTTGTTCCTACACTAGTATATATTGACCACCAATGGACTACTTACACGTTTCACCATGATTGTATTGTTTCTAACTCTATTGCCTAGCTAGAGTCGCAGGGGACATGTTATGCTCCAAAAGGTAAAACCTCTTTGCTATTGAGCAGTGGTAACCAAGTGTCAGATAATAAATTATCTTAATGACAATCTAGCAGGTAGGTTAATTAAGAACTTATTTTTTAGCCACTGGTGTAAAAGAAAATCTTGTAATCGATGCTTTGTTTATTAGAAATCGTATAGTATGCGAGAAAAAAAAAAGAAATCATATAGATTCATTGTTTTAAGTAAGTTGAGGAAATTTGGATTTCACGTCAAAATTAGTTCAACGCAAACCCTAGAATTTATTGAAAAAGTGTGTTGCTTACGTGGAACGTATTCACCAGATGACTTATATCACAGTACTATTAATTATTGGCGCCAAAACTAGTTCGATGTAAGCCCTAGTATCTACCCAAGTATTCGTTGGCCAAAGAAGTTTCTTACATGGAAAGTTATTAGATGTAACACACTAGAGAACTTTCGTTTCAAAATTTAGTCCGTTTATTGGCATAACTAGCTAGTTTGACGTAAGCCCTAGAATTCTGAATGACATTGTTATAAAATATAACTAGATGTGATGTCACATATTAGAGGCTATTCTATATCAGAACTTGATTATTGGCTTATTTCTGTACTAGTATATATTGACCATCCAATGGACTACCTACATGTCTTAACAATTTTTTTGAACACTATTGGCTAGAGACACAACTAATAAGTTGCCCTATGTATATCATGTTTGCTGCCGTTGATCTGATTAATAGTACCAAGTACCTCCCTGCCTTACCCATCGTTTACACCCTAGAGCAATGTTGCCACCTCACCTTAGAGTAGTGTTGCCACCTCACATACTTCGATTAGCCAGGCGCACCCTGCTATGACCCGTATAATAATCTAGAGCAGTGTCATTTATCTTGATGAAAAATTAAAATGCCCGTTTGCTCCTTTTAAAATTTAAAGTTGCCAAAGTAGCCACAAGATGATAAAGATATGCCTCTTCTAGTGCAAATAATTGATAAATATGTGCATCTCTATTCTAGGAATAAATTTATTTTCTTTAGCAGCATTAATTTTAATAGAAATCTTGGTGTATCAAAATTAATACAGTGTACTAGAGTCCACACACGTAGATGTCAGACGAATCATTACTCTTGTAGACTCCACTCCAACCTACCTACCCCAGTAGAAACAAACCGAGTGGCAACATAAACCATGTGACATACTACACCCTTCGCCGTCCCTTTCCAGATGAGCGACCCAGATCGAAACAACTGCACCCCCTCCAGTACAATCTCCAAACAGCAGAGGACACTATAGACTGGTAACGCATGCAGTGCAGCTAAGCTAGCCCAGCCACGGCCACCGCGCGCGCGCGCGTGTCAGAACCTGATTGTTGGTTTGTTCCTACACTAGTATATATTGACCACCAATGGACTACTTACACGTTTCACCATGATTGTATTGTTTCTACCTCTATTGCCTAGCTAGAGTCGCAGGGGACATGCTATGCTCCAAAAGGTAAAATCTCTTTGCAATTGAGCAGTGTAACCAAGTGTCGGATAATAAATTATCTTAATGACAATCCAGCAGGTAGGTTAATAAAGAACTTATTTTTTTAGCCACTGGTGTAAAAGAAAATCTTGTAATCGATGCTTTGTTTATTAGAAATCGTATAGTATGCGAGAAAAAAAAAGAAATCATATAGATTCATTGTTTTAAGTAAGTTGAGGAAATTTGGATTTCACGTCAAAATTAGTTCAACGCAAACCCTATATTTTTTTGGAAAAAAAGCGTTGCTTACGTGGAACGTATTCACCAGATGACTTATATCATAGTACTATTAATTATTGGCGCCAAAACTAGTTCGACGTAAGCCCTAGTATCTACCCGAGTATTCGTTGGCCAAAAACGTTGCTTACATGGAAAGTTATTAGATGTAACACACTAGAGCCCTTTCGTTTCAAAATTTAGTGCGTTTATTGGCATAACTAGCTAGTTTGACGTAAGCCCTAGAATTCTGAATAACATTGTTATAAAATATTACTAGATGTGATGTCACATATTAGAGGCCATTCTCTGTCAGAACTTGATTATTGGCTTATTCCTATACTAGTATATATTGACCATCCAATGGACTACCTACATGTCTTAACAATTTTTTTGAACACTATTGGCTAGAGACACAACTAGTATCATGTTTGCTGCCGTTGATATAATTAATACTACCTCTGTCCCAAAATAAGTACAGTCGTGGGAATCCGTGTCGAAGGTTTAACCGTCCGTCTTATTTGAAAAATTTATGAAAATATTAAAAAAATTAGTCACACATAAAATACTATTTATATTTTATCATCTACTAACAACAAAAATACTAATCATTGAAAAATTTCAAATAAGACGAGGAGTCAAATATTAGATGTGAACAGTGCAAAACTGCACTTATTTTGAGACGGAGGGAATAGTACCCAGTATCTCCCTGCCTTACCCATCGTCTACACCCTAGAGCAATGTTGCCACCTCACCTTAGAGTAGTGTTGCCACCTCACATACTTCGATTAGCCAGGCTCACCCTACTATGACCCGTATAATAATCTAGAGCAGTGCCATTTGTCTTGGTGAAAAATTGAAATGCCCATTATTTGCTCTTTTCGAAATTTAAAGTTGCCAAAGTAGCCACAAGATGATAAAGATATGCCTCTTCTAGTGCAAATAATTGATAAATATGTGCATCTCTATTCTAGGAATAAATTTATTTTCTTTAGCAGCATTAATCTTAATAGAAATCTCGGTGTATCAAAATTAATACAGTGTACTAGAGTCCACACACGTAGATGTCAGACGAATCATTACTCTTGTAGACTCCACTCCAACCTACCTACCCCAGTAGAAACAAACCGAGTGGCAACATAAACCATGTGACATACTACACCCTTCGCCGTCCCTTTCCAGATGAGCGACCCAGATCGAAACAACTGCACCCCCTCCAGTACAATCTCCAAACAGCAGAGGACACTATAGACTGGTAACGCATGCAGTGCAGCTAAGCTAGCCCAGCCACGGCCACCGCGCGCGCGCGGCGCATCCAGGCCACCGGCGACGTACGGCCGCTCCGCTGTCCGCCGCTGCTGCTGCGCCATCTGGAAGTAAAAGTTTTATTTTTGATGACGTGAACACCATTTTAGACATCTACTGTATTTTTTATGTAACGATAGTTTCTAAGTTTCTACTACATATATAGTTTGTACTACATATTTTGCCCTGAATTCAGTTGACATATAATGATTTATCCAAAGGTGAATATATAGGTGATGCAGCAAGATGTGCAGTATGGTGCCTTGATAATTAATTATCTGAAATGGACAATATAGCAGGGTGAGTGAGAACTTTGTGTATCCAACGGTGTAAAGACAATCTTGTCTAGTCAATTGTTTGGTAATTGTTCAAAGTCGAAGAAATCTAGATTTGGCACATAAAATAGTTCCACGGAGATATCCTCGAATTTATTGGCAAAAATGAGTTGCATATGTGGAAGAAAGTATTACTTGGCATAATGTTAAAGAATTAATGCCAAAATGTCATTGTTTAATTTCATTCGACGCCAAAACTAGTTTGACATAAGGCCTACAATTCATTGGCAAAAATTGTTGCGCACGTGGAAAGTGGACAATACATACTAGAGACCCTTTGTGACAAAATCTGAGTGTTAATTTTACTTGGCATAAAAAATAGTTCGATGTAAGCCCTATAATTCATTGGCAGAAAGGCATTCCATACATTGAAAGGTCGAAAGTTACTGGACAACGACGTAACGTGTAGTAGAGGCCCCTTTGTATCAGAATCTGTTCCAATACTAGTATACATATACCTACATATCCTTCTACACATATTTTTCACATATTGACATATATAGTCAATTCAAGTAATTATGAAATAAAAAAATGTGTCGGCATAATCTTTTTTTTTAATATTAGGTTCTAGTAGTGAATAATATCTGGATAACCTACTAGGAATCTGATCAGGAAAAGGCATTTTTCCTATGATTTCAAAGCACACATGGTCACACACAATATGAGAGGGTTTGATGATAAATTGATTAATTAGTTCTCTTGTAGTACCAGTACTCTCAGTTGTAATTCCTACATTATGGAAGAAGCATGGTGTGATTTGTTTTCATTTGAAATTTATCCTATGATAATATTAATAAACATAGTTAAATTAATGGAATTCAATGTTGAAGTTGTTTCTTGGATACTCTCATTAGTTCATCAAGATATTTCAAACTATTGGATTGGTTGCCCACACATGTTTCTAAGGTGTGATGATCTGTTCGTACTAGAATAACACTGCTTTCAACTGCAGTTTTAGTTAAAATCTATGAAAGATTATATTTACAGGATATATAGAATAAATTGTGTACTAACGGTGAGGCATTCCTTGAACATGGTTTGTTCATATATATAAATTGACCATATGATTCCCGTGCATAATCAAATAGTGCTAGCAGATGCAGTGGATTATGGAGGTTATAGAACATCGGTATATATATAATATGTATAATTTTGGAAAATATTCAGTATATATTTATATATTATCTACAAGATAAGAAGTCAAAATAGTATACTGCTAATTAATCTGCTATATATAATTAAGATGATCTTGGAGAGGAAAAACATATTATGGATACCTAGATAAGAATGCAAGAAGAAAATAAATTGAAATTGAATGTTTTAATTTCAAACATATGATGGTGTATAGTATAACTAATCATGGTATAATGCTATTTCATTATGCATACATGCATGATTACTTGCTGTGAGAATCAATAACTAATATATTGCGCACTTCTTTAATACTCCCTCTATTTTTTATTTTTTTTGAATTGGTTAGCTCAAAATTGAACTAACCAACGTCTCATACATTTGTGCAAGGAGGCAGTATTTGATTAAACGTCTCTGAGATACATATATACTTAATTAAGGGGGAAAAAATAAGCGGTGTGTAGAGTACTGTTATTATAGATTTTGTTGTTCTTTTAATGGTATTATTGATTTTGTGGTTCTATGAGAAGAAAAAACGCGGTCTTTGTGGCAATTTGGTTTGTTGCATGCGTGCGTCCTAGCTATAGCTAGCTAGCTGGACTCAAAACACATTAAGAGAAGCATCCGAGTTTTATGTTACAAAATAATATATAGCTAAAAGAAGTTCTCTTAATCTCTTTCAGAGAAGTTGCAGTAGGTCCAACTGAAATGTAGATTTTCTTATTGATGAACTTGGTCTGAAAAATAATAAGTAGAGATATATATAGCCTTTGGATGGTCATACATAAGGTGACAGGAAATACTGGTCGTGTCGTTGTGTATGGCATCAGAATTCACAACCAAATTAAGGTACTAATACTATCTAGTAGCTAGAGTATGAATATCTCCTTTCTGTGGTAGACTGGTAGTATACGAGCATCTGAAAATATATATATTCACCAGCTGGTAAATCAGAGTATCAATTAACTGAGACAAAGGCAAATCAGTAGCAACAAATTAAATTAAATAAGAAACTTGCAGCTTTAGCACACCAGCCATGCATGCCGTGTGCATGTTCAAATTGACCAATTAAAAATAGATCACCACACACGCATACATCCACATCGTACGGGCAAAGACAACTACGCCTCATATTTTCGCTTATGATTATACTTATACTTAATTATCAGCCTAAATTTAAATTTTCAACCATAAATTTAAAGTTAATTTTAGGATTTTTTTTCATCGAAGTTTATTTTTCAGTCTCTACTTTTAAATCGTTAAGAACATGTATATATTTTTTTCACAAATTAATTTTTTTTTGCAAATATATATGTTATTTAGCTTATTCCCCCAATAAACGAAACAACGGGGCCGGTACGATTATCTGAAGACGATGTCAGTGTAGGCAATGTCAAACAACGAAAGAGACGAGGACTACATACATATCTGCAAGATGGACACGGTTGGTAGTAGGTAGGAAGTTTTTCTGCTGTTTCCTTCTCCCTTTTGCCTATATATATTCAGCCAAAGCCAGCCGTTTGCTAGCTAGCTTTCTTTGCTGCTCGATCTTAGTTATTGTCGCCATCTTCTCAACGTACTCGGGTGGCACCATTTCGCAGCTTGATTTTGCTTGATTAATTTGCTTTTATTAGGAGAGGCTGGATAATTTAAGCTCCTGATAAACACAAGCATATTGCATATATAGAGAGGCGTTTTTTGGGGGCGGTACGTGTTTGAGGTTGGCCTGCTTGTCTGCTTTCTCTCTCTCCTCTCTCAAGGGGAAGGGGAGAGAAGTAGCTAGAGCTCGCCGTCGTCGTCGATCGCCGCCGTCGATCGATTCGTCGTCGTCGTCGCCGCCGTCATCCGGTCGAACCTTCAGGCGTATATATGGCCGTGAGTGCTTCTTCGTTGCTTAATTTAACTGCCTGCTTCAACTAATTTAATTCTTGCATCAAAATTGTGTTCTTGCTGTCTTCTTGCTTTGCTTAATTAATCAATGTTCTTTCTGCTTTGTTATTCCTTGCATGCATAAATTGTTGTTTCACCTGTTTTCTCTGACGACAAAGCATGCCGTTGATGATGTTGCTAATTAATTTAGTACCTTCGTAAGGATCATTTCTAGGCTTAATTACGTTGGCAACAAATAGGATCATGAATCGGAGAGGACGAGTTAGCACATATGCATGCCGGAAATTAAACCATATCTCGCTGAAATGAATCGATCTCTAGCGGAATTAGAGTTGGAATTAGAGCAAGAAGAAATAGTAGCTAGAGAAAGGTTCCTCTCGCTCCAAGCTTCTTGTTGTTGACATGCACGATTAAGAGATGATCTAGGAGACGCGTTCATAGAGATCAATTTCCTTCAATTTGAAGATCTGTGCACACATTAATACATTAATTAATTGATGAGAACGAGCACGTCATTGAATATCTGACGCCGCAATATGATTATATATCCCTTTTTATATAAGTACTGTCCGAGCGATCATCTTGGTTGGAAGTTAATTATATTGCTGTTTTCTTAATGAGTAAAATGCACCAGCGGTCCTTAAACTTGTCGGGAGGTTTCACTTAGGTCCACGAACTTGCAAAGCGCACATCGAGATCTCTAAACTTGGTTTGTTGTATTATCCCGGTCCAAAGCCGCGTTTGACCGTGGTCTTGCCTACGTGGCACGCCACGTGAACGATGACATGGATTTTATTTTTTATTTTTTCTCCCTTCTTCCTTCTTTTTTTCACCATTGCGACAACCCCTCTCCTCGTGCCGCCTCTCACCACCGAGAAAAAAAAGAAGGAATAGAGAGAAAAAAGAAGGAAGAAGGGAGAAAAAAAATCCATGTCATTGTCCACGTGGTGTGCCATGCAGGCAAGACCACAGTCAAACGCGACTTTGGACCGGGATGATACAATAAACCAAGTTTAGGGACCTCGATGTGCACTTTGCAAGTTCGCGAAGCTAAGTGAAATCTCCTAACAAGTTTAAGGACCGTTGGTGTATTTTACTCTTTCTTAATCTTGTTCACCCATTCAAACCACTTCCAGAATACAGTATGATTAGAAAGGCAAAAGAAACGCGGTTTTGTTTAATTTATAGCTACTTGGAAGCACGTAGCTTTCAAATACAGGAGGCGGTTCGCACGACTCTGACAGGAGCCATATAGCAATCCAATAGTATAGCAGATACAAAGTTGACCAGAAATACAGTATCCATATCTGATGATCTTCAGCTCTTGGTTCACTGAGATTAGAAAAATAAACATGGGACAATTCTTTAAAAAAAAACATGAAATGCATGACACGTACCCACTTTGATTTTGCTTTTCCATTTTTCTTTATGAATGCCACTTTTTGCTGTTTGGCCCCATTTGACTGTGATATTTTTTTTTTTTTGTAAATCTCAAAACAGCTAGATTATGACTAATACAGTGCTAATAATTTAATTTTGCATTTGTTTACAAATCCAGTTGATTTGTTTAAAGAGTAAACTGCATCATATCCCCCTGAACTTAATTGTTTGGTCGTGTATATCTTAGGTTCCTGACATGGGAGTTAAACATTTATGTCTAAGTTATGTATTATCTGCTATATATTGATTTACCTTTATTTAGAAAATGGATGTGCCATTGACCATATAAGCTAATTTTTGGTGACATATTTGCTAGCACGTACTGTAATGGGGAAGGTAACCTACAGGCAACTACATGTAATTTTATATAGACACAAATCAAGTCACACTTTCAAGACCTTATAGATCAAAGTATTTTAAATATTTATATTGCATACACAAAATAATTTATGTAGAGATTTCTCTTGTAAAGCAGTTTTAGGTAGTACTGTGTGCAATTTTGTAGGATCTTAACAAATACTCTATGTTACAGTAGAAATTTGTGGTTAATTTTGTATTAATATTTCCAGCTCTATTGATTAATGTATAAATTAATATGTTCTTTACCTTAGTATATATCATAACACTGTGAGAAATCACCGAAAAAAAAAGACAGAAAAAAGTGAGAAACAAAGGGTGTTCCCACCATCTCAGTGATCCACACGAGACCACATCATATACCATCACATCAACCAGAAAATATTTTCTAAATAAAGTTCTTGCTAATAATAATAATAATAATAATAATAACAATAATAATAATAAAGAGTTAATGATTTTTGTAATAAATTTATGTTTGTGTGTCTTATGACAGAAGCCGAAAATGTAAAACATTAATTATTTCCATTATCTAAAAATAATTCTTGTATATGATTTTTCACGTTTTTAAAATGCCCATGAGGACATGGTCTGATGAGTGTGTGATTTTGTGCACTTGCAGAAACGGCCCAGCGTGCCCAAGTTCGGCACCTGGGAGGCCGACAATGTCGGGTACACGCTCTACTTCGACAAGATCCGCGAGAACAAGGGCGCCACCGCGCCGCCGCTCCGCCATCCGTACAACCCCAGCGACCCCGAAGCCGAAAACCCCGACGGCGTGATCCGCGCCGCCGCGCCGTCCTCCAGGCCGGCGACGTCGAGCGGCCACCGCGAATCGCAGAGGCATCATCAGCAGCCGCCGGGCTCCCACCACCAGCACCACCGGCGCTCCGGCAGCGTGGCGTCGGACCCCGGACCCGGGCGACTTCCAGAGCAAGTTCGCGCCGCCGCCGCAGTTCCGCCCAAGCCCAAGCCCCTCCCAATACGATCACCACAGCTCCGACCACCGCCATGGCCACGGACACCACCACCCCATGCCGGGTACAACTGCGGCGGGGGGGCGCCGCGCGCCGTCGCCGTCGCCGCAGGTGCACGCGGCGTCGAGGCGGCACCACCACGGCCGCCACCACACCAGGCGGCGCCCAAGGCGCGGTCCGCCGCGCCTCGCCGCAGCACAACATACACGGCCGGCCAGAGGGCGTCGCGCTGCCCAAGTTCGGGGTGGGCGACAGCAGCAGCGACGCGGCGGCGCAGGGGTTCACGGTGATGTTCGACAACGTGAAGCGGAGCCGAGCCGCGGCGGGGCGCCGGCGCGGCCGGCGTCGTCCCGCGCTCGCCGCCGCAGGAGATAAGCGCCGCCAACATGAGGCACTCTCGGGATCACTCCCTCATGTCCAAGGTTCGTCTTTGCCTCGCAGCAGTCGCTGCTTCTTATCCGTCCGAAAATATAGCACAGGATCAGATTGAATATATCGTAACAGGGTTACAATTTCAAACTTGTGTTTTGCCGCTGTGACCGAATTTCAGTAATTTCGGATTTTCTTGACGATGTTTTTTGAATTTTAACATATTTTGACTGAATTTGAACAAATTTTGATTAAATTTAAAAATGTTTGCAAAAACCAAAAATTTCGGGGAGATTTGCCTTGCCCAGGGTCACTATATCGGTTTAGCTTTTGATGGGGGTCACAAATCCGAAAATTCGGTCCGAAATTTCAAATTTTGAACAAAATTTAGTGAATTTGAACATATTACCAAATTCATGAAAAAATTGAAAATTAAATTGCGCGAAGTAATATGTATGAGGAGACCGAAAATGACCGAATTCGGTCCAAATTTACTGCCTTGCAGTGGGGGCCAAAATTACCGAAATTTGAAATAGTGACTAACACTGTCTAGATCTAGTATTAAGATATGTCCAATTCTTCTATATATTGTATATTTAATGAAGAGAGTATTTGCTAGGCATGACAATCTTCCCGGTGTTCTATGGCTTTCTGTCTGAAAATTCTGCTTTGTTGTGCTGAAACATGCAGATGTTCGGGTGCTTCCAACCAACCACAAGAGAATAATGAGGACGAACGGCGATGTTTCTCTGATCCGATCCTGTACATGTATCAACGTATGTGACCTTGACCTAGCTAGGTCTTGATCATTATCTCCCCTTTCTTTTTCTGTGTGGTGGTCTTGGGATGTTGTCTTTCTTTATATTCTTTCACTGGATTGCTTTTTGACTTGAGAAAATTCCAAAAGGCCGGTTGAGTGCGAGCTATTTAATTGTTATTATCTAGCAACTGCATGCACATATGTTACATGGGATGTATAAGCAAGTGTGA
This sequence comes from Oryza longistaminata, assembly GCA_009805545.1. NCBI lineage: Eukaryota > Viridiplantae > Streptophyta > Magnoliopsida > Poales > Poaceae > Oryza > Oryza longistaminata. The sequence goes on along the minus strand of CM020182.1, from coordinate 22,052,059 downwards.
TACAATTGTTGATCTATGATGTTGATGTGTGGTTCTTTAGTTTTTACTTTGCCTCTCCTCTCACAATCCTTTGTGAAGAAAATTAACTAAGAGGAGAGAGAGAAGTTACCCAGTCATGGTGACTAACGTGTGGGCTAGCCCACCCAAATCATGTGCAGTTCCCGATCTCCCTCGCAATTCGCAAACACGGCCCGCGCAAGGAATCGGCCCGGGCCGAGATTTGGTGCTCTAATGTATGCGGTAGTGAGGTGGAATCATATACTAATTCGGAAGAAGTACACCGAAGGTCCCTCAACTTGTCATCGAGTTACAAATTCATCCCCCAACCACAAAACCAGATACTGGGCGTCTCTCAACTAACAAAAGCGTTCGCTTTAGTCTTTCGGCGGTTTTGATCTCGGTTTTATCCGACGCGTGGCGATGAGTTAGCGTGGACCCACGTGCCCCACATATAAGACTATCCATGTCAGCCTCCTCTCTTTTACTCCCTTCTTCTCCCTTCCTCATTTTCTCTCTCTCTCTCAGCGAGGTCAGCAGTGCGAGGCCGACGTGGGGGGGGGGGGGGCGGGGGAGCAGCGCGTGGGCTGCGGAGGAGGAGCGGCGTGCGGGCGCGCGGGGGAGGAGTGGCGCTTAGGTACGACACGCTCTTCGCGGTGCTCCGGCAACGTGTGTCCCTCACGGACTGGCGCTTGACTTTCGGCGCGGGAGGTGTACTGTGTTCATCGAATCCGAGCCCGACCTCGTGTCCCGCCTCCGCCGCTTCCACATCATCGACCTCCTCGCTGGGACCTCGGCCTGCCCCGCAACTACCTCGCCTCCATGAAGCGTCGCAGCTGCTGGCGAGGAGGGATGGCGGCGGTGGCGCGTGGTGAGGAGGACGTCATCGATCCAGAGCAGAGGCTGGAGGAGGGCCCCCAACACCGGAACTCCTCCCCGCCTGTCTCCGGCTTCCCTTCCGCCGCCGCTTCGAGTCCATGGGACACTAGAGAGAGGAGCACGAGCCCCTAGCCCGCCACGGATGGTGCTCGTGGAGGCGCGCTGAGGCCATGGCTGGCGGCGGAACCACGGGGAGCTGAGGGTAGCTGGGCCTGCTCTGCTCCCGCGCGCGTCGCGCATAGAGGGAGGTCGACTTCGCCACACTCGGTGATGCGTGCCAGGGTCCTTTCTGCCACGGTCGACCGTGTGGCCGTCGCCGAGGTCGAGCTTGTCGCCTCGCCCTGGTCGCCCCCGTGCGTGGCGTACCATTGGCCGGCCTACCCAAGTCCCAGAGAAGAGAAGAGTGATAGAGAGGAGGAAGGGAGAGAAGAGGGAGAGAGAGAGGAGGCTGACTTGGATAGTCTAACATGTGGGGTCCATGTGGGTCTCACGCTAACTCAGCCGCCACGTCGGACAAAACCGGGGTCATAACCACGAAGGACCTAAAGCGAACGGTTTTGTTAGTTGAGAGACATCGGTATATGGTTTTGTGATTGGAGGACGATTTTGTATCTCAATGACAAGCTGAGGGACCTTGGGTGTACTTTTTCGGTTTTTCCTACTAATTCACAAGGTGTCGGACAGCATGACTCGTCACGCTATCTCATATCGTGGTTTATCACTTTACATTATACAGTGCATGAACTACCAACTTAGCATGCTCTATACATGATCTTTCTCGCTCGTTGAGAACTATAAATTAATCATGAGCCATGTCGATGTGGTGGATAAGCTTGGCGCATCAGCAATTGCAACCAAAAAAATGTTGGGTAAGATATTTGGGGAAACCAAGGTATACGCCCTACCGCTACCACAAAGGGGATCTTTTAGTTCAGTGTGTGGTGTGTCTGAGGAGACAAATATTTTTTACATTAGCACGGATAGATAAGTGATGATATAGATGTTAATATTTATATAGAAAAACAAATATAACTAATATTAAGCGTTAAGATGAACCAATATATTTGTCATTATTAACCTCCATACTTATGAACTATATAACAGATTGGTTGATATTACTACACACTGTGAAATCAATTAATAGAACTGAACTAGATCTTTATCCTTATTAACTCTACGACAAACTTGTCGTGTTGATTGATCAATATTGCTATACAGTACACTGGGATTATGAGTCGATTGATTGATATTGAAATTATGAAGAAATGTTAGCAACATACTAAAGGAAATTTGAAATTTGTGTTTATGTTCACTCTTTTTCACATACTTTTTTAATTATACTTTTAAATATTTGAAATGACTTCGGAGTTAGAATTGATATAATATCTAAACTAAATAAGCGA
>CM020182.1:22027965-22049755 GCA_009805545.1 Oryza longistaminata | reverse complement strand
ATGGGGTGATGACTTGCCTGCTCAGGATAGTTCTTATTCTTGATATAATCTTGATCAACCTTCACCTCCTGGAAGCTGCATGCGTTGCCTCACGACTAATCGATACACCAATACTATAATACGTGAGAGAAACCAATATTCAAGCATCAATCAATATGCACAAACAGAATATAATAGTTAAGGTCGAACATAGGGTTGCTCATACTACTCGTGTTTACTACTGGATTGTAAGGTGCAAAAGTCTAAACTATGGGCTGCTCACATATAGAACTCAATACTCAGGGCTACGGGTCTGCGGCTCAAATATCTATCCACTATGGCAATGGGGAGTTCATGACTAAACTAGCTTTGATCGTAAATTAAATGGTGACGCCCTACAGGATATTTGCCAAGGCTCAGTGAATAATTTAATCATAACAGGAGTAATCATAACAGGAGTTCTAACGAGATGGATTGTCTAAGCATCGCTCTACAAATATTACTGTATAAGGGTTCCAATAAATTACGTGCTCTGTAGATTAGATTAGTGTGGTCCATAATATTATAGTTAAAGTTTATCTCAATGCATAATTTTACAATAAATAATCCCAAGTCACGGTCAAACTATAATTGTGTGAGGTCAAGATTTATAATTAGTATTTATCTACTATACACGTTTATCATAGACTCCTTAGTTTATTATATGAAAACAGTAGGCTATTGTTCTTGTGTATGATTTAAATGGACTGTTGTACAGTAGTTGTGAGTGCAATAACATACTAATATTAGATCATTTACAGAGCATGAGCTATTTACTGTAAGCTATACAGTATATGTGATGTAGGTGGATGTGGCGAGTTGGTACTGTTTATTAACTTAAAGATTGATTACCAACTTAAAAGATACTACTCCATGGGACATGACATTAAGTAATTAATTCCGTATAGGTGATTTAATCACACTAGCTCTGTTATTATTTCTCATAAACAAGTTAAAGATTCATCAATGAGTATTAATATTTTAGTTACAAAATATGAGGCTAAACTTTATGTAATTAATTTATAAGTCATGAATTTAATTATATGGCCATCGAATATTAAATAGTACTAGTGTTTTCATATACATCCATTCATTTGAGACATCACTTACACTTAATTTACATGGTTGTTACTGTGACAAAACATGCTAGAAACAAATATTATTACATCTACTCTACTGTACAATACCAATTTTATTTATTAGCATATTTTTAAGTTGACCAATACATAATCATTTGATATTAATTATTTAATAATTATAAATATATTTTATCAAATAGTGAATGTTCTATGGCTTTCTGTGCTGAAAATTCTGCTTGTGTTGTGCTGAAACATGCAGATGTTCGGGTGCTTCCAACCAACCACAAGAGAATAATGAGGACGAACGGCGATGTTTCTCTGATCCGATCCTGTACATGTATCAACGTATGTGACCTTGACCTAGCTAGGTCTTGATCATTATCTCCCCTTTCTTTTTCTGTGTGGTGGTCTTGGGATGTTGGTCTTTCTTCTATATTCTTTCACTGGATTGCTTTTTGACTTGAGAAAATTCCAAAAGGTTGAGTGGGAGCTATATATATATTTAATTGTTATTATCTAGCAACTGCATGCACATATGTTACATGGGATGTATAAGTGAGTACATTATTGATCTATCATGTGTGCTTCTTTAGTTTTCACTTGTGTCTCTTCTCCTTTTGGTGAAGAAAATTAAGCAGAGAGATAGAAGTCACCCAGTCCATGGTCACCAACGCAGCAGCAGCCTGCGTGCCACCCTTGCTGGACTATATATCCCTCGCAAGGAATAAGTTCTCTTTGAGTCCCTAAATACTACTCCAATATAATTCGTATCCCTTAATCGTAATATAAGATATCTTGGCCTTCTAACTATTAAAACCGGTGTAATTTGACTCCCTCCGCGGTTTTGAGAGCAATTTTCACTGACATAGCTTATTGACTTGGTCAACCCTATTGCTAAACGTGGCAACCCAATCACAAAGTAGAAGTGGGCCCGTATGTAAGTGACTAGAAAAAAAAAAACAACTATGAACCACTTGTCATACTCACTATCCCCCTTCCTATCTATTCCCCTTCCCTCGTGTGCCAGCTCGCCGTTGCATTGATCCCCTCGCAGCCGCTAATTTCCATCCTGACCATGTAAACCAGTTATCTCGCTTAGATAGGTTATACGTGCGTGCATGGAATAATTATAACATGTTATTCTCTCCGAATAAGCCCGCACATAATCAAGCGATTAGCCAAAATTTTGGATCTGTACGTGTGTATGGGTTATGGATCGATTAAGATTAGGAATTAAAACAAAATACATCTTTCCAAATTTGCCCCTCCACAACTTCTAGTGCTAAATTACCAGGTGTAGTAGAACTGAATATTATCCATGGGATTAAGCCAGATGAATGGCTCATATTCATGGAATAATTAGGGTACTCTACAAAAATCTATATAGAATTCTAACCACGCACTATAAGAGGAGTACTGTATGTTGCTTCTGAAGATATACTGTACCAAAAACCCTATGACATTAGACCTGTGAGCGCTAAAAAATATAGTTATATTCATTCCCTCTCCCTCCCATATTTAATCTTGCACTCAACATGTGGACGCAAAAACAAAAAAAAAGAAAATTTAGCTTCGAGTTATCCACAGTTAATCAGACAAATCACCTACGTATATACTCCCTTCGTCTCTAAATATTTGACGCCGTTAACTTTTTTAAACATGCTTGAACGTTCGTCTTATTCACAAAATTTAAGTAATTATTAATTCTTTTCCTATCATTTGATTTATTGTTAAATATGCTTTTATGTATACATATAGTTTTACATATTTCACAAAATTTTTTAATAAGACGAACAGTCAAACATGTTTAAAAAAGTCAATGGCGTCAAATATTTAGGGACGGAGGAGTATGTATGAGCTAGCTATGACCTGCATGATGATGGCGCGGGGTGAGGATTCGGTCTGACTGGAAATTTCAGTCTCGGTCTTTGATCTTTCGGTCATTTTGGTCTTTGAAAAATGAAGACCAAATTTCAACCAAAAATTTCAGGACAGACAAATTTGGTTTCGGTCTCGGTCCTGACCAAAATTTAACAAAATTTTTATATATGCAAAGAAATAATAAAAATTTTCAACACAAAAATCATAAAATAAAATTCGTAAGCACGTATGAGTAAAGACTCTTATTAGGTTACATGACTAGAAGAAGTAGGGATGTGAAAATTAGAGTTTAATCTTATTAAACTTAGTGGATTGTAGGTTGCATTTAGATATTTTTTTGTTAATTTGGTCTTTTTGTCTATTCGGTTAACCAAGGAGACTAAGCGAATTGACCAAACAAAATTCGGTATTTCACTGCCTAGACCGAATTTATCGGTTTCGGTCTTTTTCTGCCCTCCCCATTGGCGCCTTCGGTATAACTCATTCCAGCACCGTCTCTTTGTCAGTAGCCATGCACGTAGAACATGCTGCAAGCTATCCGTATAACGTTGTGTTTAGTTTTAAAGTTTTTCTTCAAACTTTCAACTTTTCCATCACATCAAAACTTTTCTACACACACATACTTTCAACTTTTCCATCACATCGTTTTAATTTCAACCAAACTTTCAATTATGGTGTGTGAACTAAACACAGCCTAAGTGTAATATAAGTGTGTTGGTCTATGATGTGATTCACATCCCCTACTCTACTTTCATGAACAAAAGCAGAGCCTGCAGGCAAGCTAGATCACAGCTACTCCTTCTGTTTCATAGTACAAGTCGTTTGAGTTTTTTTCTTAAATTTATTTAAGTTTAATTAAGTTTGTAGAAAAATATAGTAACATTTTCAATATATAGAAAACATATTATCAAAATATATTCAATGTTAAATTTAATTAATTGTTTCTATGAATTTGATCAAATCTAAAGAACTTTGACAAAAAAAAAAAAGCCAAATAACTTATAATATGAAACAGGGGAGTACATATTTTCAGGCTTGCAGCCCAAGTACCAAAGAGCCTATCCGTTGGCTATTCATGCGCATTTGCCCAATTGACGAGGTGGAAGGTATGAGCGCATGACTATCACCTTTTATCGACTGGATGGTTTAAAAATGGTATGAGAGGATGAGCTCTATCTTCTTCAACACTATAAATCCATCATGGACTAGTGAGATGAACGGGTGGAGTGGATGCTATGCATAACTGGCATGTGGAGTGGAGGCTATGCATAAGCTATGCCAGTTAGGAATAAAGGCTGGATATGAGATATTGGTGAAATCCAATTTAAGTTTTTACTTACCTAATCATAGTTAAGTATTTACAAAGAAATGATTAATGAAATACACTCTTTTCAAGACCGGATAGAAAGTGTTCCACCTATTAACAGTAATAGTGTATGGGGTAGTCTTCCAGGTGATAGTAAATTTATTATCAAGAAACTGTGACAACCAAAACGAATTGAATGATAGAGGGAAAAGGAGAAGATAAGGAAAAACGTCAACACAAGTGAAGATTAAGTGAAGATTGATCACGCTGACATTTAGGAAGAGAAGTTCGGCATGAAGTGAAGATTGATCATGCATCCATGCTGACTTTAAGGAGGAGTTCTTTGAGGAGGAGTAGTTCGTTGTAAGGAGGCGATTGTCGTAGCAGTATTTATGTTTTTCCTCATATATAATCACACAACTTATCCTGATTTTCACTCCCACTTAAATTTGGTTATTTGGTTATGTTGCTGTCCCCGTTATCAACACTATAATGGAGCACAATTCACTACAGACATGTGCTTAGCATTGTGCACACGCCTGGACTTATGAGTCATGACTTACGTGCTGCCGTGGTGACATGCTGAGGCCATCGGCTGTGTCTGCGTGTGTGATCGATAAGCAGTTTTCTTATAATATATTAACGTGCAGTCCTTTTACGTGTTTGCCGTGGTGACATGCTGAACCGACGCAGGCCATTGGCTGTGTCTGCATGTGTGATGGACGAGCAGTTTTCTTCTAATATATTAACGTGCAGTCCTTTTACATGTTCGTGAAAAAAAGATCTATGAGCAGAAGATAGAGAGGAGGAAGGGAGAGAAGAGGGGAGAGAGAGAGGAGGCTGACTTGGATAGTCTAACATGTGGGGTCCATGTGGGTCTCACGCTAACTTAGCCGCCACGTCGGACAAAACCAGGGTCATAACCACTGAAGGACCTAAAGCGAACGGTTTTGTTAGTTGAGAGACATCCGGTATATGGTTTTGTGATTGGGGGACGATTTTGTATCTCAATGACAAGCTGAGGGACCTTGGGTGTACTTTTTCGGTTTTTCCTACTAATTCACAAGGTGTCGGACAGCATGACTCGTCACGCTATCTCATATCGTGGTTTATCACTTTACATTATACAGTGCATGAACTACCAGCTTAGCATGCTCTATACATGATCTTTCTCGCTCGTTGAGAACTATAAATTAATCATGAGCCATGTCGATGTGGTGGATAAGCTTGGCGCATCAGCAATTGCAACCCAAAAAATGTTGGGTAAGATATTTGGGGAAACCAAGGTATACGCCCTACCGCTACCACAAAGGGAATCTTTTAGTTCAGTCGGTGTGGGTGTGTCTGAGGAGACAATATATGTTTTTACATTAGCACGGATAGATATGTGATGATATAGATGTTAATATTTATATAGAAAAACAAATATAACTAATATTAAGCGGTTAAGATGAACCAATATATTTGTCATTATTAACCTCCATACTTAGTACAGATTGGTTGATATTACTACACACTGTGAAATCAATTATTAGCAACTGAACTAGTATCTTTATCCTTATTAACCTCTACGACAAACTTGTCGTGTTGATTGATCAATATTGCTATACGTACACTGGGATTATGAGTCGATTGATTGATATTGAAATTATGAAGAAATGCTAGCAACATACTAAAGGAAATTTGAAATTTGTGTTTATGTTCACTCTTTTTCACATACTTTTTTTAATTTATACTTTTAAATATTTGAAATGACTTCGGAGTTAGAAATTGATATAATATCTAAACTAAATAAAGCGACGTAATTTCATTACGGAAGTCTGTCTAGCTGTTTCATATACATTTTCCCAGTATTTTTTCTAGGGGCAATTGTGTTTTTACCCCTACTTTCATATGCAATTGTGATTTTACCTTTTCTTTTTTAGGGTTTGTGATTTTACCCCTACTTTTTTTGAAACGAAGCTTCCTTTGGATGGATGTTTGGTGGCCCTAGAATAAGAGAGTAAAAAAATAGATTATATTACTGAAAAAAGTGTGGATGGACCATTCTACCATTCAACCAAATAACAACAGCGAGGCCTCTGTTTTTCTTTTCTTTTCTTTTCTTTTCCGGTCTCATAGTACTGTAGTACTATTTGACAGGAATTTGCACGATGGTTTTTTTTCCCGGTGCATGACTGTATGTGATGAATAATTTTGGTGATATTTTTCCATCCAGTGAATCCTATTAACTTCTGTTCTTATATAAAAAAGAGTAAAATTGCAAAGTTCTTAGTAGAGCATGGGGCAAATTTGCAAGGGCATACATGTCATTTTAGACAAATTTAACACCGTTTGGATGACTTAACAGAACAGGGATAAATCATAGCTTCGTTTCAAATAAACAGGGGTAAAATCACTAACCCTAAAAAATAGGGATAAAATCACAATTGCATATGAAAGTAGGGGTAATAACACAATTAGCCCTTTTTTCTAAGGATTTATAATGACTATATATAGAATCAAAATAATAAAACCATATTAATGCCATTAATGCCTTTGGCGTGGCGGATGATGTGGATGACGTGGTCAGCGTGTGCTTTAGGGCAACTGCTCTAATATTGCTTCGGTTTTAAAAAAAAATCAGTTTAAAAAAAAGCTATAATGATTCATGTGCTATATCATAAAAAGTGTCACGTAGGATTAGATCATGAGGTGAAGGAGAGAAGTGATGAGAGAGATGATGATCGAGCTACCCCTAAATAAGAGGTAACCTCCACACAGACTCCAAGAAAGTTGTGAGAATATTGAAGGTATTGGTATTTGTGTGTTAGGGTGATATATTGTATGTCTTGTCTCTCTTAAGTTATAAGTAAATGACAAAAGTTATGAGAATATTTTAGGTATTGATATTTGTGTGTTAGGGTGACATATTGTATGTCTTGTCTCTCTTAACTTATAAGTAAATGACATAGATAAATTTGAAGGTAGCAATCACATCTACTATAGCACTTGCCTTAAACTTGCTATCCGGCTCAATGATCGAGAAGGAAACCTATCTTATCTACTACTCCCCCGTCCCAAAATAAATCAATCTCATACGAGATGTGACACATCCCTTATGGTACAAATCCGGTCATGCTACTAGAAATCTAGATATACGCATGTTCAGATTTATAGTACTAAGGTGTGTCACATCTCGTACGAGATTGGTTTATTTTGGGACATAGCGAATACTCCTTATCCGGCTCAACTATGGAGTAGCTAAATAAACCATGCTTAGGATTAACAGAAGGAATAACTACCCTTATCTTGATCATTTCTTTGGAGTTAATTGTATTTTGGTTCTCCTTTTATTATCAAAGTTTCCTTCACCTTGTAGCTAATATTTTCACTTTGACTAAATAAGATTATCTTTGCTGTACTCAGAATCATCCCAATTCCCAGATCATTTCCCAAGCTGCATTTACCCTCTGATATTTCTAAGAATAATCTACCTGTAAGTTGAGAAGATTACTGGTTTACATGTGCAATGTGGTTCAAGTCATTGATATGCTCGAGAAAAGTTTTTTGGGTGATTCAAAATTAAATAAAGGGAAATTAAATAACCTAATCCAAAAGTGGAAAGATGGATTAAAGGATGGTCCAAAGTAAAACTGTGATAATAAATAAAATTCAAAGGTTATCGTACACACAATTTACCTTCTTTTCCCGATGCGGTGGTCTTGGGATGGTGGTTTATTACAATAACATATTGCTCTTTCTATGTTCTTTCGCTGGATTGGTTGAGGGGGAGCTAATTTGGTGTTTTTATCTAGCAACTGCATACACATATGTTACCGATGTATAAGTAAGTGTGAGTACATGGTTGATATACGATGTGATTCTTTATTTTTGACTTGTGTATCTTCTCCTTTTGGTGGAGAAAAGCAGTCATAGAAGTCACGGTCACCCACGCAGCAGCAGCCTGCCTTCCACCCTTGCTGGGCTATATTCAGCCCATCCAAAACACGCTGATTTGGACCCGCACAAGGAATCGACCTCACGAGGTGTGGACGGCATGACTCATCACACTATCAATACCATGGTTTATTGTCATGCATGATTTTACCAACCTAACTTGTTCCCTATATCGTTTATTTTAACATGTTTTATCTATCATCTTTCTCGTTTTTGAGAACTACAAATGAATCCACTAACCATCAATCTTTACGTTTTGCTTTGGTGCATGGAGTGGATAGGCCAGTGTATGCATGAGCAATTGCAACCAGAATTGCGTGAGATGTTTGCGGGAACCAATTTATATATTTACATTCGGCAAAAATAGAAAGGTGATTATGGAAGGGTTGGTAGTTTGATAAAAAAGAGAATTTGGTGATTATTAAATGGTTTGAAGTGAATGAATTTCTTTGTAATTGTTAACCTCATCAATAAGATCTTCGTGCCGATTGGTCAATATTGATATTAGGATTATAAAGTCAATTGGTTGATATTGATATATATTAGTATTATGAAGAAATGTTAGCAAAGTACTAAAGTTGGTGTCTAAATATTTTTTTTTCACAACGATTTGAAATGAAATCGAGTCAGAAATTAAGATTATATCCAAACTAGATAAAACAACATCATTTTCTTGTCGAATCCTAATCCAAAAGCACTATATGCCTTCTTCTGTTCTTCATATATTTCCCGCTATTTTTTAACGGGTTGAAATGACTTTAGAATCATGAAAAAAATAAGATTGCTTCATGTTGTAGAGTATGGGGGTCGTTGATAATATACGTGAGATTGTAGTATAGAGATAAGGAACCCATACCAGACAACTATATTTGTAAAAAAAAGGAATTTGAGAGGAAAAACATAGGGGAGAGATGATCCTATGCATATGCGTGCAGCATAGAGGAGTACTCCCTCCGTCCCAAAAAAAGGCAAACCCTGGGTTTGCGTGTTCAACTTTGACTGTCCGTCTTATATGAAATTTTTTTATAATTCGTATTTTCATTGTTGTTAGATGATAAAACATGATTAATATTTTATACGTGACTTGTCTTTTTAATTTTTTTCAAAAATTTTTCAAATAAGACGGACGGTCAAACATTGGGCACGGAAACCAGGGTTTGTCTTTTTTTGGGACGGAGGGAAGTACTCTCTATCTATCCCATAATATAAAACGTGCACACATTTTAAAATTCAACTTTAAAAACATTTGACCAACAATTATTATAATATAGATTAAAATTTATTTGCTAAAATTAATATAATTGAATTGACATTTAAATTTACTTTAAGATGGTTATAATTTTGTTGCAATAAACTTTATAGTATATGAGAAATTATAATTCAAAGATTAGTTTTGAAGATTGTGCCAAGTTTGACCATGCCTTATATTATGGGACAGAGGGAATATTGAATTAGAACTGCAGCCGCCTCGTCGAGGTCTTCCCTGGCATTGGTAGCCTCGCGTCTAGCGCCCTAGCCATGCCGGCTCCGGCTCGTCGCTAGAGATGTTCGCGCAGCACAGGTGTCGGGTACAACCGTCGTCGTCCTCGACGCCGACGGTGGGGATGAACATCTTCGGTGAAAAGATGGGAGAGGGGGTGAATAAGAAGATGGGCAATTTGATCCAAAAAATCTATTAAGTGTACAGAAGGGTCAAGAAGTGGCATATAACTATGAAACAACAGTGACATGATTTTAAGTGCTTAACGATTTGCCACTAGGCCCACATGTCATAGACACATGAGGACCCACATGTCATAGATAGGGTGTGGCAAATCGTTAATTGCCATGTCACAAGAGTGGCAAATAGTTAAATTTCCCTGATTTTAAATAGTTAAATAGTAATGGTGTATTTCAAAACCATGAAAATTGTAGTGGTATAGATCCAATTAACCATTTTTACATACTTACCTCTATTCAGATTCGTGTATAAATATAAGAAACTTATTTTAGGACTTCATTTTACTCTGATGGTTACATCCTCTGATAGATATGAAATGTTGAGCCATCGTCTGTACACCAGTCATGAAAACCCGCGAGACAAAAAGGATAATCGGTTCATGCGGCATTCGATTCACTCAGCCAAAAATATTGTTTTGAACATGGGAAATTACATGATTGAAGAGAACAATTGTTCCATGTTATTGCATTGAAAACTTGTTGGAAAAGAACCCCTCTTTGCACTTGGTCCTAAATATACAAAAGCTCCATCACTGGGTCCAAAGTAAACATAAACTTACAGTCACAAACTTGAACCTTGCAGATCTCTAGTTCTCTGGATCTTTGGTACAAAAGAATGAAGTCTATCTGTGGATCTATGTTCCCATAGGAAGTTACAGTGAGAAAGATGGGAGGCGGCGACGGACGAGGACAGCGACCCAGTGGAGTGCGACGGCGGCCATGGCGGAGTAGGCCGGTGGCGGCGGTAGTGACGGACGAGGGCAGCAACTCAATGGAGTGCGACGGGCGGCTGGCGACGGCGGTGGCGACGGACGAGGTTGACCGCGCGCGGCGGCGATGACAAACGAGGGCGGCGACTCGGTGGAGCGCGAGACAATGATGGCAATATAATGGAGAGCGATGGCAACGGTGGTGGATGACGCGGATGGTGAACCCGTCTCTGCTGGTAGGCCCCGTGACCTCAGGCCGAGCATGTAGCCTGGCGGCTAATTAGTTGCCCGCTTCTCCTCTCTGTCTTTCCATCTCTCCTCCAGCTCATAAAAAAATCGACTATCTACCAACCACAATTGTACCTGCTCTTTGTCTCGTTGACTATTCATGCGCAATTGGCCGTCAAATTGAGTAATTAGTGCATGACTATCAACCAGTCTATTCTCTCATGGTTTTACCACCTTAGACAAACAGAGCTCATTCAGCACTACATAAATCAATCATGTAACAAACAAAGCTCGTTCAGTACTATAAATCAATCTGGGTGAGTGTGGATAGACAGTCGGATTGGGCATGACAGTTTGCAAACCAAGCCAAGCACAGTATGAGATATTTGTGGGAACCAATTCACATTTTAAGATTGTTGACAACACCTATTGAAATATACAAAATACTGTCCCATCTACCTATGATTATGGAGGAGAAAAAGGTTTTTAGGTTTATATGTATAAAAGTTAGATCACTGAAATAGTCACATCTTATATATCAGAAGGACTGCATACTTGTACTAACGCGCAATAAATTTTTTTAGCTACTTCCCTATATATTATTGGATATCAATAGCTCCAAAAATAATATAAATGGTTTTGTAACGTCCTTATTTATATAGCGTGTTTCTGTTAATAACTATCCTATTCTACATATATGAGATGATTTCGCATATTAATACATAAATTTTAATAAAACCAGAACATTTTTCATTCGCATTATTCGTTGAGTTCTTAATACCCAATAATACAACATGACTTCTATAGCTTAACCAAACTCAGTTAATTTAAATGCTCACTTTCTACTATGCAAAATTCTAAAACATGAAGCCTGAACTATAATCTTTGTTCCAAAATGTAAATGCTTTAGTTTGGTCCTGACTCCTAAGTTAAACTTCATAATTTAGCTTAAACCAAATTTATTGAAAAGTACATCAACGCCAAAAACATCAAATAAGTTCATAAATCCACCATGAAATATATTTTGCTGGTGCATTTATTTCTTTTTAGATGCTAATGTATTTCTTTATAAACTTATCTATGTTAGAGAAGTTTAATTTAAGATGACATTAAATCACACTTATTTTATGAAACAGTAACCAACCGTTGTTTATAAAACAGTGCCTCACATATAGTGTTCCCAGTCCCCACCTCCGGTCCACGTTTTCCTGTCTTCCCCCTTTTCTCACTCTTTATGGTAAAAAAAAAAAGTTATTTACCGTCCCGTGTCACTCATAGAATATTGTACCATCCCATACCAACTACTTTGTCCAGCCTATCATTGTCTACAAAATTATTAAGCCTGTAATGATATGTAGTAGCCAACTAGAATGCATTACAACAGCAGGGCAGGGAAATGAATGCAGAGAAAACTCCAAGAGAAGTTTGGTGGGCTATTCTGTTATTACTAGTATTATTTTGCAGTTCTTTTAGGCATTTCATTACTCATGATCCGAGATATCATCTGGAATATCAACCAGTACTAGTTCAGACTTCAGACTGAGCCAGGCAAACAGTCCCAAGCTGAGCTAACACATGAGCTACTCTGTTACATTCTAGGCATAATTTTTTCCATTTAAAATCATTTGAAGTGTCGAATTAAAACCGGCGAAGATGATTTAAATATAAATAAAAAAATAAAATTGGTCCCTTAACGCTCTTGGAAGAACGATTTTTAAAAAACATCCCACTAGAGATCGTGAGGCGTCTAGATTATAAATTTTCGAAATGAAAAATTATTTTATAAATATTTTGATAAAAAGTAAAAAAAATCGCATCTCATGTATGTGACGTTGATCGATCTAGGTCCGTATGTCGTGCACATTAATAGGCTGGGATTGTGAACAGTGTTAAGTTGTCTATCATTTTCCCTCTCCATTTTCTTCGTGTGCAGGGTTATTAGGGAGGGTGGCTTTGCGGTAGAATGCTACTAGGAGTACATTCGCTCTTGTTTTTTCGGGTACTATTGCTGGCTGAGTTGAGAAAATTCCAAAAAGGTTGAATGGGGATTTTTATTTTCTGGGGGGTTAGTATTTAGCAACTACTACCTTCATGGTACGTCTTATTTGAATTTTTTTTAAAATGTTAGTCACACATAAAATACTATTCCAATCTAACAATAATAAAAAATACTAATAATAAAAAATTTTAAATAATACGAACGGTCAAATGTTAGACTAAACAGTGTAAAATTACAGTTATCCTAGGACGGATGGAGCACTTCAAATGCACTGGTGTTACATGACGTATACTGCTGATCTATGATGTGAGGCTTGCAAGTTGCAACCCGCCCGCCAGTCACCCACGCAGCAGCTTGCTTGACACCTGTGATGGGATATTATCATTTTAATCACTTGAGGACATATTCTGTCGTTTGATTAAAAACTATCTAAATAGCTATAAAAAATTCTGAAGAAAATACACTCATACAATATATCTATACAACTCTGCGAAATCTTAAGTACTAACTTAACTCATACGTCAAGATATAAAATAGTTAAATTCAGCATATGATAGTAGCATACCGTTCACATCTGAATTTATTATTTTTTTTACCGAGAGGCTTCTCGGTTTAGATTTTGCCTTTTTTTTTTTTGGACGTGACTACACAGCTAGTGGTAGCTGATTTGTCTAAATCAGCTACCACTCTATCTATGAGAGATCCTATCCACCTATACTTCAAATAAAATTTTTCTTTTAAACTACTCATCCAATTTACGATCCGATTACACCGTTGTGTTCGTAACAATTATATCTTTATAACAAGATCTCACATGATTATATTTTAATAAAAAATTATAAAATATTTTTATAATATATCTAAATTACTTTTAGATTTCATTAAATTACTTCTTCGACATATAAAAGTAAATCCAATAAAGCTTAAAAGTAATTTACATATATTATAGAAGTAACTTATAAAAAAAAGAAAGTAACTTTAATGCATGCCTTTTTTTCATTGGACGTGACTACACAATTAGTGGTAGCTGGTTTGTACTCCATCTAGTGTTTCCTTTCAACTTGAAAAATGCAATAGTATGTTTCCGTTTTGTTTTAAGATACTTTTATAATATATGTAAATTACTTTTAAGCTTTATTGAATTTACTTTTATATGTCTAAGAAATAACTTAATCAAATCTAAAAGTAACTTATATATATATGATAAAAGTAACTTATGTATGTAATAAAAGTAATTTATAAATATAAATATTTTTTCATCGTAATATAATCATGTAAGATCTTGTTGTGAAGATTTAATTGGGAATATCAACCAGTACTAGTTCAGACTTCAGACTGAGCCAGGCAAACAGTCCCAAGCTGAGCTAACACATGAGCTACTCTGTTACATTCTAGGCATATGTCTAACCTGAATATTGACAAAATTTGTTACCAACAGTTGTTCAAGGGCCAAGCCACCGCGAATGAAGAGATCGTAGTCTGTAGATATTACTACTTGTTTAACCATTGCCGCATCAGTTTCCAGGGAAACTCTCCCAATTCCCAGGTGTGCCGCTGCTAGAGAATTTTGTAGGGTACTAGAGGTACCAATGGGATTGACAGGAACATATATTTCTCGAACAGTAAAATTTTGTAATCTGTGTTGGTGTTTTTGCAACATTTATAACATGTTCACTGTTTTTCAAATGGTACGGAAAACCTCTTCCATCTCCAAACATAAACAGGAAGCTTTCTATATGAAATTAAGTCTAATCGGATAGTGAAATATGCTCAATTGTTACATGACTTCTGAGTATGCTACTCAAAAGTAAACCTTCATACGGAATATTTGCAATCTTGTGTCCCTCCTCACTAAGTTATCAAATAAAATCATGTTTCAAATTGTCCTACTCCCAGCTGGCAAGCCTGTAAGTGTCAATTTAATTTACACAACTGTAACTAAAATTCGAGGTACTAAAACACCCTCTTTCACTATAATCTACAATAAACCTCTGAAAAACGAAGAAGAGTATATAGCACAACCACACAAGATCCAAATCACATTGTGAACTGAAATGCAAAGTGGGTTGTTGGAGCCATGGGAGGCCAGTTTTTTGCATGCGATTTGTGCAAAGCAGCAGAGCAGCATTTGTATGTTCAGAGTTCGTCAGACCATATAAACTTCATCATCTGGGTCTTCGTCTGCTACAAGTATGAGACCCTCGACGTGGACTGGAAACATACACCTCGTGAACTGGCAGCCGGTGGTAACCACGCCGGACGGCGCGTCGACGATGTCGTAGGCGTGGTGCTTCTTCAGGACTCCAATCACACTAGCAGTGTCCCCTTCCCTAATGAACCTGCAGAATTTGTTGTGATTTCAATGAAAAAATTGTGTGATGCAAAATGTCAAAGATGATAGTATGATTTTCAAGAATTGGATGCAAATATGCATGTCAACAGGCACAGCTTTTTTGTGATCTGAACTTTACATGCAGCACAGGAATAGTGTTATGCGGATGAAATCTTATGACCTTACTATGTAATTAAGTTACTGTTGAGTTATATATAATGTAGAGATAATCTGTTAACACCGGAGATGAATGGCATGTTGAGATTTATATGCTAAGATATTTGAGGAAATCAATTAAATAATTTCTTGATAGAATGTAGGAATACCTTTAACCATAGCTACTAAACCCTCCTATTATTCTTCTTTGTTTTTTTCAGTTCCAACTGTCACTATCATATATTTTAACCGCAGTTATATTATTCTTCGTTGTTTATAGTTCAAACCGTAACTATCATATATTTTATATCCTGATGGTGGTTAGAATGTTTTAATTTACGTCGGAGGTATTTTTCGATTTTCAAAAACTACATCCTGGAAATAAAATCTTACTATGTGTAGAATTTTATTTGAAAATTTCAAAAATTCAACCTATATAATGGGTTTATGATATTTAAATTGACGGCTTTTTTCATTGTCAATTCTCTAAAGCATCAGTATCTTACCCTTCTCTAACACGCACAGTGCCCTCACACGATAAATCATTGCTTGCCATCCAGTTTTTGAGGTTTCTTGAAGCTCCCTTCCTCTCGCCATCCAAGCTGATCATCTTCGGCTTAATCATCCAGGTGATCTTGGCACCCTCACCAGCTCGCACGTAGAACCTCCTTCCAGTTTTCCTGTCAGAGATGTAGAAATTCGCAGTCCGTGTCTGCAAATTATCGGTCAAAATCGATGAGAAACCTCAGTGCATCACCGCCATACATACACAATTCACAATCTTACCCAAAACCATTTCTGAAATTGATGGACTGGTAGAAAATTATGCAGACTCTACTAGCTCTAACCTCAGATTGTCTCTGGTGCCACTGGAAGCAGCATCCACGGCGCTCATACAGCTGCACCGACGTGAAGATGCACCGGGCTGCGTCGTGGAAGCGTGCCCCAAGAGGTTGGTGGCCGCAAGTGACTTGCTGCGTGATAGAGTCATGTTTCAGCTTAAACTTTTAAGTAAACCATATATATGAACAATGCAACTAAATAGTCTTCGTTACAAGTTCATAGCAGACCATGCCAACAAGTTTCAACATTCCATCAATAAAAATCCAGAGTAATTTCAACCATAAGCTTATATGCACACATGCTGTTTTTTATCTATTTATTTTTATTTTATTTATTTATTTTGCAAAACAGGGTGGAACAGTAGTAAGATGTCTAAGGAAAACTTGGTGAAGCAAAAGTGGTTTTTTAGCATGCTTTCCACGAGGAATCCATTGACCACAGCGCATGGGAGTTTAAGCCATTTTGACATTGGTTGACATTCTCAAACGCATAACCAAATGCAAGCGAAAATTTGGACCTGTGGATTAACCTAACAGGAGGCGGCAGTAAACAGAAAATAACGGGGCCAAAAGGCATGACTCGTTACACTATCAGACCTTCAATGGTTTACCAGCTTAACATGCCCCACGCATGAGCGCTCTCTTATTCTGTTATTCCGCACTATAAACAAAATTAATTGATCCAGTCACCGAGATGTATATAGCCATCAGAACATAGTATGGTTTGGGAGCGACAACAGGCAGATGCATGGTATTGTTTTTACTATAAATTAATTGATCTAGTCACCGAGATGTGTATAGTCATCAGGACATGGTATGGTTTGGGAGCAACAACGGGCAGATGCATGATATGGTTTTTGAGGAGTAGCAGTGAGGAAATAAAGAAAGATCGGTTTGGAATAAATAGCGGATAGTAAATAAAAAGATGAGATATTTGAGTAAACCAATTTATATTCTCACATAGTTGATATGTTAAGAGATGTGGAGAAGAACGTTGGCGATGATATAGTAAGAGTTTTACATGTGAAAATTAGAATTTGGTTGAGCCGGTGCTATTTGGAAGAAAGGTTGAGAGGTAAAAATTAGAATTTGGTTCAGACAGTGCTATTTGCAAGAAAGCTGCAAGAAAGGTTGAGAGGTGTGGAAGTGTTCTCAAACATCAAGTGGAATGCCGTGCTATGTTGCGGGAATATGTTAGATATGGTAGAAATGATTAAATGATTTGGATTGAAATATTATGAAAATGATTTGAGTATGATAATTTAGCATGTGTATATTTAGTTTTAGAATGAAATAAATTGTAAATATAATTACTATATGCTTGCATGTTGAGCTTTGTGTGTTTAATGGGTTGGTGTGGCATGCTTGCATGTTATGCTTTAGAACTGCTAATAAATACTATGCTTGTATGTTGAGCTTTAGGTGGTGGACATTAGCTTTATAGAAAGAAGGGATTTGTGATAATATTATCATACATTAGAAAGATGAGAAAATCTAGGTATAGGTTGTTACTTTCTTTTCTTATACGATGTGATTTTTTAATTCTTCCAAAAACGAAAACAAATATATAAGTATATATAGACATATCACAAAATGAATATGAAATGGTAATATAATGGAAATGAATTTTATGACCCACCATTTCAAAACATGATATCTAAGTGATCTCCGAGATGTCGGTGGCCACAAGTGATTTCTCCGCGATAGTCATCTTTTAGCTTAAACTTACACCAGACGAATAATGCAAATGTTAAATGAGTAATTTTCGTTACAAGTTCTTAGGAGAGCATGCCAACGAGTCTCGAGATGCCATGTCAACAAAAAATGCAGAGTAATTTCACCAATATGCACACATACAGTTGTAAAGACATGTTGTTTATTTATGCATTTAGGGACAAATCCAAATAACCCATACAAGTCACTCTCCACGAGTCCCTTACAACTTCATTTCATTAAAAAAAAAAAAACTCTCCCTGAGTCCTTTTTTTTTCAACTTCCCCCCTATGCCTGGTTTTTAGTCATTTTCGTCACACTCCTTAACGATTTCTCGCATTCTATAGACCTCCAGCATGGTGAGGGAAATTGCACCTATGTTCCCTCTTACTGGGCATGAAATTTAATACACCTTATCTAACGATATGTGGTCGCCATCGTGTTTTATCGTTGTATATTTGGTGAAATTAAAGCATAGAAAATCAAAAGGAAAAGTATCTTTGGTGGCAAGGGACAACTTACCTCACATAAGGAAGGCCCACAGGGCATGAGAAATTGCATAAAACTAGATAGAGGTGGAAAGTTAGAAGAGAAAATGAACATGTGGGGAGTGTTATGTACGAAATTAAGCAGTTAGGGTGAGGTGGGGTTGGAAAGACCAGTGACTTGTTGGGGGTTATTTAGATTTTTCCTGTTTTATTTGTTTCCGTATCTATTGTTGCCTGCAGAGCAATACTCCCTCCAATTTTGTAATTCTTGATATTTTGGATATGGTTGAAGTCAAACTTTTATAACTTTGATTATCATTAAATTTAAAAATATTTAATTTAAAGGCATTAAAACAACATATATAGATTCGTCTTACAAAGTACTATAATAAAAATAAAAATATATTTATTTATTATATATATTATAATAGAAAACAATAATCAAAGATATATTTTGGTGACCATATTATTGTTCATAACATCGAATTAGATAGATAGCAAGGCAAACTTAGGTGAAGCAAAAGTGGTTTGGTACCATGCCTTCCACAAGGAAGCCATTGACCACAGCGCATGGGAGTTTAAAGCCATTTTGACATTGGTTGACATCCTCTGACGCATAACCAAATGCAAGCAACAATTTGGGGCTGTGGATTAAGCTAAGCCGAATGCAAGCAACACAGCATACCGGCGACTTCAGCAACGCCCGCAAACGCCGCATCAGCTTCCAAATTATTTAATTTAATTTGCAACGGCAAACGTTTCCCAATACGAAAATAATTAACACGACCATGCGGTTCTTCTTAAAAAATAATGCGGTTTTTTTTCGACATGGACGGACACTGACAGAGAGATGTTGCATTCGGAACGATAGAATTGCTGCAAGCTGAACAGTTTATTTGATTTGATTTGATTTGATTTGATTTTGATGAGAAGATGAGGAGGAGATGCATGAGACAAGGTTGCTCACCCCGGTGATCTTGACGAGGTCGCCGATGGGCATGTCGCTCTGGTCGAACACCGTGTCGGGCAGCCGCCGGAAGAACCTCTCCGCCTCGGCGTCGCGCCGGCGCACGTTCCACGCGAACGCCGCCGCGACGGCGGCCACGGCGCCGTGTCGGTTGGAAATTTATGTAACCGTTTTCACCCCCTGACAACCATCAATTCAAAAGAATGGAACATATATACTCCATCGAATCATGAATGTAAAGAAAAAAAAAAGACAAACTCTGTCTACGAATCTAAACACACATATATCCAGATTCGTACTTAGGATTGATATATATATTTTTAAAACGGATGGTGTACACGAGACTCTTCCAGTCGCAGAGGAATCACATAAATCTTGTCACCAAATCTTAGGATCAAGACAAAATTTCTGGGATAATATTCGAGGGGCGTAAAAGATGACTGTGTTATCTGCACCTGAGCCACTGTCACTAATCTCCTTTATCCAGACGTCATTGTTCGCTAATCTCGCTTTTGACAGTCGGCTTCGCGGCAGCACGAACCAAAAAAGCGGGCCCCACTTCCCCTTCAGGTCACCTGTGACTCCCGAAAACGACGACACGTCACGAGGGCCGTCACAAGGCTCACATTCCCATTTGCCCCGGGCCCACCACATCCCACACCCCCGGTGGGTCCCGCACCCACACCCCATCAAATCCCAGCCGTCCATCACGCCCTCCCGACCCATCCCTGACGTCCACGTGTCCATCCCATCTCCCCCACCAGCTCAGTGTGTCGGCAGCCGCTTCCCCCTCCGCGTGGCCAACGCGGACGGCGCGGAAGCCTGCCACGTGTCACTACGCGGGCTTACCTGGCGGCGCCACGTCTACCCGACGCGATCATTATCCCCGTGCCTGCTAATTTAATCACTCCCGGTTAATTATCCTCTTTGCTGCTAATGGTGTCATTATCCCGTGTGTACTCCACTTGTGCCGAATATGTGAGTAGTAGTACTTCGATTTAATTTAAATGCGTGAGATTGTGCGAGTGCTTGCAAATCGCTGTCCCATGGAAATCGAGAAGCCGACCCAATATCGTCACGGGTTCATTGAAACCGTGATTAGTTTTATATTTTCAAATTGTACCTGCAACTCAAACACTGCACAAGCAACTACTACCTCCGTCCCAAAATAAGTGCAGTTTTGCACTATTCACGTTCAACGTTTGACCGTCCGTCTTATTTGAAAATTTTTTATGATTAGTATTTTTATTGCTATTAGATGATAAAACATGAATAGTACTTTATGTGTAACTAAATGTTTTAATTTTTTCACAAATTTTTCAAATAAGACGGACGGTCAAACGTTGAACGTGAATAGTGCAAAACTGCACTTATTTTGGGACGGAGGTAGTAGTTGCTTGTGCAGTGTTTGAGTTGCAGGTACAATTTGAAAATATAAAACTAATCACGGTTTCAATGAACCCGTGACGATATTGGGTCGGCTTCTCGATTTCCATGGGACAGCGATTTGCAAGCACTCGCACAATCTCACGCATTTAAATTAAATCGAAGTACTACTACTTACATATTCGGCACAAGTGGAGTACACACGGGATAATGACACCATTAGCAGCAAAGAGGATAATTAACCGGGAGTGATTAAATTAGCAGGCACGGGGATAATGATCGCGTCGGGTAGACGTGGCGCCGCCAGGTAAGCCCGCGTAGTGACACGTGGCAGGCTTCCGCGCCGTCCGCGTTGGCCACGCGGATGGGGGAAGCGGCTGCCGACACACCGAGCTGGTGGGGGAGATGGGGAGGACACGTGGACGTCAGGGATGGGTCGGGAGGGCGTGATGGACGGCTGGGATTTGATGGGGTGTGGGTGCGGGACCCACCGGGGTTGTGGGATGTGGTGGGCCCGGGGCAAATGGGAATGTGAGCCTTGTGACGGCCCTCGTGACGTGTCGTCGTTTTCGGGAGTCACAGGTGACCTGAAGGGGAAGTGGGGCCCGCTTTTTTGGTTCGTGCTGCCGCGAAGCCGACTGTCAAAAGCGAGATTAGCGAACAATGACGTCTGGATAAAGGAGATTAGTGACAGTGGCTCAGGTGCAGATAACAGAGTCATCTTTTACGCCCCTCGAATATTATCACAGAAATTTTGTCTTGATCCTAAGATTTGGTGACAAGATTTATGTGATTCCTCTGCGACTGGAAGAGTCTCGTGTACACCATCCGTTTTAAAAATATATATATCAATCCTAAGTACGATCTGGATATATGTGTGTTTAGATTCGTAGACAGAGTTTGTCTTTTTTTTTTCTTTACATTCATGATTCGATGGAGTATATGTGTTCCATTCTTTTGAATTGATGGTTGTCAGGGGGTGAAAACGGTTACATAAATTTCCAACCGACGCTCGATTTCAATTTCT